>CAXKVY010000190.1:0-605732 GCA_964058915.1 Tetropium fuscum | reverse complement strand
TGTGAAAGGGTGTAAAAAGAACAACGAACTCATGAAAGATCAAATCAAAAAATTAATTCATTAGTTCTAGTGCTGTTATAAAAAATGTGGCTATGTCCCTTTTATATTTTCCTCCGGGCGCCTATGTATAGTTTCTTCCATTAGTTGTGGGTGGGCCTTACACATACATACCTATAATAAAATATAATAAATAAATTATAATAGACAACGAACGTTGTTTGTTCCTTCCACACACACACATGACGCAAGAATGGGGTTACACATGGTCGCTGAATTTCGAGCACTAGAAGCAGGAGAGCAGAACACGGTGAGTAGAAAGCCAAGTAGACCCTAGCCAAGTTACCCATGACATGTACATAGGCGTGCATATTCCACTGGAATAACCTAACTGAATACCTACCTAATTGACAAAATAAATAGAATAGGCGTAGAACCTAATAGTGCCACAAGATTGCACAAGATTAAGTTAGTGCAGGAATTGAAGCCGAGGGACCCTGCTGATAGACTTTCTTTGTTAACGAAATGATGAATAGATTTCCAGAAGTCGACAACATCTTCTTCTCATTTCCACCTTAATTGCCATGTCAATACTCAAAATTGTCGCTACTGGGATACTGAAAATCCTAAGAAAAAACATCAAAGGCCTCTCTCTGCATAGCCCAAAGGTCACAGTTTGGGTTGTAATGTCGGGATCCGGAATAATCGCTCCGTTTTTTTTCGAAGACCACCAAGGCCGCGTAAGAGTGAATTCGCAGCGTTATGTCGACATGCTTCAAACCCTTTTCACTCCCGCTCTTCAAGAATTTGAAGGATATACTCGTGACACTTGGTTCTAACAGGACGAAGCCACCTGCCATACTTCGAGTCTCTTTTTGCCCGTCGATCGGGCGCTTTTTCCAACAAAATTGATTTCTCGAAGAAGAGACATTCAATTTGTCATAATCGGCTTGTTTTTTTTTTAATTTAATTTCAAAAATTTAACAACTATTTGTACCACACCAGCAATAATTTTGGAATGGCCCCTTTTATACCTACGATTGACCGACGCCCCTGTCCACTTTATAGCTATTCTCCAACAAGAATGCCAACATTCCCCCTTACTCCTATTCTCCTGTCATGACTATGCCTAATAATTCCAAAGATTTAGTTATTTAATTTTTGTTTATGGCAAGGATTAAACAACTAACATCATCACTGGCGGATATAACACAGATTTGGGTACAATTAAAAATCCAAATCACAAAAAGTACAATTTCTTCTTTTGAGTCTACTGCGCTACTGAAAGAGACGTTGAGAAGCTAATACAAAATTGCACCACAAAAAAATGGTAATTTATTATGAACGAGCATTGTGACATCTGAAGATAATTTTGATTCAAATTATAGATATTCCGAATATGCAAATCATGAGCTGTTTGTATCAGGAAAACAGAACGACGTCGGACGATTCTACTCCACTTGAATGTTTTTTACCAGCTACATAAGTCTATTATGTTCACAATTCACAATTATAAATAATTGCTAGGCCTGTAAACCGAACTAAACACATTGACATTGTACTAGAAATATTGTCGGGAAGCTCTAAAAACAGTGAAATTAAAGGTATATTTTACACAAATCCATTAAGGCAATACGAATTTTGCTAGGTAGGTATAGGTACCTATTATATCTACATATATTTAATGTGATATGTAATAACGACGTACTTACGTTTTGAATAAATACAAGACAATTTAAGGCATTTATTTACATAGCTCAGACAGATTTTATTCAGGACTTATTTATTATACACATATATTTCCAGTAAAATCATATATTTGATGACAAATTCTAATAGATTCCGATAAAATGCTGTCCTATCCTCCACACTACATTCCTTTCCTGCTGTCCTGCTACGTTATATAAAAATTTTCTGGAAAAAGCTCGAAAACTGAATTCAACTTTTGTGGAAACGGCGGTAATTTTAATAAAATAACTAATAAATTCTTTTTGTCGGTGGTCATACCGCGCATAAATCGTAGTGACGGATATGTGTATGTGGGGAATGATTGAACGCCTAATTCATGGATGCAAAAGAGACGGGAGATGCGATGGAATGACAGAGGAGGAGACTTTATTTATTTGAGAAGCATGTACCAGGGACGTACTTAAATAATCCGTCCAGTTATGTAATCAAGTGTTTTCGTGCGAGTTCGAGCGAGACAGATTATTGGGAAACAGGGACGTATTTAAAATATCAATTTTACTTGAAATATCAAGTGTCATTTTTATAAGCATAGCATATATACCGAGGTCTTTCTTATATCACAAAGCGACCCGACTGCATAATCATCTTAGAATTTGGCTTTCTTCATCCTCGAATTAATTTGTTTACTTTGAAAATGGTTTCTTTCCAGAAGAACTGAAAATGGCTATAGTTGTTCCTATGTCAAAACTAACACTTCATTAGCAAATAAAATAATACCTACAGTCTTTCTAATAAGTATGTGTAGTTACATTAAAAGCAATATCAAAACTAAAAACCAAAACAATTAAAAACAGGGAAAAGCAATAGAAAAGAGACATGAATGAACAAAAACATAATGTGACATAAGCTAAAGTAGAAAAGAACCGGCCAATACTAACATAGAATTAAGGAATTTTTGTAATCTAACGCTTCTATGGTATAGCCCAACTTTTTATGTAAATAACTACCACCTAACAAAGTAACATATTGTTAGATCTTCCCTAAGAAATTCAAATATAGCGCTCGTGTGCAAGGTACGAACACCAAAAGTGCTTAGGAAGCTTAGAACACACTTTCAAGAAGCAAGAGGGTCAGCAATGACGTGACGTTCTGCTCAGTGTTGTTCTGCCAGTTGAATCTGGCATGAACGTCTGTTTGACCTCGTCATAAATTGAAATATAAAATATAAAGGAGTGACTTATAGAGAATTTAATAATCTAACAAACAATATGTATTAAATTGATGCATATAAAGCATATATTAGTACTACTATTAGTAGTACTAATAATAGTAGTATTACTATTAGTAGGTATTCCTAGATAAACCTCATTTTATATTTTATTCACTGAATAGGTACTGTGCAGACTAACTGGAATACATATGGATCAAATGGTGATCTACAAAGTTGTAGATAAGTACTTTCAGCCCTTCCACGTAGTTGGGTCATAGCGTGGTTAACACCCAAGAACTGTAAACTAGACAGGATAGTTACATGACGCAAATCTGTCAGTCAATATAGAGAACTCAGACTTGTGGAAGCATTGAACAGTATTTTTTTCACATATTTTACGTATTTTTAAATATATCACCGGTTTTTTAAAAAGTTAGATTTCTTTATTGTGTATGATTGAAAATATTGTTACATTTATATTATGATCGGTGTAGGTACTAATTATTAAAAAGAAATTATAGGTATAAAACTGCAATGTAGAATACAAATAGGGAGGACATGATGTTGTATTCCTTTTTTAATGATTTTAAATAAATTTTAAACAATTTTTAGACCTTTATTTAATTTATTTATTTGGATTTTCGATGCAATTTCAAAGAATGGGTCTAATAAGCCGGTCCGTTAAGCACGCTTAATAATCTTTGCGATGGTAGTAAAGCTTGTATATTTTATAGTTCCAACATGCCTAGTATTTGTGAAAAGATATTCTGACACAAACAAGCAACAACAAATATAGTATAAAAATAACTGAAGTAACTACCTGAGTAATTTTAAACATCGACCACAAAAATTGTTTGTTTGGATATTGGCTAACGTAATGGTTAGTCAATGGTTTGGAGTATGGAGAATAATCAATTAAGGAAAACTTTGTTTTTCTTAATTGATTATTTTCTTCAATTTTTTATTTTTCTTTCTGCCAAAATCTGAAATTTCCGCTGATATTTCTCTTTTATTCTTAGACATCAGTTTAGCTTTTAAGTTTCTATAATTCATACGAATTATTGTTCGTAATTTACAAAAATCTTTAAGGATGTCAAGGGGTAACTCATCCCTCTTAAATATTCTCCATGCCAAATCTTTAGAAACCCCTGGTCATTTTCTTATAGCTTCCCCATGATATGCAGTAAAAAATGTGTTCCACTTTTGTATTTTTCTAAGCCAATGTTGATTGACCGTCATTTTCAACTAATTTCGATAGAAGTCTAAAAATAAACAAACAGTACTTATTTTAATTATATTTTTGTAGACATGCTTAATAATCCTTTTCTTAACCTTAATATGAGTTGTCTATTTCCAAAACTCGTTTTGTCTCTTTTATCAAATCGGCAAACTGAAACAAAAACGTTTTAAAAATCCCTTTTAAAAGAAAATTCGTTAACATTTTAACAAACTGTTCTTAGATTACTAGGCTTTTGGAATGTTTATTATGTCAAATAGATACATTTTAGTACACTTTGGTTCAGTAACCATAGCTTATTTTGACCAAAAAATGATAAGACGAGTTTTGGGAACGAGCAACTCATATATGTATGCCAGCGAACAATGATGATATTCAAATATTAAAACTATTATTTTAGAGAAAACCACATATTTCAAAAATGAAATATAATACAATTATATTATAACCAATATGTATATAATTCTATTTTAACATACTATATGTTAAAAATAATAAAATTTATGTTAAAGTAGCTTTTTTACCTGTTTGTTTCTCCTGGTGATAAAAAATAACAGGCACTATATATATATGTCTTTGCTCTTAAAACATACCTAAACTTAAACTCACACAATGAAAACACACATTTAAAAAGTCCTCCAATAAGAAATACACAAAACAATAAAAATAAACTAGTACAATACCCCGAAAATCCGAAAAACTAAGCTTGTCAACTGTCACAGTTATAAAATACCATTTAACCTCATATCTGTCAGGTCTTTTACCGCTTTAATTGTACCCGTGCTTACGTCACGATGCAGCGCCGCCGAGGAGATAATTAGGTGGGGGTCGTCGGATATAGAGCTAAATGGGAAGTAACCGTCCTGTCTAGTTTAAAGTTATTGGTTAACACCAAACGTTCACTACACTTCCACTATCTTGTGTAAATAAATACCTACCTAATAATAGGTGTCAATACAATGTGCCATGAAGAATTTATGTGGAAATAACTTATGGGTAGGTTAAAACGTTAAAACATGTAATTAAGTAATTCCTGTAATTAGGTATATACACTTGACTTGACAATGTAAAACTGCACTAAAGCACTCTTAGTTACCAGTTACAACACATGTACTATGTTATCCTGGTACGTGTTGGCGCCAGACCTTCCTCCATATTCAGAACTGCCGGTGCACGAGATTCCCACGTACCCCCCTTGGCTCGACAAACCGACTACAACACGCGATTACCGATAACACCGGGTCCCTTACTTTCCTCCGCATTCTGCGCTCCTGGCAGCAACAGCGAGTTTGTGACGTAATGCTGCCAAAAATGATAGACGGCTGACAGCTGTCAACAACTTCACACCTGCCGGCTAACTCTTCCGATCGATCTTCCTTTGTTTCGCGGCGGTGACATGTCGCGAGGACCGGCACGCCGACCAGGGGCGCACTGGAACTTTTCATAAGGGGCGACAAATTGAAATTAATTAAACAAGGCTGGTAGCAGTTTTTGACACGTTGACTACGGAAGTTTGCAATCAAATTGCAAAATAAATACACAAAAATCGTTAAAAGTGTTTCTGCTCCTATTTTCGTCTTTATTCAAGAGCATGTTTAGTTTCATGTATGTTCAGTGATGGTGACTGCCACTAGCTTTTGCCATCATTTGTGATTAATTTTTTTAAAAGATTTTTCTCTATTGTTGACTCCCAAACTGGACAAAATATAATTTACTAGCTGACTTCCTGCAGTAAGTGACTCCAGTTTTAGCTAAAAACAATGTTTTAATCACACTATATTTTTCTATTTATACTGTATTTTGTAATTCTGGACTTCACCAAAGAATTTGCGAATAAAAATACATCTAAAACAATCGTGGTTGTTGGAACAATTCCATATTTATCCAAAAAAAGCTAATAAACTAAAACTACATCCATCCAACAAACGAGGTGCATCAAAACAGTGATCGATGTGTGATCAGCTACGTGCCTATGCGTTGATTGGCTAAAGCAGACATGCCTTTTGACCAATAGCATTTTATTTCAACCAGTCGGCGGAATTCTTATTGGCGATTGGCGGCCCTTATCGTGATATTGTTTTCACGAACTCTGTTGTTTGAATGGATATAGTTTTAGCCTTAGCTAGCTTGGCTTAGTTAACTTCTTCACTAGATTATTTTTTCTCGCTATATGACCATTATACTTTAAAAACGAATTTGAAACGAGTCTGTGTTAATTAATCGATTGTTTTATGTGTTACCATGTCCCCTTGAATGCCATGCCACTGTTATTGGTCCAGTCGCAGACGGAAGATAGGAGAGACTGCGTGAAGAACTTCTACGAAGTGGTCGTTTGCGCGGTTCTCGAGAACCATCTTCCCCATTTCTACTTGGGTCGCAGAAATGCGAGGAGGTATGTGGCTGAGTTAACCGAATCGGCTGTCGGGAGTAAAATCTAAAGATATAGTTGCGTGTATTGTGTGCTGCCTATACCCTAGGGCAGGCATGCGGGATATTTAGTATTGACCAAGGGTTAAAACAAAAACGATAAATACTAATAGTAATAGTATTTATTAAAAAAGGCGAAGGTACAGATATGTAAGTAGATTGGGTGACAGTGATAACACGAATGTACGTTATGCGTAAGGAATTTTCCAAATTAGTAAATATCCATAATCCTAATATAAAAGTATACTTTGTCTGTATTCTGCCATATTTATATCTTCAAGGGCGTCGCCAGCTGTCAAGCTAGGAGAGGCAGTTCAAAACGTTACAGCGCCGCTGACAAACATTAGGGAAATATTCAAGGTCACGCGCTTTGCTTGTATTTCAGAAATTCAAGGTAAAAACCATTGAACTATATAACTACCTATACCTACATATACGTACCTATATAAATTTACACAAAAATATTTTTTTGGAATTGAGAACTTTTTTGAAATACAAATATTTATTCACAAATTACTCAACGTATAAATAAATGGGAATAAATAAATAAATAAATAACATAAATTATACCAAACGATGCATTTATATAAGCGACGGGAAATTAGTAGGTAAATATCTCTATAACTCTAAGCCCTAGGGGGGCGTCAAGGAGGGTCAGTTGCCCTCCTTGACGACGCCCATGTATATCTTGATTTTATTTATTTTTTTTTCAATAGCCCCAGGTAGAATATGTCCACCTTTTTGAATGCTTGGTTCCCATAAATAAAATCATGCATTGGTATTCCTTATTGTAGCATATTATATTTAGTTTTTCGTCATTTAGTCGTCTTTACTTCCTTACTTCCCTAAGTTTCCATTTTATGTTTTCAAGTTAGTTTTTGTTTTAATACGATTATTATATAATCCGCATATATGCTTTTTCACGGTACAGTTATTGTTGATTGTCCGTATTTTTTATAACCGCATAGTCAGGAGCATACCGCGAATCTCCTTGTCTCACCTTTCGTTACTGATATTATTTCTGTTGTTCCTTGTTCTTTTAACTGGATTCTTCCATTGTAGAATTTAGCAATTATTATTTTTATATTTATGTTCATTCAAGTTATTCATTGATTACTTTGGTTATTGATTGATTACAATTGATTTATTTTAATTCTGTCGAACGCTTTCTAGAAATTTATATAAATGATATTTGAAAAATAATTTTAAAATCATAGCGATTCATATTATAAATACGTTTTGCCTCAAGCCTTTTTCTCTCTCTTCCTCTTTCAATTTATTCTTCTCTCTTTCAATTTATTATTATATTTTTTAATGGGAATCCTAGAAGAGTTTACTATTTGAAATTGTTGTCTCACTGAAACCTTTGTCGTAATTAGGTAATTATAACCTTTCTGTTTGTTCATTTTTGTTTTTGTGTACGTACTACTTACCTATGTTAGATGTTTAACTATGGATTATGAATATTCCAATTCCGTTTTAGCCCTATGTATAGTAATGTAATATGGCTACATAGTGATACAAATACTGGAGACTATATTATCCTATTTAAAGAAAATAAATAAACTGAAAAAGCTTCAGGCCTGAGGCGAAGCGTTTTTGTTTTGACTTTATGATTTTTAATTCTCCATATTATCACCAGGGAATTACAAATGGATTATGTGAAAAGAAATCTAGGGTTTGTGGCAATTCATGACAGTTATATAATCAAATACATAGATGAATAATCAAAGCAAGACACACTTACCAGTTTTATATCTGGACATATGTTAGAAGTTGTATAAATTCTTTTACTTTCATTGATGATCTTCAGAGTAATGCAGACGATTTGTGTTGAATTTAAAATATTAGTACTTCATCATTTTCAGCGACACTTTGTGTGAAATTAGTTTTGACGGAACTTTAATTCATAGAAAACACAAACCTACTCTACTATTTATATTTGATCTATTTGAACATATTATACAGTGAGCTCGTAAAGTTTGGAATAAATTCAATTAATCGTTATTGAAGGATTTTCACAGGAAATCCTCGGACACGTCAACTTTATTTTATAAAATGTCACTTTTTTCAGCCATCGATTTTTTTTTGTTTTGTTCGTTTTTGAGCTATGACGTCATCGACAATTTTTTTAAATGACAACCCATATTTTTTTTCACGGATTTCGATAGAGCACATTTTTCTGAGTGCGAATATGTCAAAAACATAGTACCTTTAACATTAAAGTGTTCGAGATATTCGGTTGCAAAGATTTAAGAATGAATTATACAAGCGATGACCAAATGCTAATCATTTATCAAGAAAGCGCAGGAAAAACAACAGTTTTGACAGTTGTCACAATTTTGAAGTTTTTCCTCGCAAGCTTGTGTTTTAATCAGTTGAATAATATCATTAAGTAAGTTGATTAATCATTATTCCATCATAATTCATTTTATTTAAAAATGGTCCGTCGTTTGAGTGAAAGGGAAAGAATCGAAATTTTGATGATGATCGGTTACGGGGACAGAGCTCGCACACAAGTAGAAGTTTGCCGTTTATTTAACAACAAATATCCAAACAGAGAACCAATTACACAGTCCACCGTTAGCAAAATAGAACAAAAGTTTTTAGAAGTGGGTCATACGAGAGATCGCCCTAGAACGGGTCGTCCACCAGTGCAACAAGATGTTAAATTGAATGTTCTACTAGAGCTTCAAGAAAATCCCCATTTACCCACCCGCCAAGTGGCGGCAGAAAACGGAATAGTTCAAAGCTCCGTCTTGAAATATTTGAAATTGAACAAATGGCATCCGTATAAAGTGGTTTTGGTCCAAGAGTTAAACGAAGATGATCCTGACCGTAGGTTACAGTTTTGCCAAACCATGTTGCAACGCCTGATTGTTGACGACGGATTTTTACGCAATATTGTTTTTTCTGATGAGGCTACCTTTTATCTCGACGGCACAGTTAACCGGCAAAACTGTAGATATTGGTCTCCTGAAAATCCACACTGGAAAATGGAAACTCGTAGTCAGTTTCCACAAAAAGTTAACGTTTGGGCTGGTATTGTAGGTAATCGTATTTTGGGCCCATTTTTCTTTGAAGGCGTATTAACAGGTGAAATATATTTAGAATTTTTAAGAGACGACTTAGTCCCTGCACTTGCGGTACTTTACCCAAATGACGTAGATCCAGATCTGCCCCATCACACGATATGGTACCAACAAGACGGTGCACCACCCCATTTTGCAGTGATCGTTCGCGATTATTTAAACCATGTATTTCCTAACCATTGGATTGGTCGCAGGGGAACTATCGAATGGCCCCCTAGATCTCCAGATCTCACTCCCCTAGACTACTTTTTATGGGGCTATTTAAAGAGCAAAGTCTATTTCAATAGACCAAATACCATCGAAGAATTAAAGGACAGAATTCGCAATGAAATCGAACCATTCAACCCGATACTGTTGGTAAGGTTCTGCAGGAGTTTCAGTGGCGGATGGGATATTGCCAGGAAGTGAATGGAGGTCACTTTGAAAATTTACTCTGATTTTATTTTTTACTTTAATTATTTATCATTTATTTGTTAAAATATTTTTTTATTTGTTTAAATTGTTGTTAAAAAATTAAACAGATTACTCCCAAACAGGGGCGGCTGGTGTATAGGTGCTGCAGAGCTGCAGAACTGCCAAAACAATTAGATATTTGTATATTTTCGCCGCGTAATAATTACTAAAATTTATTAATAAAATAATTTGGTTAGTTGGTGCAGTTAAACCGCATCTGACGCTGGTTGCTGTGTCGAGCCACCGTGCTTGCGTTAAAATCGCATTCTGCTCGCCGTCCTCTATTGGTAGTAGACCAGATGAATTATCTGGGTCTCTACTCGAGCGCGTCGCAGTACATTGAACTGGGCCACACGAGGTAGGTCTGTGCCCGGCTCGGCACACCCGTCCTCCCCCTCACCTACCGCGACAATCAACACTTGACGCTCGAAATGCGCGAATTTACACGGTCAGTGAGCTGCATTTTTTCCAGCAAAGGCAGGCAGCATGAGTGAATTTTTACATGATGTTTACTCGTAGAATTGGCGGGCGGAAATCGTACCGTACCTATTTGGTATTTCGTATTAATTTGAGATTTTAAATACTGTTTTGTGAATTTGTGTAGTGATTTATTGTACTAATTATTAATATTTATATACTGTGATACTGACAATGGATTTAGTTTATAATTTAGTTCATCTGAGCGATTTTTTAAATACTTTTATGAAGAAAAAATTGATTTAAAAAACAATAGTAGGCCATTGCCCGATATTGTTATTGAGACTGCAGGTGTTAGCCGCGGAAAAGCATATAAACGTCAATTTAATAGACATTTATTCGAAGAACAATTGGATTTGTGGGTGCATCAAAAAACATACGTTATTTTGTTTTCCTTGTTTACTTTCTGGCGGTGATAAAACATGGACGGAGTCGGAGGAAGGGGTGACAGATTTGGTTCACTTTAAAAATACCGAAAAAATTAAAAAGCACGACAACTCCAAAAGCCATCCACATAAAACAATGGAATTAGCTTTATTAGGGACAACTAATATTAAAGCGCAGCTAGATTCAGCTTATTGGATAAATGTGCAGAAGCATAATGATAAATACTGTGTGACAAAAAATTGATACGTTTTGTCAAGAATTATAAACTGAATAAAGTTTTGTGGGGCCTTTGAACTTTGAACTGACGCTGCGAGGACATGACGAAGCTGAAACCTCTCAAAACCCAAATTATTATTATTATAATTATAAATTATAAAAAATAAAGTAGGATTGAATTGACTTTCAAAAAATAGGTGAGTAAATATTTGCAGAACACCCGTTTCATTTCATCACGAGCCGCCACTGCTCCCAAATCTTTCAAAATGTTCGATAAGCTACCAAAATAAATAATATTACTCCTTAATCTTTTAAAATGTAATAAGCTATAAGCTATTAGAATCAATAAGCTATTAAAAATCTTGACCCGCCCGATAGCTTATGCATGGTGCCATGGTACATTTTATAAACTTTGCAACCGAATATCTCGAAAACTTTAATGTTAAAGGTACTATGTTTTTGACATATTCGCACTCAGAAAAATGTGCTCTATCGAAATCCGTGAAAAAAAATATGGGTTGTCATTTAAAAAAATTGTCGATGACGTCATAGCTCAAAAACGAACAAAACAAAAAAAAAATCGATTTCTGAAAAAAGTGACATTTTATAAAATAAGGTTGACGTGTCCGAGGATTTCCTGTGAAAATCCTTCAATAACGATTAATTGAATTTATTCCAAACTTTACGAGCTCAGTGTATATAAAAGCATTTGGCATACATTTATCCAGAAGATGTTAAACTTTAAAATGCGTAAAATCTTGTCGAATCTATTAAAACAATTACTTTTACTAGCTATATGCTAGAGAAAATATTGAATGGGGTATTTTCGCTCGATCGAAACAAAAATGGGCAATTGCATATTCAACAAGTACATTTTTTTCCTTAATTTTAGACCTAAGAAATAATGTGCAGTATTCAGAAATACGTGTTTAATTGCAGCTTGAATTTCTATGCCGTCACGAAGCGAAAATAGAGAAATCAGTAGATATAATATATATGCTATATATGTATACATAAATACTAATATCAACAGCAATGGCCGACAGGAAGCAGTGCGGCGTCGCTGCCGCCAACTTACAGACAGAATACCCTAAAATCACTACATTTGCCGCACTATTTGTATTTGCGCTTAGTGACGTCACATGATTTTATTTATTTTTTTTACAGCTTATTTTAGAACTAAATAAAAAAATTAAAAATACGGGTACAGGTTTTCCATATACTTTCTGCACCCATTGTTAAAGAGAACTGCGAAAATACCCCATTATATATAAAATAGAATTCTGAAGCATTTAGAGAGGGAGTGATACAGAAATTGCTTGCTTAGTCAAAACCAAAATCATTTTAGTTTTATCCTTTCTTTCATATTTCATGCAATAGTATTTTAATATTTCATGTTCCAATTTTTATAATAAATCTCGTGATTTATTATAAAAAGAACAATTTTTATAATAAATCAAATTTATTATAAAAATTGTTCTTTTTATAATAAATCACGAGATTTATTATAAAAATTGGAACATGAAATATTAAAATACTATTGCATGAAATATGAAAGAAAGGATAAAACTAAAATGATTTTGGTTTTGACTAAGCAAGCAATTTCTGTATCACTCCCTCTCTAAATGCTTCAGAATTCTATTTTATATATAATGGGGTATTTTCGCAGTTCTCTTTAACAATGGGTGCAGAAAGTATATGGAAAACCTGTACCCGTATTTTTAATTTTTTTATTTAGTTCTAAAATAAGCTGTAAAAAAATGGAAATTGAAATTGGATTTCCCTATCTTTTTGTTAAGTCATTATCAATACAATTGTCGAAAGGCAACGATTCCGCACCCAGGCTAAACAAAAAAAATAGTTTATTTTTGGCACCTATTACCATTGCTCCGCCCTACTGGGAAGGCACGAAGACTGACGGAGACTCCCGAAGCTTGGTAAAGCGCCGCTAATCCCCTAGGTACTTATTTTACGCGAGCTCGGTCTCCTTGTTCTAGTCTTCTTAGATCTAGATATCCTATGAAACAAAATAGCGATCGCACATGATGTGTTTTACATATCGAATTACACCAGAAACCATTTAAATTACCCGGCAGCCTGTTAGAGGGACCGGTATATTGATTTTGATTGGATAGTAGAATGTGATTTGACACGATTTACGTAGGTAGGCATAAATATAATGACCTACTTATATTTTCTTATAGATAATTTGATTATGAGTTATCAACGTACCTATATACTGTTTTGTTGATTTTAAAAGGGCTTATGAGAGCGAAATGAGTGTGAAGTGAAGTTAATAAGAATATTACGGGAGTTAGATATACTTAATATATTAATAATGACCTTGAAGGGAACGGTAAATGCGGTTAAAACTAAGGGTTCTGTAGGCGAGAATTTCAATGTTCAAAAGGGTTTAAGACAAGGGAACCCCTGTCTACAGCCCTATTAAATATAGTGAGCTTCTCTGTAATAAAATCAAGAGTAATGCAATCAAATTTAATACATTTTATGTAACCTATTTAATTTATATTAACAGTAATTATAGTACATTACATACCGAGCGGGAAAGTACTCTATTTCAGCCGAGCGGCAAGGTAGTTTACCGAGGTGCGAAGCACCGAGGTAAACTACAGACGCGAGGCTAGAATGAGTTCCCGCGAGGTTTGTATACTATTTTACTCACAAAGTAGTTTATGGATTTCTAATACTCACAATCTACCAATAATAATTTCGTTTGAAATATCTGTATCCATTTTCATTATGTGATAAGATGAATTATTTTAAGTAACCTGTGAGATCGTTGCTAGGTAACAAAACAAGTTTGTTGAATCTGACATTTAGGCGATACACGACGCCATTAATTGTACATATAATCAAATTGTGTGTATTTTACAAAAATGTCTGATAGTGAATTTGAATGTACGCCACCAGAAGTGCGGGTAGCTGCAGATAGAGCTACTGAAGGAATAATTCCTGAAAAAAGCAGGGAGAGGTATGAAAACACCTATGAACTATACAGTAAATGGTGCGTGGCTAAAGGTGTGCAGCATACCTCTGAGACGGTACCTCTTGCTTATTTTTGTGAAATAAGCAAACAAAGTAAAGCCTCCACATTATGGTCAAGATATTCGATGTTGCGAGCAGTATTAAACTTTAGGCATAATGTTGATATTAGTAATTACGCAAAATTGAAGGCATTTTTGAAAAGGAAGAATGTGGGATATCAAGCTAAAAAGTCAAGTGTTTTTTCTGAAGCAGACATCGATACATTTTTAAACAATGCCCCGATAGAATATCTTCCTCAAAAGGTAATTTTAATTTATTTAGTGCATATTAAATATATGTTATATTAAATTTTTTTAGGTTGCTTTAATTATTGGCATTTCCGGAGCCTGTAGGTGCGAAGAACTTTTAAAAATGAAAATAAGTGACCTGGATATTTTAGAAAATCGAATTATAATAGTGATTCCTGTCACAAAAACCTACTCTTCCCGGACATTTGTAATTACAAAATCGGAATGGATAAATATAATAAAGCAATACTGTGACCTTCGTAATAACATTGACTCTGATAGATTTTTTTTACAAATAAGATTTGGTAAAATTACACGACAGCCTTTTGGGCATAATGCTATAGGAAGTTTTCCCAAAAAAATAGCAACTTATTTAAAGCTGGAAAATGTTAACAGGTTTAGAGGACATTGTTTTAGACGTACTTCAGCAACATTATTAGCAAATACAGGTGGAGACATCCCACAGTTGAAAAAGTTGGGGGGTTGGAAATCCAACACCGTAGCAGAGGGATATGTGGAGAATTCATTACATGGACAAATAAAAATTGCTAATATGTTGTCTCATGTAGAAAATCCAGAAACGTCGGCGTCTTCATCTATTTCTGAAACTCATAATTTTGAGCAACACGGTCTTACTTTAACCGTTAATAGTAATCATAATTCCAATGTAACTATTAATATTTATAATTCCAAATAGTTTTCTTTTTGTTATTGTTGTTGTTGTTTCTGAATTAAATAAATGTTGAGTGGATTCTATTCTTTCTAAACCATCTTTTAATCAAAAATGACATTGATATTTCCAGGTAAGAAAAGTGACAGATGCTAGCCGGGAAAGTACTTTCCCGGCTAGCTGGGAAAGTAAAGTAAGTAATAAGTCGCTTCCCGATTACTTCAAAGGTTAGAAATCCATAAATTACTAACCGATTGTGAGTAAAATAATTTATACTATTCACGTTATTAACAACACTTGGAAAAGGATTTTCTTTTTTGGTTTATTAATAGTAATATGGAAACCTGGCCCAAAATGACATATTAAGGTTAAATGACACGTCGAGGTTTTCTCTAAGTTGGTAACAGCTGTTAATAATATTTGATATATTTATAGATGTGCCATCAAGTGTAAGCCCATGCAGCTGGTGTCGTCATTATGACGTATTTATTTCGTCAGTTTTTACGTCATAGATACGTTAGTAGAACTACAAAAAAATGTAAACTACGTTCAAATGACGTCTATTTGACGTCAGTTAATGACGAACTTATTACATCAGTAGCAGTACCAAATATGACTCTAAAATGACGAATTTCTTGAAAAAATTGAGTTAGCACAAGTACACACGCCGTGTTTGTGTTATTCTGTCAAGTAGGCATATGCATATTTTATTTTGTACGTTAAAAACAAATATGAGCATGTTTAGATGTCAAAATAAAATAACAGACACACGTACACCGTATCTACTTGCAACAACTCCCTTATTCTTTATTTGGGTTATTTCAAGGCTAGTCTTAAAATAGGTAACCCAAACTGACCACCCTCGTTACAAACCATGAATGAAAAAAATTGTATAAATTTAATTTCTGTTTGAATACGTTGTACTACTTAATAAAACAAATAATTTATAATCTGCAAAAAACAATTTATTTTCAAATATATCAAATAGAGTACAAATATCTTGCAATAATGATAAAATAATAAACATGAACATGAAAAAAAGTGACGTTTTAAAGACGACATAGCAATGACGTCATATGTTCGTCTCCATATTGGTCACTTGACGTCCTACACTTCAAATCACCTTAAAACGCCGTAATAATGACGTCAGCATGCTGCTTGGGAGAGCATAGTTCTAAGTGGAGTTCCTGTAAATAGAGCGTTTCGTACGTTAACAATGGTAGTGAATTAAGCGCGGGTTAAATATTTGCAATTGCAATATTGTTTTTTTTAAATATTTCTTACAAAACATCCTAGTTTTGATCTGTCGGAAGCTCCAGATTATTATTTTTATTATTAATGGGAAAACAAAGTTTAAGTGCTTTATCACCGTAAGAGGTTATATTGTGTTGAAAAACTTTCCATTGTTTACATTTGGGTAAAATGACACACTGATAACTTGGTTAAAATATAATAGTATGCCGTGTGATGACGTCCGCTCCCTGGCGTATAAATTAGCAGAACCGAGCACAATACCACATCGTTTCAATGAAGACACTAAGCTGGCTGGTTGGCAATGGTTGCATGGATTTAGATCTAGGAATCCAGATATACACCCCAGAAAACCAGAAGCCACTTCGGCTGCAAGGGCAAGTCCTTCAACAACCCGCAGTTTTCGAAATATTAAGGAAACTATTAAAAAAAATAATATTAATCGTACCTACACGTTTATTAAATGTAGACGAATCAGGTCTATCCAGGAACACTCTTCCTGGATAGACCTGATGAACACTCTGATGAACACTCTTCGCCACAAGGTCGAAATCAAGTCGGACTGATTACTATTGCAGAAAGAGAATAGCAGATAACAATGGTTGCCTGCATGGCCTATTTTCGTATAACATTTCTAACATTTGATCCAACTGAATATTGCGGTAATTTTGATCATTATAAATGAAGCTTAGTTCATTTTTTAGCCTTGATAAATCAGAAAATATGGTAGGAAAAAAAGTTTTTAAATTATTTAATGATTCCATCGGAATGTCTTTTGTGTGTCCTTGATGTGTCCATCAGTGTAACACAAACAATTTTATCCATGTCTTGAAATCTTCCGAACGTCCGAACGAAAACTGAATTTAATTTATTCATGCGTACGTATTAGTACGTAAGCTTCCGCAGCGGTATTGCCGGGCCGCGCCATTCTATAATTAGTTCACGTATCTACCGTGCCCGCTTGGCCCGTTGTCATAGCGACCGTCGTAAATAGATTTGTTAATTGCAGCGCGATTATGGATCCCGCTGATAGCGCTTCCAGCAGGCCTGTCGATGATCGCCTCTCGGGTCTCGGCGCTCCCATTCTTATGAAAAGGTGTTCAGCCAACTACGTTTTAGCAATGGTTTTAGTTTTTAGTTATTATTCTTTTATAAGTATGGCATTAATTTTGATGATTAATTTTATAACAAATTAGGTAAATTATGTTTTTATATAAAAATATAGGTTGTTTTTATATAAAATAGAAATGTTTTTATATAAAATAGAAATGTAAAATAGAAATTTTTATTAATTTAAAAAGACCTAGTATTGTTTTTAAGTTGAAAATTGTAGGTGAAGCGGCGCTTCACCCGCATCACTTGACGAGCCGCCACTCCAAACATGGAATTGGATAAATTGATTGGATAAGCGGTATAATAAGTAATTTTATAAAATCAGTGGATAGGGCATATAGAAAGAATGCATAACGACAGACACATGAAAACAGTAGCACGGAAGGTACCAAAGGGAAGAAGAAAAGAAGAAGGTGAAAGAGGAAGGTTGAAAAAATCTTGCAAAGAAACATGTTCAGAGCTGCAAAGAAAAGGATAGAAAAAAATTAAAGGTATCAAAACCATGGGCCTGGCCATGGCATGCATTTGGCTTATATTACAACAGTTTCTTATCACCTCCCGATGGTTGGCGAAACTCGGGTCGAGTTTATTACTGAATGTTTTAGTATTTTCGGAAAACCACGCCACGAAGATAATTGAAAATCTAATGGCGGGTGAACAAATCAGTACAAACGTACAATGAACTCAATCAATTACTAGACTATATTTTATATCTATATATACTATCGATTATTTAGAAGTTTAGGATTTATTGAGAAACATTGATGGTAAAATATAGTAGTAATTGGAAACATAGGATTGTAATCGAACTATTAAATAATTTCCCTTAATTTACCTACCTAATAATATTTCTGTATCGTTGCAATACTTAAATTAAAATTATTTCTTCCATTGTAATTAGCTAGTTAATAACTGATCACGGGCAAATCTAAGTGCAATTAATATTAAATTAATAAACCGTAATTTTAATTCAGCGATGAGTATTCAGAGGTGAATGATTCCTTGGTCAGCAAATCTGAATAATCGTGTTTCTCTTGGCACGAAAGTTGCTCTCGTTGTATTCTAGTAAACTCTAGCGTAGTAAATCTGTTTTCACATATTTTCTAGTTTATTGACTTTTTAAATTCCATTAACAAATTTTTGGCACTCTCCGAAGGGTTGCAACACTGTAAACCAAAGTATTACATAAGACGTATACAACTTTACCAGTGGACCTATTTTGTGTTTCCAAAATTATTAAGTTAGAATTATTGCGATTGACTGTTTTGAGAATAGAATAGAATTTTATGTTTACAAGAAATTTTGTATAAACACCGATGATACAATATAAAACATGCATCAAAAATGATGGTAGTAAAAAGTAATTGTAATAAAATTCAAAATGTAGGTATCCACCATACTTTGTTAAATAAAAAAAAACCAAGTTTAGTTACACCAAATGCTACAACGCAGATGGATGGTATATCGTCATTATTTGGTAATTTTAGGTAACTAAAGGTGGTAGAAATATATTTTTTACAAATAACAAGAAGCAATTTCGAAGACATTCATTCATATATATACCATATTTGTTTATACAAAAAAAAAAGAACAACTTGACTTAGACCAAATCCTAAAACTCAGATGGGTAGTAGTTCAGTCCGTCATCCTTTGGCAATTTTAGGTCACTAAAGGTGGTGGAAATATATTTTTATAAGTAACACGACGACACGTTACATCAACAACTAAAACTCAGATGGGTAATGGGTAGTAGTTCAATTATGGTCCTTTGACAATTTTAGACCACTAAATGTAGTACAAATGTATTTTTTTAAAAGTTATTCACAACACTTCTATGCGAAAAAATATTTGATTAACATGGTTTAACATGGTTTATTATAAAAATATTTCATTAACATGGTTTGCAGTAGGTGGCCGTGATAATTAGGCGGCCATGCTTTTGAAGCAAGCAGCAAACGGAGGAAATTGTCATCATCAAATCCAGTCGAATGGCTTGTTTAAGAAAATCCTAGAAAGTCTGCTACAGACATCAAGTACATATGGCTCTATTCTTAGAAGAAATTAGAACAAAATTGTTTCAAAATATTACATATATGTCTTCACAGACGAACACAGACGTCGTTCGAATTAATTCGTCACCTTCCTATTCACGAAGGGAGGTTCCTATTCACGCTGTGTTAGAAGAACTCTAGGAACATTTATATTTATGTTGTGTATGTAAATCCTACGTTTCAAGTATAATTTGTTAATGCACAATTAAAGAAATAGTGCAATTTGTCTTTCCTGACATACTAAACTTTCATATAAAAAAAATAAATAAAAATGTTAATTTTTAAAAATGTTCAGTTTTTGAACGTTACATTTTAGTAACTTCTGTATTTCAAATGAGACACATTTTTTCTCAAGCAGGTAATGCAAAATTAAATTCTCTATCTTCCGATATACAGGGCGCTTCATATTCGATGCAATGTACGGGATCTCGGCAACGGTAAGAGAAACAAAGTCGATAAAATTGTGGCAACGTTGCGTAATTAAAGGACGAACAAAATGCCTTTTGAAAATCGTCAATAGAATTTCTAATACTAACGATTTTCGAAAATTTCGATTGTTTCTAATATTAAAAACACGAATCAAGTTAATGGAGATTTTTTTGGATAAATGTGTTGGCCTCATGGATAAGCAATTTCACCGTTATTTAACCGATATTGTATCGCACTCTCTCTCTTTGGCTCTCTCTTTTTCTCTTTCTTGGAGATTCTTCCCGATTAAAACTCATTTGTATGCCAAACGTAATCAAACCAGCCCAAGCGACACATCTTTAAACTCAGCATGGAAAATGCTTTAAGAATATGTATTTTAAAGGAAACATATTTAAAGAAATTAAATTGATGATAGTTGCAAGAATACGAAACGTCAGATAAAAAAAACTAACTACGAAATGTTAAATCCTATTAAAAGTTCCTATTAAGAAGCAAACCTTGTTTTTTATGTATCGTTGATAATAACGGCAGAAAAAAATAATTGCACAACTATATATAAAATTATATAACAATATAACAATCATCACTTTAAACGTTTACGTTTCGAAAATTTAGCCGCTTTATTAAGTTAATTTATCCGTTTCATGCTCATTGTAGCAGGAAAAATCTCTATTCCGTTACCGTCAGTTTTATAAAAATCTTCAATGTTTCTATGGTTATTTCGGAAGACTCCAGATAAATAAAGTAGGTCAAATGGTGCTTTTACTTCACATTCTGTGGTTTTCCTTACATGATAATTATCGTCTTTGTATTTAGCTGCATTTTCTCCAATTTTTACATTTGTACATGTGGCAATATCGGAGATAATTTGTTGGTAAAAAAATAAGCTCCAGCATTCCAACAGTGTCATCTTTGGCATAAGTTTTGACACCTGGTAAATGTATTTTCATTTGTTTTTTGCACTTACATTTTGAGGAGGTACTTCTTTTAGCCATTTTGTATTGTTCTTAGAAATACAGTACTTTTTATTTTCAACAGAATCTTCTATTACATTTTCGTCTGATTCTTCTAATAAATCATCTTCCTCTTGAAGTTCCATAGTATTTTCATTTTCTAATACATCCCTATCCACTTCGAAATTATCATCACTGTCACTGCTGTTAATAAAATGTTTATCATCCACTTCTTCACATAAGGGCAGTAATCGATCCTGTTCTTTTTCATGGAAAGACATACTGTTGAAATAAAGAGCAATGACAAATTTGAAAATAATTGATAGACATATATAACTCACCTGAACACTATACTTAGCTATAGTTTTATTCAAAGGTGAAACTAGAAATGCTTTAAAATTAAAATATTACATTACGGCAACGCATAAGTAGGAAATAAATGCGGCCGTGATTTATTGAAGTAACGGTCATAATGTCGGAAAAAGTAATCTGTCCTAAGCGACTGTGGGACCCATTTTGGTCAAAGGTGAAATCATCACTGCAGTGGGATTCATCAAACTGAGTGATATTATATTTATGCTATTAAAAAGGCATGTACGAAATAACCATACTTAGGGTACCCTGATTGTTTCTTAGGCTATAATGGGACAATGTTAATGACCGTAATTTTGTTGTACAAAAAAATAATTCAAAAAAATGTTTCGTGTGGTATTTTTCATGATCAGGTTAGTGAATCACATTTCATAAATATCTTTACAAATCTTGATACGTAGCCATAATTCAGGATTAAGGTATGTATCAAAGGCAACAAATGTGCTGACAGCAAGACAGCCCAGCACATTCAACATGACTGGTAAAGCAGTGATTGAATGAGCACTTTGGAGACAGATTTGTTGGATGATAATATAGTCCTATATAAATGCAACACTGCATTCTACGTCACTGTCTTTCCGCGTAAAATATATTTTAGAGTAGCGCAGATTTTCAGCTTACTGCGACTTGTTCATTTAAATATTACGACCCATGTCATTTGAAATTGGAGACCTTGACATCACAGTAAAGATATTATTACCTCGCAATGAATGTTATATATTACAATGCCGTCTTATAACATCGAAGGTCGTGACTATACTGACATATATTAATTTATATATTTTACCATAGTCAATATCATATCATATTTTATCATAGTTAATAAGCATTATTATTATTACTATTATTATTATTTCTTCGGCTTAAGGATGTTCGTAAAGCACTACTTTGGAACATGAAGCCGTTGCTGCAATCCA
Organism: Tetropium fuscum; assembly: GCA_964058915.1. NCBI lineage: Eukaryota > Metazoa > Arthropoda > Insecta > Coleoptera > Cerambycidae > Tetropium > Tetropium fuscum. The sequence continues at coordinate 583,498 of CAXKVY010000190.1, read as the reverse complement.
TTTAAGTTAGAAATAATTTGTAGAACGATTATGTCAATCCTTTCTGCAACAAAATTTCTTGCCGTATCATCCTGTATCCTGTACATCGGCCGGTTAGGTTGGTCCAGTAATTAGAAGAGCATGTCAAATCAGCCCTTCCTAATTTTTCCAGCGGCCGCACGCCTCTGAGCGCAGGACCGGCGACCCGGAGCCAACCGGATTTCCTCAGACGGGAAGGAAGTGCGCACGCGCTGCTCCGATCCTTCCTTCAGCAGCTCAATACCGAACTTCTTCCCCTCGGGCTCTAATAAATTTATTCTTATTCTCTTGTTCTATTCGTCGTATATGGGGAATATCACCTTATCTGGCCCTGAATCTGTTTTTCGACTAAATTATTTATTTGCTCTTAATTGAAATGTCAGATTTTACTGTTCGGTTCGGCTCATCTAGCAACTGAAAATGAAATATTGAGCTCGTACAGAATTTTTTAACTTATGAATTTTAAACAACACTAGATCGAGACGGATGTCTATGAGATAGTAAAGTTGGTTATAGTACTTCATAGAAGTTGTGCAGCCAAAATGCCAAAGTATTGATCGCATTTAATACTTTGTATTAGAAGGATATGGCTTTGTTTCTCTCATTCTGTATGTGGGCTACATAAATGATTGGAAATTTGCGAAAAAGAAGTAGTGACACTTTTTCAATTGTATGGTCATCAATGATAGCCTAAAGAAAGTCTTTATTTTGTCAGCGAAATGGATTACCTACATTTTTCTCAAAGGAGTTTCTTCAGTAACCCGTTTTCTATTTGGTTTTTGCTTTACATCTTCTGGATTATCTAAGATTTGATCGGATTGGAATGGGACATATCTAGACCAAATCGTTCGGGACAAATTTTCGTTCAAACTGTGTATTCTTACCAGATATATAATAATAATAAATGGTCCTTATTAAAAATTATATACCAATACAAATTTTATAAAAAAAGGCGAAGTCTAGCGCTTGGCTACTCAACTCAACCTTAGAAGAAATTACATACCTACTTAAATATAAGCTAAAATCCTGAATTTTTAACACAAAAAAAACAACAACAGTCAAAATAATTAGTAATTAATAATATGAACTAATAATTCATTAATATCAGCCATATAGTCTACTGTAAATGTAAAGCATTAATACATGAACTGACAAAAATAAAAATCAATATAATATACACAAATCAATAATAATATTAAGAATAGTAAGTAATTTAATTTTACCTAAGATAAAAACAAATAGAAAGCTAAAACATACACTACAAAATATTTACATACGCACATACATATATACATAAATACATATGCATATTTATATATATATATACATACATACACATACATGGGCAGGGCATACACATATACATATACATTGATATAAGTATAATAGAAAGATCATACGAAATCTAATACAAAATAGATAATATCAAGTAATTTCCTGTAATGAAAGAAAAAATGATTTCACTTTAGGTATTACGAAATTTATTTACAGGGAGGTTTTTAAGTTGATCGTCAAGAGCATTATACAATATTATTGCATTATATATAAAAGATCGTCGAAACATGGATGACCGATATCGAGAAAGAGCTAATTTCATAGTAAACCGCAATTTTTTTTTATTAGTATTATGTCTAAAGATCAATTTATCGCGAAGGTAAGGAGGAGAGTATGTACTCAAAATTTTGTTCTTTACTCACAACATTTTGAGTACATACTCTCCTCCTGCTAGGTTATATTTGTAAAAATTTTTTATTTTTAGCCAGTTTAGATTAAGTATTAATTTAGGGAGAAACATGATCAATTTCTGAAAATCTGAAAATAAATCTACAACAGCTATTTTGTATTTTTGTAAACGGTTTGGGGTGTATTTATCTAGACATGAAAAATAAATAATATTGCAGTAGGTAACTTAATAAAGGCAATACGAGAGACTTACACATTTTTTTCAAAAAGGATACATTTTTATATAATAATTTTAAAGCTATGTAACATTTTTTTTAGTATTAAAGAGACATGTTCTTTGAAACGCATATTATTTTCAAAAGTCAAACCAAGGTTTTTGGATTTAGTAACAAGAGCGAATGGTTTATCATCTAAGGTTAGTTGAAGATTTAATTCAGCTTGATTTTTTACTCTATGACCAGTATAACAGACGACGACACATTTATGAGGCTTAAGCTTTAAATTGTTGCTTTTCGAATAATTCAATAGTGATTGTAAATCAGAATTTATACGATTGCAAGCTAAATCAATGTCACGAGGATGAAATGAGTGTGATAACTAGGTATCGTCCGCATATAACTGATTTTTAGTATGATTTACACAGGAAATAATACCAGCTCTATAAATTAGGAATAGTATGGGTCCTAAAACTGACCCTTGGGGTACGCCCGAAGAGATTGGTAGAACATGAGATGTTATCGTTCAAACTAACAACCTGTTGGCGGCAGCTTAGATATGACTTAAATGTCAAAACCATAGTACTCGAATTTGGCGCACAATAAGGCCTGATCTAGTGTCAAACGCTTTAGAAAATTCTCAGAGGATAAGAGCGGTAGAATTACCTCTGTCGAGAACACGTAACATGGAATTAATTATGGAATAATTAATCTCTTCGTTCCGTAACAAAAAAATTTATTATAAACTAATTACGTACGTAGGTGGTATCTACGTACAACGCTGTGGCTTTACTTCAGTCGAAAGAAATAATTAGTTCCGTTTTACATAACGAAGAAATAATTGTTTCATATTTAATTTCGTGTTACGTAACGAAGAAATAATTATTACATAATTAATTCCGTTTACGTAACGAAGAAATAATTATTTAATAATTAGTTCCATGTTACGTAACGATGAAATAATTATTTTATAATTAATTCCCTGTTACGTAAGGAAGAAATAATTCTTTCATAATTAATTCCGAGTTACGTAACGAAGAAATAATTCTTTCACAATTAATTCTGTGTTACGTAACGACATAAATTATTTTAAAATTAATTTCATGCTACGTAACGAAGAAATAATTATTTCATAATTAATTCCGTGTTACGAATCACGGAATTAATTATTTTTGTTATGAAAACATACAAATCTATATACGTGTCCCTTCTACGCCTTTGTAGATTCGAATCTGACCTTAGATGGTAAAATTTCTCCGCCATGCGCTAGTTTGAAAATTCCTCCCTCTTATTTGTAGCAACATTCCAGGCGAAACCGACATCGGAATGCGAAAAAAGTCAAAATATATCGTAAGCATTAATAACAATAGTACATCAATAATAACATCGAGGTATCCAATAAGTAAGAAAGACAATAACCACAATTTATAAGCATAGCTAAAAAGATTATTTAAAAATAGCAAACAATTACAAAATATTCCATCGCCAGGGTCCATATTTCTGTAAGTGTTTCGATCTCTGACCTATTTAGGCACTATTTTGAATTTTATTATAATAATAATAATTTGAAAACAGTATTTTCTAATAAGACCACCACGTTACTTACGTAAAATCATGTAAAATTCAACTCTGGTTGCTATACTTTTTGTTTATTCCTTCACATACTACCTACCCAAGTTCCAGGACCCTATTAATCACATCCCTCCCTTGCAGCATACTTCCTGTCGATTTGAACATTGACAAATCACACGCAAATGACATTTATATAAACGCGGCTGTAGGGCATTGCATTACCAAATTGCCATCTTTATGTGAAACGTATTAATTGCCATTAAAAACAGTCATAAATTATTACGCGTTAAATGGTAGAGATACACGATATATTGGACTAAAAAACACCATTCCATAGCTATTATAATCGCTACTTCAACAGTGAAATTAGAATTTTTGTTTTTTTCCTGCTTTTATGACATTTATTTACATTTGTTAACTCTATAAAAAATAAATTGCTTTTAATTTTTTGTGCTTTTAATATTTTTCATGCCTCTTTGATCCATATTTGCTGTTTTTTCAGACAATTAAACTCGACGTATTTTACCAATGCAATTTAGCCTATGCAACAGCATATTACAGTGACAATTCAATTTTCACTAATGTAATTCCGCCTATGCATATTACACTCGATCTTCCGAGTTAAGCAAGGCGGACGCCGCGCCGGCTGGCTCTTGGATAGGTGACCAGACAGGCTTGGGGACGGACCGTGGCAGTCCACCTGAGACCTGGGACACTCAATATCTGCTACGGGCGTGTGGTCCCCGATAAATGGAAATGAAGACAGAGTGATTAATCTCGGTAACTCAGAACCATGTTATCATACATAAATTGTAAGGGACTTTGCCGCCAAGCCACCCGTAATAAATAGGATGGTTTAAAGAAAAGATCTCTAAGTAAAAAGCAGGGGGAAAGTACAAGGGGCCTAATGAGTGGGCAACAGAGTATTCCAGCGACAATATTTATATCAGATAAACTGCAAAAAAACTGTGAATTTTATTTCAACAAGAAGATGTATTTACTACTTAAATCGTTAAACCGGTTCATTTTGGAAATTACACGAAGTGCCCTACTAGAAGTTAAATTATCTCAGATAAACGTCAAATAAAGTATCAGCACACTGGGCATTTAATTATGCAGACCTACCGTGTTTTGATGCCGGAGTGTTTGGAGCTGATTTCATATATATTTTATGGTCTGAATTCAAATATAGCATTATTTTTTGCCTAGGAGCTCAGAATCTTACGATATAACATTTTAGTGCAATGTACGTTACACTTGTTTAAGTTAAATCCATGGATCAAAAAAATCAATTCAGAGAACAATTATCCTAATTTCTTTCTTTTTTTTAAAAATTGTTATTGGCTAAATTGAGCACTAAGTTGTACACGTAGCATCCAAATTTGTTCAATATATTTTAAATACATTCAAAACTAAATAATTTTTTGGCTTAAAGTTTTGCACATATGTGAATATGACATAATAAGATATCTTTTGAAGTCACATCACCTTGGTTGCGCATGATGATACGCCACTGAGCAGTAAAGCCATAAATCGCCGGCTTGTTCAGGCATGTGTCTTCTGAGTAAGCAAGAAGGGAAATGGGATTTATATTGGGATTGAAGAGGGATAGCGACCGATACGGTAAGCCGCGGACTGCAGACCCTAGTTCTGTTGACAAGAAATTGTAGTGGTATACAATTTTACACTAAATATCCTTTTGTATTACATAGTGATTTGATTTACCGCTTCTGTAGTAATTGGTACGGGTTTTCTTTGTAAGATGCCGCGCAATTTTTTGTTCTAGTTTGTATATTAAACGAAAACACTATAGCTGCAACTGGTATTTTCAATACGCTTGAGATACACAAAAATGCATGATCTGTGAATTTTTTTAGGTACGTCTTGTACATTATACCTAAACCATAAAATCGGCTACCTATTGACCTAGAGAAAATAACAAATAAATTTTATATGAAACAGATGATTCAGATGAATGAATGAATCAGATGATTCTTATACTTTTTAAATGTATAGGTAATTGTTATGATGTTTATTAACATTGGCCTGTATGAGCAATTGTGACAACATTTTAAACTCTGTGTATTGTTGTCCTTATTTTGATAAAATGTTTGTTGTTGTACTGAAAGCAGAACGCTTTGTACTTATTTTGATAATATGTTTCTGTTGTACTGAAAGCAGAATGCTTTGTACTTATTTTGATAAAATGGTTATTGTTGTACTGAAAGCAGAATGCTTTGTACTTCTTTTGATAACACCTTTATTGTTGTGCTGAAGGCAGAACGCTTTGTACGCATTTTGAAAAAATATTAGAAGACCTTACTTAGAGAGAAAGAAAACTTAGTCTTGTCAGTCTTATAAGTCAGATGCCTAATTTAATTTACATTTAATTCGCCAGGCATACAGTGTCTTATATTAAGATTCTCGTAACGATTCTGCTGGCTCTTTTTCGTATTAGTGACAGATTTATGATGTGACCCATCACTTTGCTTATGTTTAGACTAGAAAGAAATATGTAGAATTAGTGGCTTGGGCTTTGAGGTTGTAAAAGAGGACTTGCCTTATTGCTCTTATTAATAATAACTTTATGTGGCAGAATAAATTAGTTTACATGAAAAATTGCGTGTTTTCTTATATTCATTTATTTCCTTATTATTCCAATATTATTTAAAACGAGAGGTAAGAGGTCTACAGTTATCTATAGATCCCGAACTCATAGTTACATAATAAATGGTTATAATTTGACACCCTAACCTTGATCTTGGAAGTACTCTTGTAATATTTATTGATCCATGATATAACTCCATCATTATTTTAACAGACCGATACACCAAGCACTCAGGAAGGAAAATAAATTATTATCCTCATGTGTTCCTGAAGCAGAATCAATATTATTATATTGATCGCATTGAAAATGAAAGTGAAGACTAAATTAGACTTAAATATTATAGTTTGCTGCGGGCAACTATAATTGTATCTGAATCCCAGACAGAAACACGTCACCCGCCATAACGATCAATTTTATTACGCGCGTAATAAAATTAGCCAATGAATTTTCATATGCGTGTAATAAAGACGGGATAATTTAAAAATTGAAATATAGACACTGCTCGAAATATTTAGAGGAATGCCTCGTTGCACATCAACAAAATTGAAATGTTTAATTGTATGCAACAGACTCCCTAAGAGTTTCTGGGGTCACACCTTTTATTTACCGTAAATGATGAAAATACAATAATTAAAAAAAACATAAAAATTACACTTGTGATCACGGTGGTTTGAAACTTAGCTTTGGTAGTTGTTTTACATGATTACTTATGCCTCAATAGTATGGGATGCTCTTAATTTAATTTTTGTTGGTTAAGTCAAATAGGGCGGTATTTTTACGAAGCTTTTAAGTTTTAAATAGGACAATAACATATTAAAATAATTTTACGTGTAATAATCTATATATCTCTGATTGAAGCGAAGATGTGGGTCAATGCATATTCGAAGATATTCTACAGAATTGGAATGAGTAATATTATTTTTTTTATATTTATTGTTATATTTAATTCGGTACAATTTGGTAGTTGCGGCTTATAGGATGAAAAGGGAAGGGCATTTAGAATATATTGTCAACAATTAATTTTGGATGTTTTTAAGGTAAGTATTAAGATATTAAGGTGTAAGGTATTAAGATATTTTTATTTTTTGTTGAGAATTTTTTGCTTTATTTTTGGATGGAGGTGATTTATTTTATTTGTCTTATTGTTTTTTTTTGTTGAGAATTTTTTGCTCTATTTTGGAATATAATATATTTATTCAATTGTTTTAATTTGTTGTTGGGATTTTTTTGCTCTATTTTGGACCATATATTTCTTTAATTTTTCCGTTTTGAAGTCCGTTCTGTTAAAATTTTTCACGGCTACTTAGCTGTTTTGTACATTTTTATTTTTGTTTCTTGTGGGAAATATGGCTACTGGCGAACCACCCGCTAGAAAATGGTAACGCGTTGAAAGCAATACTTCATGAGTGGTGAGGAAACTTTCATTCAATGTCAGCTGTGATGTTGAAAATATGCCTAAAAAAACATTCTACTTTCAACCCCCTAAGAAAAAAAATGTCTACGCCCATGAGAAACATTGTGTAGGTAAGTGTTGCCGGTCGTTCAACTGCACATACGTTTTAGAGAGGGTGTAGAGCAACAAAAATCCAAAGTAAATCTAGAGAATTTAAAATGGAACCCTTACATAAACCCTTACATAAACTTAAACCTTTGAAATATTAATTATTGTAATAATAGTTTAAATTGTATTTTACATTTTACATAAACTCTGATAGGGTGTTGTATGGAATCCGAAAAAAATGTTATTAAAGTTTTTTGAAAAAAACTAATTCTTGTTTATTAAGAATATTATTATCATCCGTTTTACTGACGTTATATAAAGTTTGAGTTTCTTATAACATACCTTATCAATAAACGTTGAATAAGAATAAATATCATAATTGCTGAATTTATCGGTGTTCACACTGTATATGTTCAAAAACTTGTCCGACAACAACTGTTTTTATTTCAATTTAATTTAGAAATATCTGCAGCGGGTCGCTTTTTACTCTACATCCGTGATGACTAATAATTGTTTATAAATAGTTACCCTTCGTTTACTTCAAGATATTGTATTCAATTTGTAATTTAGCAAGGCTGAGATTGCATGCGGTAATGTAACGCCTAAGAAATTGGCCGTATGATTTCTGTCATGGGCTTGTGCACCGGAATTTTTGCTGTTCTACCGCATTGCGAGATCTGGAAATATATACGTGGATCGGTGGAGCAGCGGAGAAATGGACCCACTGGAGAAATCCCACACGGGGCTGGCAAATTGTTTTATGCATCTTAGAGGAGACTAACGATGCGGGATTTTATTGCAATTCTGTAGGTTATTTGTGTTGTAAATTGCATGGAACTCGCTGATATTACTCCAGCGGGAACTGTATAAGTCCAAAAAGGAACTGAATAATGTCGGATGTAAATAAATATCTCCTAAACAAATAAACAAAAATACTAGCAATATACTGTATATTGCTAGTATTTTTGTTTATTTGTTTAGGAGATATTTATTTACATCCGACATTATTTTTAATATGTCATTTAATATGTATGCATGTTATTTTTAATATATCCATATCCTTCTCACATCTTGCTTCCACATATTGGATATGTTTTGTCCATAGTAGTTTTTTATCTATTATTATTCCTAAATGATTAGTGTGGTCCACGATTCTGAAGGTCATATTATTCACTAAAATATGTTGTGGTGTTTGTAGTCTATGTCTTGTAAAGAACATGATTAGGTACCGTATTATCCAAGTTTATTTCAAAACAGTGATTGCTTAACTGCTGCTGTTCGGGATCTACGATATATTTAAGAAGGAAATAAGAACATTTTCCAGTAATGGAGACCCCCTTTAGTTTTGGATAAAGAATAATGAATTACTTATGACATTATTTGATATTTCGTATATGTACTCGTATACATGCTGTGAGTGTATGTTAACATTTAACATTTGTGTATTTACGTCAAAATTGTATCAATTACATATATGGGTATTAATGTACCTATATAATAATGTAAGACACATGTAACGAGGTTGTACAACCTGTTTATTTCACAAATGAAATAAAATATACATACATAAAGTAATACAAATAATGGCATAAATCAGCAACCATCCAGGTTAGAACTGAATGTTCCTAATACATAGTTTACCCAGTATTATCTTTGTGGGAATGCGACATAATTATTTCGCAGACCCATTTCAGGTTTCTATCGTTTATAATTGGATGTAGAGACACTGTCAATTCCACCCCATGTCGTGAAATAGTCTGTGTAGTGTAACGCATACCGCTCTATGCTATTGTTTTTCATAAGCTAGCAGCCGGGATATGTATGAGGATTATGTAGGATATGGGACAAAGGCGGATAGGATTACTCCATGAAACACAAAACTCGGCGTCCTTGTTCAAACTGCAGCCTTATAGTGATGTATGGCGGTTTTATATAAAGGTGGAAGATTTTTTAAATCGACTTTGAAGACGAATTTTGGAGGAATCCTACCAATTCTGCGGTAACAGAGTAGATATTTTCTAGTAAATTAATAAATTTCAGTAGGGCCCTAAAATGGGGTGAGTCGTAACTAGAGGGTATATAACAACGGCTTTCCGGAAATTGTCTCTTTTTTGCCCACAGGTGCGAGATATAGATTGTTACTCTTGGTATTTTTTCTCAGACTCTTGAAAACCTATAAAATAAAAATACTGAAGCGGCAATCAAGCTGATTGAATTGTTGATGACTGAACTTATAGCACAGTGTCTAATGTTCAGGATTCATAATTGCTGATGGGTTTACCATTCCGGCATAAGCGAATAATTTTTTATTCGCTAATAAAATTTATTTTTTATATCTGTACTTTAAATGAAACACTTAAATAGGTAAAATCTTTTATTATTAAAAATATAACTGCTAGGGGATAATATCATGCAAAATTAAAATGAAACTTATTTTGACTTGAACTTGAAATAATTATTTTATTTTCAAGCTGTTGTAAAATAGATGGTTATCTTTATGAGTAAATTCTCTTAGACGTTGAAAGCTGTCGAATTTAGACTTCTCAATTTTTATAGGGGACAATGTAGAGCGGCTTGAGTGATTGGGCATTTTTCTTGGTTCTTCTTTGGTTCAGAATAGTCCATTCTTCACTATGTCACAGTTTATAGTACACATTTCCGTTTTTATTTTATTGTAACGCTTTAATATCTGTGACTGTGGCGTCAACGACTTTTTACCTGGTCTAATTGTAGTTCAAATTAAGGCTTTCAACATTTTTAAAAAGGCTCAAATCTATTCGATTCGTGCTGGGTCATGCTTGACGGATTCAAATTCAGCTATGTGTTAAGACAACTATGTGTAACACAATGTATGTTGATGGACGATCCATTTTTTATTAGAGCACATATATTAATTTTAAAAATTAAATAAACCAATAAAAAATTTGTTTAATTTTATATACATGCAGAATTTGGGAACTCTTCATAGTCCCCAAATCCATTACATTTAAAAAAAAATGCACATGGCGCAATTTAGAGGCGCCATAACGATATTCAAAGTGGCGGACTATCCAATTAGGAACCCATTTGTCTCAAACTTCTCAAAACTTTGCAAATTTTGCGGTGTTAAGGGTCACACAATACAATTTTTGATTCAAACCGGGACCTTCGTTAGGCTGGAGGCCGGGAAAATAAAAAATATGACGACAATGACGTCACACGACCGGGCTGATGATTTAACACTATTTTACATCAAGTCATCTATGAAGTACCGTACTCCGGGATTCTAAACATCATTCCCTACGTATATCTCAATATGGTAGGATAGAGATATACAAAATGTGTAAGTTAGATAGAGAAGTAAGATGGGACGTGAATTCCATGAATCCCACATACAACAGAGTAGGTAGTTAGTTAAGGCGTCGTCCGATGCTTGTAGTGCTTGTTGATTATACCTACTTGTAAAACGTTGTACGTTTTTGGAACCATTTTTCCTTAGTAAAAAGCTCTATTTCAAAGTTGTAATAAAGTTAAAATAATACCTGAATGTGTAAGACTCCTCAAATGTATTTAGTTCTCGGTGACAATTCGTAAAATTAGTAAAATAGACATCAGACGGTGGTTTGTTTTTGTTGTGTGGCGTGACTTTATCTGCCAAATGGCCAATGCCGTTATCTGCCAAATGGCCAATGCTGGTAGTGGAAGTGTTTCGGTGTACCTAAATTTTAAATGTTCTGGGTAAATTTTAAAAGTATGTTTCTTGTGTTATAAAAAACGTGTTAGTTAAAATATAGTTCACTACTTAAGGTAGGTGTCATTTAAAATAAAATGCCATCAAGATATTGGCTATTTTCTAGAAAAGAGTGCATACAAAATATAATGTTGGGATTTAGGGGTGTTTTTAAAAGCTCTCTCAAACAAAGTTTTAAATCCATCCTCACTCAAACGTCAAAATGTACAGTTTGCTGTCAGGTTATTTGATGAAAAAATATTGCCGCTCTAAATCAATGTAATGAAATTAATAATTTGGGTTCAGCTGAATGTTTAACAATCATTCTACGTTGGTGGAAAATAGTAAATGTGCGTTCATCCAAATCAGGATATCACCAACGTGATCCTTTTATGGACCCAATCACGAATCCAATGATACAAATATTCAGTTGTTATTAAAATTTTATTAATTTCTTTGCTCATAGGAAGAGTTACAATTTGAAGGTTTAAGAAACGGACACACACTGGTAAATTAACTGCTGATACATTTTTTAAACCATGCTACAAAAACATCAATTAATCTTGTTCGGTACTTGTCTGAATCATATGAAATTGAATCATTTGAGGTGAAATTTCTGTTATTGAGAAAGTTCCAAATTAGGCAACTAAGCGGATCACGTGTCCATATTTCCGCGACACAAGTCCTTAAATCAGAAAAAATGTAAAGTTTTAAAAGTCTTTTTAGAGTAAAGTGGGCCAAGTTTGGTACATTTTCCTTAAAAGAGTTTTCATTTAATAACAAAGGCAAAAAGATATTTCTTCGTTTAACATTTCTGTAAATATCGATTTCGTTTCAGAAATAATTCCTAATTTGTGTGACATTAAACTAAATTCTTCAGTATTATCATCACTATTTTATATTTCCGGATATTGTGCACATTCTGTTATTAAATTTGTTAATGGTTTTGAAAATTGTTTAATAATTATATTACTACAAATTCAGATTTTTTCATACAATTACCAACACTTCTGAAAACGACCCTGTCGAGATGAGCGAATATCTTACAAATTTAACAAGAGATACTTTAAAATAACCATCGGAATAATTCTTTGAAGTTTCTATTGAAGCCTATTAAATATTTAATGAGATCATTACAAATAAATACGAAATCGAGTTTTTAAAGAGAGGTAATCATCAGATCATTTTGCGAGAGTTGATAATTTTAAAATTAGAAAAGTATGTAGAAAAAATGAATGAAAAATGTGTTTTATGTAACAGAACACTTAAATCAATATTAACTGAAACTAGTCATATTCTTTCCAATATATTCCTCAGTAACTATTCAAAAATAATCAACAATGAAATTTCATAGTTAGAGCTTCGTTTTGCAATCGGTTTTAGTGGAAATAGGGTTATTGGCGATGCCTCCTTAATAGCCAACGCGTCTATTGGGGTACCTTGACGATGATGTGGAAACCCCCTTTCAAGTTATTTTATCATAACTAACATTTTGTTGAAATATATTCAGTTTTACTCATAAAAACCTCTATATATTGTATATTATGTTGTGACGTAACCGGACCAGTATCGTGACTTAAACTTAGTACTTGGGCTGTTTAATGTTACTGGGCTAATTTGGTTTCTTTCAACGAGTCTCACACATTATACTAACTTGTTGACGAGTGTTTGTTGTTGGAGGCAGGAGGTGGACAGTGGAACTTAAAAAAACTAAAAACTACAAATAAAAAATAGGTAAAAAAACTTTTAACTTAAACGGTTTTATTTTAAATCATCAGTTGTACTAAGAACTACAAAATAATTAGGACATAAACTTGTAGCATCCTGAGATGCTGACGTTTAGTAAAAAATAAAATAAAAACGCGGGGCGCATAAGACCATCACTTCAAAAGCGCCCCACGTTTTTATTTCTTACGAAACGTCAGAATCTCAGGAAGTTCCAGTTTTGTGTCCTATTTATTTGTAGTTTTTATTACAACTGACGATTTAAAATAAAACCGTTTACTTAAGGTAAATGCTTTTTTACCTATTTTTTTCTAATGGATTCAACCTAGCAACCAAGCTATTTAAGTACCTACCAAATTATTACGCTCTGTCAAAATGACATTTACTAATGAAAATAGTCAATGCAAAGTAGTATTTCCACTGCAATTTTTCATATTTCTCCTTATTAATACAATACCTGTTACATTGTTGCAATAATGTATGAGTGAAATATTAAAGTACATTAACAGTAAATTACATAAGATCGTGATGATACGGCGTGAATATGTTAATTCGCAACGCTAATTGGTTTTTAAATAAATTATGATTTTCTTCTAGCTCACTGACTTGCGCGTAGCGTATATTTAATGGTGGTATAACAATGAAAAACTGGTCAGTAAATTAATAACGGAATGATCTAATTGCTAAATTGTTATAATTTAAATTGCGAGCTAAATTTATATTTTACATTGGACTAATGCACGAACTAGATAACGTAAAGAATGATAAATCAACCAAGATAACTATAATGCTGTCTTTAGGATAAACACTGCATGTGTAAAAATTATGAAAATTGAGTTAAGCGCGAATATCAGTTCTTGACAGCTACACACTTCATATTTACATAAGAAAAATATCGTATTTATAACCATAAATATATATTTTTAATGGAATTCTAACTCTAGCACTTACAAAAATATTTTCTAAACTGAAGAAGAACCCGGCCGCAACTATACCCTGGTCCCGAAATAGAATAGAGAGATGAGGTGCGAAGGGAACGATATTCCATAGGCGGATCATTTTTTTTGCAATGGGTTCCTCATCTGTAATTGCACAAAACACACTATTCACACAGACTTTTGTCAACGAACCGCATATATCGCTTCCATCGCATAAAAACACTAAACATTCGCGTATAACACAATATTATAATTAATTTATATCGCGAATCAACCGTACATAAGACACAATGAAACGCCACTGTCGCGCCAAAACATACATGCATGAAACAGCGCATACGTCAATATATCTAAGGAAATCCGGCGTCTTTACCTTTGACTAATGAAATTTAATTTATTTTGGAACCGCCTAAAACTCATCAATGAGAGCGGTAGACCCGGTTACTAATGAGTTCTGCCCACCATTTCTATAGAGCGTACACAAATTTGCACACTAATACAACGTTACTTCTAAGAAAAACACCGTATATACTTGTCATAGCCTGCAGATGCCGTATTTATTCTAAAATGCAAACGCGGTGTTTTCGCTAAGTAATTTAGGCGCGTATTTCCGAAACCTATTTATTTTCTCTCAAGTTTGGTATGAGGTTGTTTTTTTTAATTTGTGTCTCATCAGAGTTGATCAAGGAACAACGTAAAATATTTAGTAAGTTCAATTCAAATAAGATAAGTCATAATAAGGTCATAAAGGTCATAAAGTCATAACATAATTCATTAATGTATATTTAAAAGTTTGCTTTATTTCAATGGAAAAAATACAGATCCTTAAATATGTACAGAATACCCTGAGGAGTCACAACTTTCCGTAAGTTTGCGGGATATTTGCACATATAGTTACACTCACATTGGTATTTTTCACTGTCACTTATTAGCACTCTTCACAAAAACTCACATCAGAAATTCATATCACTATTTACTATCTGAAAATAAGTCACTTTCAGTACTGTCTTCATTTACATTTATTATGACTGGTTTAACGGGAGTATCCGGAGTATCCACATTCTTGATTCTACCTTCTTCACATGGTTTATACATTTTATCCAATTGGCCACATTTACTTCTTTGATTGCACCATTGAGAAGTTTTCTCACATCAGCTAACTTAAATGTTGCATTTTCTCCAGCAACTTTTCCTTTTATTTGCGCCCAAATAAGCTCAATTGGGTTCAGTTCGCAGTGATATGGAGGCAATCGAATTACCTCCATTCCTCTTGCTTTGGCCATTCCATCCACTACATACTTCTGGAATGCTGGAAAATGTTGCCCTGCCAGTGCCAACAATTCAGCTTTAAGTAGTGCATCATCGTGTTCGATGTTTCTTTCTTAGAGCCAGTCTTGAATTTGCCCTTTCCGCCATGCAATTGTGGGCAGCTGTTCTATTCTACGAGAATGATAAGATTATTGTTTTTTATTTTATTTCCTATATTAGGCAAATTGCGCGCGCCACTGAGCACCGCGTTCCATTAGTTTGCATATCAAACGAAAGCACTGTAGGTTGAAATTACTAAGTTATCCTGCATCCACAGGGGCTTTATTCTCAACCACTCGCGCTACTAGAAACCCTTCGCAAATGACGTCAGAGGTGATTTTTAGGATTCTTAACTCCTCGCGCCTAGGCGTATGCGCGTTGAGACAAGCAAGAACCCTTCGCGTTGCAGCGGGCGGTGTAAACCACGCGTTTTCTTGGCAGTCGAGGTTACGTCGTATGTTTTGAGTTAATATGGACGACAGTGTATTTCAACTTATTGGAAAACTTGGAAAAGGCAATGGTAGATCATTTAGAAGCAAATGGTGACGTACCAAGATATACTGCAAGGGATCCTTTAATAGAATTGAGCAATGAGCAATTCAGAAAAATATTTAGATTGACTAGAGTAGAAGACCTCTTTAGATATTTGGTTGAGTTATTACAACCATATATATAGGGTCCGCCAATAGGGACGCTCGATCTTTGACAGCTCATGGCGGCCATGTTGTTTGTGGTAGAGTTGGAAAACGTAGTTGTTATTATTCAGTGTATCTTCACAAATCACCATGAACCAATTCAGCCGCGAGCAACATGTGCAAATCGTTAAAACTTATTACGAAAATCATTCATCGGTTCGAGCAACGTTCCGCGCGCTCCGCCAATTTTACGGTGCAATTGATCGTCCTGCTGAGTCGACTATCCGTCGTTTGATTAACAAATTCGAGGCAACCGGTTCGGTGAACAATCAGCCAACACCGACGCGTCGTCGAAACGTCCGATCTGCCCAGAATGTCGCCGCTGTGCGCGATAGTGTGCGTGAAAATCCGCGACAGTCAATTTCACGTCGCGCACAGGAACTCCGCCTTTCGGAAACATCACTTCGCCGAATCTTGCATCTGGATTTGGGCATGCATCCGTACAAGATCCAGCTGACACAAGAGCTCAAAATAAACGACCATAGACAGCGCCGTATCTTCGCTGATTGGGCTTTAGAGCAGTTGGAAGTCGACCCCGATTTTGGTCGCAAAATCATCTTCAGCGATGAGGCACATTTTTGGTTAAATGGGAATGTCAACAAGCAGAATTGCCGTTATTGAGCCGAGAACAATCCACAGGAGGTCCACCAGGTCGCAATGCACCCAGCAAAGGTAACTGTTTGGTGTGGATTTTGGGCCGGAGGCATCATCGGGCCGTATTTCTTCGAGAACGACGATGGTGTGTCCATCACGGTAAACGGCGAACGATACAGATCCATGATAACGAACTTTTTCTGGCATGAAATCGACAATATGGATGTCGAGGATATGTGGTTTCAGCAGGACGGCGCTACGAGCCACACAGCGCGCGCCACAATGGATCTTCTGCACGAGCGCTTCGGAGGAATGGTTATCTCGCGCGGAGGCGACATCAACTGGCCACCGAGATCGTGCGATTTAACCCCACTAGACTATTTCTTGTGGGGTTTTCTTAAATCACAGGTCTACGCAAACCAACCACAAAACACTGATGCCCTCAAAGTCAACATACGCCACGCCATCGATGAAATACAGCCCGATTTGTGCGCCAGAGTCATTGAAAATTGGACTTCTCGTATGCGCGCCACCCAGCAAAGCCGAGGTGGACATTTGACCGATATTATTTTCCATACATAATGCCCTCGAATACTCTTTCAAACAAAAAATAAATTTCATTTATACCTCTCACACAACTTGCTTTATTTCATTTTAAAGATCGAGCGCGCTTATTGGCGGACCCTTTACAAGTGGGAATGATAACAATTTCATATTTTAGATAGGTACCTACCTATATACCTACCGAATATGTAGGTATATTATATAAAAATGGTAAAACAAAATAATAATCATTGTAGATTCTAATTGCTTTAAAGTTTTATGCAACTGGAAGTTATCAATTAATTTCATTTCATCCATTCAATTCAATTTCATCGAATCAATTCGTTTCATTCATAATTATTGAATGAATGAAATGCAAAGCAAATGAAAAGCAAAGAAAATGAATTGTCATTTTCTTTTCTTTATATTTATAGCAAATCAACAAATACAACTGCATCAATCTAACGTGACTCACGAAAACGTAACTGTCTGAAAACTTGGGTTCTCCCAAGGATGGTATTTGTAGTTAACCATCATTACTAGTAGTTAACTAATAAAGCAATAAAATTAACGAGATAACTAACCTCTATTGAAGTTTTCTGTTGTGACCATAGAAAATCTATCATCTAGATGGTAAATTTTCTATGATTGTGACAGTAAAAGCGGCGTTGTCAAATTAAAGCATTCGTGTCACGCGAAGACCAACACGAGGAGTGTTGAGAATGCCACCTAACACAAGTCTTCGCAATGAAATCGCTCGCGTCGGCGCGTGTACGCGTGGACGCCAACGAGGTTGAGAATAGGGACCCAGGAAATTTAACGAATATTATTGACGCCATTCACCATTCTTTCTTCTATAATTTATATATTAATTGCTGTCACATCTTACTTGTACATTATTTTCTTCTTGTACATCAACGGTTTGGCGTGATGCTTATAATCTAAATAAGTAAAATATTTACAACAAAATTGAAATCCAGTACACAAATTACATATTCAGTATGGCATGAGCTATATTATTTCCTAATTATATCATTTGGTGAAGAAATGATGTTTGTATAACGGGAGCTATATGGGGAAATATGGGGTTTATATTGACATCGCTTACAAAATCTGCAAAACAGTTTTTGTTTATTTATATTTTACTTATATCAATGCTTATATTAACGGCTGAAATTTTGTAACAAGAAGTTTTTATCAATGAGCTGTAAAATTTTTAGAACATTTGGTCCCTCAGTTTCAGAAATATCAGCTCTAAAAATAAGGTCTATATACGTTTTGCTTTGATAGTGCAGGTAAGACAATACAACGATTTCGCATCTTCTAATTCTGACAAGTTTTTTCTTAAGTATCCGTCTTTTTTCTACTCACGGATAAGGAAATTTTGTTATTTCCATAGACGTATTAATACAAGAGTCAGAATTGTTTACGTTTTTGGCCGATTCAAGATCGTTCCATCCTTATCGTCCGTCTTTTTCTCCCGAACGGCACGTTTGCCAGGCTTACTGTGAAATTCACTTGAAATCTTTGAATACCGTAAGACATGTTCAAATAATTTGACAGTTTCAACGATCTGATTCATAACAATCTGATTCATTTTAATACTAAAATGTTATTTAAAATAGCTTCTTGGCAAAAGTATTCTATTGTATTGCCTTATTGCATCAATAATAATGGTTAAAACTATAGACAACCGAAAATGTACTGTGCCTTGAGATATAAATCTCAACAACGGCAACGTCGTTTGATGAATTTTACTCGAGTTTTACGACAATGTCTATTCATCAATAGAAACAAATTTGCGAGGTTGCCGCAACGCCAGAGCTTGTACTTGTGTTTTCTTTAGTGTGTTTTACCATTCTACGAATCTTTGTATTTATTGCGATTCAGGTGAACAATAAGTGTGTAACTATGGTGCATTCTTGTATAGTTTGTAAAAGGGTGGATCATTTAAGTCCGGAAAATGTTACTTTTCATCGGTAAGTAATTTAAGTATTTTTAAGGTTATCTACAAGCTTTAACGGCTTGGCTTGGTCAGGGGCCGCGTTGAAACCAAAAATGAACTTTTTATAACATAACTGAAATGATATCAAAAGTATACAAAATTAATATTTTTCAAAATGCATTTCTCTGTTTCTGTTAATAATTTGTAATGTAATTATAATATCATTAATTTTAATGAAACATTTGCATAATCAATGAAATATGCATCGTTCTTGAAACTAGAAATGCTAAGATATAATTATCATAATAGCATGATACTGAGAATAAAAACAAAGCACTGACTTTATAATCATTCAGTTATATTTTAACAAATTGTTATTTGTTCATGTTACTACCTCCTCCACATTATACCGGGTGAATAAAATCATCTAAATGACTTAAACCATCCAATGTGGCGGACCTCGATATGTGATGTTGAATTATGTTGGCGAAATTCCGTCAAATTATTTCATGCTAGATTACGTTTATCATTGGTGTAATTAAGAGCAGAGCCCTGTAATTATCTTGTAAGCAAACTATTTTAGCGATTAATTAGAAAATAATACCATCGGAAAGGCGGCCAAAATTTAACGGAAGATAAATCATACATAAAGCCACAATTTACTCACCCTTATGAAGTATTAATTAGAATATAATATCCCTTAATATAAAGGTGCTAATCAGTGGCGTAGGTAGCCCTGAGAGGGCCCATGCTTCCCATATCTGTTACAGGGTTTCCATACCATTTGTAAAATAATGAAAAAAATATAATTAAGTTGACAATAAATGAATGGTTTGTTCAAAAATCATGTAACTCATTTAGTAATTCAAATTACAAAATCTACAACTTTTCACACACTATTTAAAAAATACTGTGTTTATCACTTGCAAAACAATATACTTCTAAGTGGTATATAGTTCTAAGTGGCCTGAGTGACAAGAAGTTCAATATAATTATCCTAATATGCTGAAAGTAGTCTGAAGTATGCATTTGGTTAGTTCCTAGTATATCATTGTCCAAAAACGTATAATTGTTAACCAATTTGCGGTCTGCCAAAGCGATTTTATTTTTTCAGTGTATAATGTACTTTGCATGTCTCACAATATGTATGAAAAATGTAAATTGGCTCCAGTTATATCACGACATGGTTGTCATTGCGTTTACTAAATATTAGATGATGTTGATAGGTAAGATAATCGGTGCTATTTAAAGCTTTCGAAGGGATGGATATAACGTTTTAGATGTTTATTTTTAGATTTTACGTGTATACAAGAACTAAAACTATTTACACTTGTTTAAATTCGTCACTGAGCCGCTGACTGGTGTAATTTTTATTACTCGAATATGACGCGGTAGTTCCTGCACTTTTATTTACTATAAAACGCCTTCTTCATGGTCTATTTGCTCGTCGCAAGAGTCGTCTAGACAGACATCTAGACGCGAAGTGTGCATATCGTTGACTTAATTCTTTTTATATTAATTTATTTCTGGTTAATGTGAGAAGTGTCGCGAGTTTGCCATTGTTGTCTAGTGGAACTCACATATACATCAATCACTCCTCTTAGTAGGGTGTGCCAAAGCTCTCTAAGGCCATTAGTTTCATTAAAATCTTGTCAGGCGTTTGTATATATCTCTAGTAACAACGACACCTACAAATTGACCTCAAAATCTGAGCTTTTCTTAAAATAAATTTGGTTTGCTTAAATTATTAAATTTTTTACTACTCTCAATTTGACCATTGATGATTCTTAAGTAAGTTTTACTAACGTATGTGAGCTGTCTTCATATATAAGTAATATAACACATCACACACTGATCTATCAACTCTTTTGTTGATGCATAACATACTAAATGTGCTCGGTTGGGTTAAATTCTAGTGAGAATGCAGGCCACCACATACGATAAAAAGCCCGTTAATAATGTGCAATTTTAGATTCTTAGCAGTAAAACCTGTAGAAACCTGGTTACACGACGTTTTCCAAATAAATACTGTAGAACCCGGTTATAGCGGCATTTAAGAGACAGAGAGAAAAGTGACGTTATATCCGATAACCGTTTATCAATTAATGTATTGTATTATGTATAATGTCCATGGCACTTGGCTTTGCGAAGCATTGTAGCCTTCGTTTAGTTGTCGGCAAATGGCAAATCATGTGCGCTGTGGAACTCCAAATGGGCTAACTGCACTTTTCGATTCGTCATTTTGAATTTCTTTTAAAATTTTAAGTTTCTGTTCAGTGCTAGAAGCCTTTCTCTTAGTAACTTCTGCATTAATTTTTACTAGTGCCACGTAGGTATGAACTTTTTTTAAAAACTAAATTTTGGTTTCATATAAATTTCGACTACGGACTAGGTATATATCTGGGATTCATCGTAGTAGCACTAATAGGTCCCAATGAACAATTTTCGTCACTTCACTCAAGTAACTGCTAGTTTTTACAAGGGTTTCATGAAAGTTGCGAGTTTATATTAGAGGTTTATAAGGTTAATACTGAAAATGCTGAAGTATTAATATTTTAAAATCAAGTATAAATGATGAATAAAACAAATCGTAGATTACTCTGAAGATCCTCAATGAAGGTGAAAGAACTTGTACAACTTTGTTTCCGTATATATCCAGATATACAACTGGTAAGTGTATCTTCCTTTGTTTATTCATCTACTTGCTTATTTCTCTATGTAATGAATTGCTTAATAAAGGTAAAGATCCTAAAATTTCAGACTAGTTGTGCCTAAATCACTGTTGCGGTTCTATGAACCACAGCCTACTGACAAATTAAGCAAGTAGAATATTTGGGATAGTCTATTGTTGTTTGGAATTTTTATATTTTCTCCTATTTTTGAGCTCTCTAATGCACCTAGCTATCTAGAATTTGTTACAATTCTGTTACCAATATGTTACTAATCTTCTAAGTTACCCAATTTACTAATTTATTTATATATGTTATCAATGTTTATTTATTTATTTATTTGTATTTGTTTACCTGTGTGTTTATTTTTATTTGTTTGTTTGTTTGTTTGTTTATTTGTCTGTATGTCTGTCTGTCTGTCTGTCTGTCTGCCTGCCTGCCTGCCTGTCTGTTTGTCTGTCTGTCTGTTTGTTTGTTTGTTCGTTTGTGCGTATTTGTTTGCTTGCTGGTTTGCTTGCGTTTCTGTTTGTATGTTGGTGTGTTTGTTTATTTGTTTGTTGTACATCGCGCACCGAGGGAATATAAATCAAATCATAGAGGAATGAGATGAGAGCCGTAGTTTTATTAAAAATCCAAAAAAAAATATCTGTGAGGTAGGTTTTTACCCCACCCGGTAATCTGAAGGTTAAAGTTGTTAATTAAAGTTTAGTCATTATGTCTTTTATTTGCATAGTCTGCTTTGTGAATTATAATTTTTTTCGTGGGATTACGATGAAATGCAATATTCACTTTAAAATCTTAAAAAAACATAACTCCGTATAATTTCCATGACAAATATGGAATTTTCGAAAAGGGCAAACAATGGACTTAATAACGACAACTTTAATAACGAAGTTGTTCTATGCCCGAAAATACACTATGTGACGCTAACTAGTGCGAAAAGTGATACGTTCCCTCATGCCGACAGCCGATGCCCGAATGAAAGGAATTCAGACAGCTGTCCAGTGCGGGAAAGACACATGCCTCACGAATTAGGAACAACATTTTTTTTCTACGAGATTGTCCAGAATTGTATTTTCTAGACGCATTTTTTACTCTCCCGCATGTAATATTATTTCCCGTACGGCGTGCAAGAAAGTGAAGCTTTTGAAAACGAAATGCGAACAAGAACATAAACTTAAAGGGGCCCGGTTCTTGAGCAACCAAATAATAATAATTATTATTTAATTAATAAAAGTATATAAACTATCAGTTTTAATCGTTTCCGGATGATGCCAACTTGGTTGGCGAAACGCGCGTCGAGCGAAGTGAAAGTGTTTTGGTGTTTGTGGAAAGTACTCCGAGTGTTATAGTTACATCAAAGGTTCCAGCCCTATCCAGTAATAAATCAGGATCACAACAGAGTAAGGAAACGATAATGAAAGAAAAAATATCAAGTACTTAAAAGTTTCCATGGATAATTTTCTAAAAACTCTCGGACCGAATCAGGAATTAGCGTCTACCTGTAAGTAAAAATTTAAAAATTTCTTTCTGGGTAGACTATAAACATAAATAGTTATTTGTATACCGCCCTGCGACCAAGGCGAAATATAAGTAATATTTTTGGAATTTTTTGTAAATTACATACTTTGTGAAAAATTGGCATGTGAGAACTGGAAAACGAAAAATTGCTATTGCCCCACTATTGAGATTGATTTCCAAACTGAAAAGAAGCCTGTTCTTGATCAAAATACAGTTGATGAAACCGTCACATAGTGTTTCATCTTACATAGATTACGAATAATCCGAAAGTGTTTATTACCAAAAATACCCGAAAAATATAAATGAAGACTAAGAATTAATTTCTGATACATAAGCATTTGGCATGAACAACTTACCTAAATAATTTCATCAATACATACTTTCCAACCTGATAAAATATATGGTGATGGTGATGGTGATGCTTCTGGAATCCAAAATGGTAAAAAAATCCGCACTTTTCAAACCTGTTATTTTACAAAAGTCTTGGCCAATGATGATCGTCCTCCGCCTTGAAAAGGGCTTGTAAAAATTACCTTCGGAATACTATGACCCAACAGCGTTTAACCGCATTATCAATCCTTAACATTGAATATACGATGACTCAAAAAATTTCTTACGAGAGAGCTATTGAAAAGTTTTCAGAGATAAAAGCAAGACTTAAAATCCCTGTCTTTTATATATCGAATAACTTGTACATAATTTAATAATTATCAATTAGATAATCAGAGGAATTATGTAATACCTAAGAACAAGTTTATTTGTATTATAAAATACTATAAGATTCCTGTAAAATGATTATTTACTTTTTACTTTCTTGTTAGTTTGTTCGCATGTTATAAAATGATTTTCCGTTTATTAATAAAATTCACTTCCAAAGAAAACGTTTTTTCGTATGTAAATTTTACAAGAAAATCAAATAGACGGTATTTTTTAAAGACTAATTTTAGAAGGGGACGGGGGCCCGGAATTTATAGTGTACCTAGGGCCTAAAAGTCGTTTAATCCGACACTGACTCCCGTAGAAAAAAATACATCAAAATTAGAAGGACTTGAGAAAACCGAATTTCATTACCTCAACTGATTGAAAATAAGTTATATACGTTCAGAAAGTCATAATATAAAGGGGCACAGAGTATCTTCTTGGCCACGTACAAGCTCTATCCCTGGAGTTAGGATTATGTTCCATCATTTGTTTGCAACTGTATTACTCATCTAAGATATTTAAAAAAATTGAATGACCATCATTAATAGTTAATAAAATATATATTGGACTCGCCTCCAGATAGTAAATAATGATAATCTAATGTAAGTGTCGTATAAACCTTTGTACATTTATGTGACGAGTAACCGGATAAAATATTATAAATAAATAATACCTATTGTAAATTGTAGGGACTATAGGTGAAAAATAAATATGGAATGAAAGAGAAATGGAAGAAAATTTGCAGATGGAACGTCTTCAGTGTACATCCTCCAGAGAAAGTCTTACATCCACCACCTTCTTTAAAAATTACCTATGCTTATTTGGTATTTATAGCTGCTATGTCTATATTTTTTTGGCCGAATCACCGGACAAAATATTATAAATAATTGATAATGTAAAAGGTAATAAGAATACTGACGAATAATAAATAAGCTACAATAGTACCAATAGTAACACTATCTACAATAGGCTCTACAATAGTAATACGTCAGTGTCTTCTAAATATAAATAAATCCATAAATCAGTAAAGATACCCCGAAGCTTTCCAAATGAAGTAGGTGTTGATAAGCATGCATAGACCTGAACAGAAGAATTAGGAAAACACCATGCATGATCATGGGCTTTTGCATGGAAACAATGCGAAATCAGGCGTGGAGCAAAAGCTTTCCCTAAAACTGAAAACCGTGCCCTATATCCTCCCATCGTTCGCACCCCGACGCCGTCAGCTGAGCGCGCGAGTGGGGTTCGTCGATGGGGGGAGTGGGGGGGTCGCGACGCCCCGGCTACTGCATAGCGCAACGTACGGGCTCATTCGCGAGTTACAGGGGACCCGGGGCACAACTCCGGAACAGTGTGACCCTGAACAGGGTCGGCGCAAGTAAGAATTTTACAAATACTAACAAATTTGGGGCTGTGAAAAACAGGGTTGAACTTTAACAAAAAACAAAAGGGGGTATGGAGATTGTGAACGGGGTGACGAATGGGGACAAGGGGGGGCCGCCGCCCCCCAGCCCTCTGACAGGGTGTTATTTGCTGATCGTCGTCGGAGAGCCGCACAGCGAGGAGCACAAGGACATTATTTTACAGAGGATCGCCAAAGGTGAGTTTTCATGCTACTTTCACCGCTTGTTAGGGTGGGTAAAGGTGCGGATCTGACAGATAAACGTCACTTACGTCAGGGCAAAATCGATTGCTATTTGCCGGCCGGTCTTTTACCGGTGGACATTTTCAGAAATACTAAAGCAGCGTCATTATATTTGAAAGCTTAATGCTTATAAATCCTGTTTTAGTGCCTATAACACTTAACGCAAGGTTTAAAATTCTTTAAAAAAATATGCAATGTGTTCTTTTATGCGGAAAATTTGATCATGCATGTATAACATTTGCTGTTAGTTTATTTTTATTTCTTACAGATGCATAACGTTCTATTAAAGTAACGGCAAAAAATATCTTATGATTTAACGAACGAATGTTTATTTTTACGGAATGTGCTATAGCTATCATAAATATTTAAGTTTTTACATTAATTATTTGTCATCAGATTAACAATAATAATGTCAGCGGTCATTGTAATAATTCAATTTATGATGCTACTGACCGAAATATAATAATATAAGACAATAACATTTTTCGCATTTATTTTATTTGCAAAATTCTTAAATATGTGTGGCATAAATAGATTTAACAATATTTTCTATGTACTTAGTATAGTTATTATAATTTGCTGCTGCGATAATGGATTAACACAATACAGATGAAGTCTTCTTCGTCTTCGTATATTAAAGTACAGGGTGTTAAAAAATTTGGCCTTGAGAAACGAATTTCCTATAAAATATGTATTATACTGAAATAATACCCTTTCGATATAAATAATTTCATAATCAGAGAGTGAATTATTGTTGAATATATATATATATATATATATATATATATATATATATATATATATATATATATATATATATATATATATATATATATATATATACATATCTTCTTATTTCTTTGCTATATTTATTTTAGAGGGTTCAGAATGATGTACGATTGATTTAATTAGCCATTTATACTTGAATTTATCATTAATACCTACTGTTCTTATAGTAACATTTTTTTTTGACACATTAGTTTTGACAGGAGCTCATATTCATATAAAATTGGTACCTAGTTTACTATTTATACTTATTCTATTTGAACATATTGATATATAAAAGCGTTAAACATGCACACACACACACACATATATTGTAGTCCAGGAAATAAAGAACTAAAAACTTGGCAGGAAGAAGGATCTTAATGCGGTTTTGTGGGTTCGATTCGTGGGGCGTCTACAAACTTTGTGAACTAAATTGTACAATTACTTTTGATAAAATGCATTTTTGCATATACAAAAATATACATTTTAGAAGTGCATCTCGAGGAGAAAATAAATAAAAAAGTTACAACTCGGTAAATATTGATGGAAATGAGTCCAGTTTGCTACTCGGGGGGTTTTTGGGGTCGCTGAACATGTATATCATGACGGCAACGGTCTCCGATATACCTGGTGAACGTGGACAGAGGACGTCCACGTTCATTGCTTTATTTCCTCGACTATTGTTATGTATTATTATTATAAAATGATTTCAACCTTTAAGTAACGTTGGGCAAATTGGAAAAAGAATACAATAAGGAACAATAATTGTTTTAATATGTTGTAAAAATATCTGTGTCAAAATATACATTAGGCATTTAAAAAAATTACTCTTTTTGACATGTAAAAAAATTATTTAATTTTCCTCGCCATTTTAATCAGCGTGAAAAATGTTACTAGTTTACTAATTTAACCAAAAAATGGGTTATAGAAGAGAAATTAAACAAAAAAAAAATTTACTATGTCTATATTTGAACATATACTGAAACGAAACATTTAGTTACCGAAGTTCTTTCGCTTTTGTCCATGCTCTGCGGCATAATGTACGATTTACTTCCTTAAAACCGTTCACGTTTTAATTTTTCACTGATATGAAGACGACACATTAATATGATATTATTTTCGACAAGCAAGACTGCCATTCATAGAAAAATAATGTTTTTACTTATATGCTTCATACTTTTGACTTCTTTCTATGTAATTCTTATAATAAAGTTTTCGAAAAGCTTAATAATTTAGATGCTTTGAGGCAACGAATTGAAACATAAATGAGAAGAATAACACCGGATATTTTTAATGTTAGAAATTAATTTGTCATAGATTTGGAGTGTGTCAGCAACTTAACGGACAATATTTCAAACAGTTTTTACGATAGCTAGTCAATAAAGTTAATCTTGAATTTTTGCAGTTTTTACAATTATGTTAAAACTGGATAGGGCTGGAACCTTTGATGTAAAGATGACACTCGAAGTAGTTTCCACAAACACCAAACAACTTTTACTTTGCTCGACGCGCGTTTCGCCAACCAAGTTGGCATCATCCGGGGACGATAAAAACTGTTTTAATCTAGTAAAACTAGTTTTTCGTGTTCGTATGCTTGTGGAAACTACTTTGAGTGTTACAGTTATGTTGAATGTTATGCTTGTTTTTTTTGGCCATATCTCAAGAACTGTTAACAATGCAAATATGATGATTCTAAGGATGTTTCATATTTTGGTAAAAATTTTCCTTATATTATTTATTTAGGAAAACCTATTAAGTTCTGATAAATACAAATTCTCTCTATCACTAGCTTCTATTGAATAGCTGCGGTAACAAAATTAACGAAAAACTTCTCAGCAATCTGATTTAATCTTTTCAACAACATAACTATGTCAATTTACTCTTCCAACGATATGATTTTGTAGGCTAGAGGGCTGATGATGATACATTTACATAGAAACGTTTCTCCATTCACATATCTGTCAACGTATATTCGCCTTTCTCTAGTAAAATACATATATGGCACATTCTAGAAGCTAATTTCCGTTGAGAACGCCTGAAAATTTCAATTCAATTCAATTTAATTAATTTCAAATCAATGCAATTAAATTTAAATCAATTCAATTCAATTCAATTCAATACAATTCAAAATATTTATTTTTAAATTAATGCAATGATAAGCACATCTCTGATGAACCCAATCTCGGGTCCAGCCAAACATCCATCCGCTGCAATTGACAGGCTGGGCGTCGGGGTGGGTCCGGGACTTTTTAAGAAAAAATTGGAAAATATGTTAACAGCTCCTTACGCCAAAGGGCGTATTATCTGTCATTGTTTAATAATATTGTCCAATGGGCATCGAAGTAAATAGTGTAAGCAGTGTAATTGTGTGACTGTGCGTAGTTTCGTTAATATGTTGTGTGACGGTCAGTCCTTTGTCCAAAATAACCCCCAAGTATTTCACGTGATGTTTAGTTTGAACTGACACCTTTCCAATTT
This sequence comes from Tetropium fuscum, assembly GCA_964058915.1. NCBI lineage: Eukaryota > Metazoa > Arthropoda > Insecta > Coleoptera > Cerambycidae > Tetropium > Tetropium fuscum. Next base: position 554,661 of record CAXKVY010000190.1, on the reverse strand, counting down.
TGATAGGAGTAATTAGAATGTAGCCATGAACATGAACCTGGGTTCGTCAAGAGTCCGTCCTAGGACCGCTACTTTTTAATACGCTTATCAATGATATCGTTGCTGATTTTGATGTTCGTTGGTTTTTAGATGCCACTGTCTCGAAACTATGCGGCACTTAACAGTTTATATGCTTTTAATTTTCAATATCCTACTAATACTATAAATGTGAAAGTTTGTATATTTGTATGGATGTTTGTTACTCAATCACGCAAAAATGGCTGAACGGATTTGCATAAAAATTGGTACACAGATAGTTCATTACCTGGATTAACACACTTCTTATCCTGAAAAAATATCAGATTCCTGTGAGATTATCAAAAAACAAACTACATACGCGGTCGGGCGCAGTGAGCGTCTAAAATTTTCTATTCCTCACACGGCCCGGCATCAGTTCTGGCTGAGAAACGGCTGAGCGGATTTGGATGAAATTTGGCACACAGATAGTTTATTACCTGGATTAACACATAGGATTTTTTATCCCGAAAAAGGTTAGGTTCCTGTGGGATTATCAAAAAACGAACTACATGATGTATCCACTTAAAATTTATTACTTTTCTTTAGTGGTTTTAACTTCCATCAATTTCCAATCCATCCAATTGTAAAGTCAACGCGGATGAAGTCGTGGGTAAAATATCTTATATATTCGATGAGTTTAAATAGTTACATAGCCCCATATTAAATAAACTGAAATAAAGCTAAAATAAACCAAAACTAAATCGTCAAATCCAAATACTATAGCAACGTTCAATTGCTTTAATTAAATTCGATTGCCTTCAGTGAACAGTGAACCCCAGTATAATTCAAGAAGGTGGATTTAGGTTTTGCACATGAAATGCATCATTTACGATTCATCCACAGGCAACCTGTAACTGCATCATTTACTGCTTTGATGGATATTTAACTACATTCTCTTGCGTTATGTGTGTAATAAGACGCGATTTACACTCTAGCCCATTTCTATTATAAATTAAGCATTTCAGTATTAACCGATCTCGACGCAGGAGTCTCCCCATCCCCATGGGTGATCAATAATAAATAATACGGCTTGGTGGTTCGCAGGTGTTTAATCAATATTATGTTACCCCTGCACTATACGAGTATACATAGTTCACGAGTTAATTTATTAGATAAGGAATTATGGATAATTTATACATAAGTGAATTTGTAATATTTGTAGTCGCGCGTAGATACTCATCTAAAAATTTAATTCAGTAATTACATTTAATATAGAAATAGATAATAATCTAAATGTATGTACCGATTTTAACCTTATAATACACTGGTAGACGTTAAGTACCTATCAAAAAACTATCTACCAGTCTAATAGCTTCTGATGCCGAGGACAGTAATGAAAGCTAATTAAATTACCATGGTTGCTATGTTAAGTGCAAAATGTAATGTTTTGAAATAGGCCCAAATCAAAGTTTACTAATAGTAAGACAAAATTATAATTAAAGTATATGTACCATATTACTAATTTTGAGTATTTACATATTTTAATTATTATTGGTAATATTAAAATCACAAGAATTATTATAAATAAGTGTTGAATGATTTGAAGCTTCAGACAACGTATTCAGTTGGATTATGGGTTAAAAATAATCATCAGTTTTTATGTGGTTACCCATTTTATCTAATAATTTTTTGAACAAGAGAACAGGTTAAATATCTGGGTTATCATTATTTGTGACTAACCACTTACAATCAGTTAATTTTTTCTGAACCGCCTTGAGATGATTTGAAAAAACTGTATTATATTCTATCCGTTCACTTAAATTACCTTAATTTTTCCAACAGCAGTAAAACGCCATGTACAAAACCATCAGAACTTGATTTAGATGGATTTTAAAGAACATTATACTCTCTTTCTTTTCCAAATCGACTATATTAAAATCCTTCAATTGCTATAGCAGTAGCATTTGAAAATATGATAATAAGAACCAACGCACATATTGTAGAAACTATAAAGACTAGCCACAACTACTGAGGATAGTTTTATTTTGGCAGCGTGGCTCCAACAAAATTCTATGAACTTCGTGTGTCCACTCTGTAGAGCAGACCATTACTAATTCTGTGCAAGTCCAGTGAGTCACTTTTTACGAACGCTGTATTGTTTGGATAAGAGACGATAATAGTACCAGTCATTTACCGTATCGTTGCACAGTGAATGGCAAAAGAATTATTAAGAATGAAATTGTAATGCATTGCGAGTTGAGAAGTATTTATTTGAGACACTTTATTTCTGTATATTTTATTTCTTAGACGGCTATATATATATATATATATATATATATATATATATATATATATATATATATATATATATATATATATATATATATATATATATATATATATATATATATATATATATATATATATATATATATATATATATAAATTTATGAAAGCTCTTAAAAATATCCCTACGTTGGGCGATAATTGAGTTTATTCAGAAAGTATAAAAATTCTTTTAAATGTCCTACGTTAGTTGATAAATTGTTATATTTTGTAAATATGTGAATGATCTATGTGATGATTTACCTAAATTTGTGTAAAATATTGTAAAAGTAATAGTATGATGAAGACATATTTGATTTGCTTACAGGATACTTAGACTATTTCTTCCCCATTGAATCCTTCTCTGTTTTATGGGCGCCAGTTCTATGGACCTTAGTTTCTATTTCATGAGCACATTAGACATGAGCACTCTTGAAGTCTATGATTTCCAAATTTTTATCTATAACTTCGTATAGTGTTTCTTGTATAGTGTACTGTTCTTTATTTCATTTCTCTTGCCATTCTATTTCTTCTTGTCTTAGCTTCTGTGCTTCTTCATATCTTCTTCTCTTTGCTTTTGTGCTTCTTCTCTTTGCTTCTGTGCTTCTTGTTCTCTTCTTCTCTTCATATCTTCAAACATTTTCATTAGATTAGCAATATCAAATCTAATCTAAATCTGTTGGTTGTACTGTGCTTCTGGATTCGCGTTCGCTTGTACCAGGCACATTCTCTTCTCCAGATGTGCTACTTTTCTCATCTTTATTCCTCGGTACCAAATTACCACTAATTAAATCCATTATTTATTTTTTTTAAATTTTATTTTATCCTAATTTAATAAAAACCTAATTTTCAAGCCCCACGTTGGTTCGACAATTTATAATATTAGGGTTATGGAGATCCTTTGAATGCCCCTTCGATGGGCGATAATTTATAATATATGTTTATAATATTTATGAAAGCTCTTAAAATGTCCCACTTGGGATGATAATTGTGATATTTTGAAATATAGAATGCTCTTTACGTTGGTTGATTATTTACTACGTTTGAAATTTATGATTTGTAGTTCTACGTTGATTTAGCTAAATTTGTATAAAATGAGATAGTGTGATGATGAAGAAATATTTGATTTGCTTACAGGATACTTACACTATTTCTTCCCTATTGAATCCTTCTTCGTTTTAAGGGCGCCAGTTGTATTAACACTAATTTATATTGAAATTTTTAAAAGAACAAGAAAGAAATAGTTGATTGTATATGACTACGTTTATTGTCATATATGGATAATAAAATAAACAAATCTTGAAACCTTATTTCTACCCTACGACAAACCTACGTAACTTATAGCTATAATATGGGACCAAGTCCTCTGTCACAATGTTTCTTAAATCTAGAAAAGTTTGAAATTGTTTATTACCTCGAAAATAATGTTTCTCCTTTTTGTCACCATGCACAAAAACTTATTACTTTTCTTGATATCAGAGGTAGGTACACGAACTAACAAATGCTGCATGGCTCTGGTGGTGGTGGTGTCATCTATCGGGATGTCGCCGTACTGCATCTGGAATGCTGCTCTCTCTGCTGGAAGTCTGCTTTGGGATTTATTCACCCTCAAACCTTTAACTTACAGCTTCTGTATTTGCAATCTTCGTATCACCTTAATTTATGGTTAAAATTGTTACCTTTTCTTTTGATATTACTCACAAATCTCTTATGTGGCTGGGACGCTACCAAGCCATCCACTTCTTACTTATTAAATACGACGAAAATACTTATTTTTGCAGTTATTTCTGCTTTTATAACCTTTAAACTGGCGTTTCTGCTTATTTAGCACAAAGCTTTTGATTCTGGCTCGCAGCTAGAACTCTCGAACCGCATTTTTACACTGACGCTTTCGCATTAATCTTTTAATCTAGACGTAGTTTATTAGTGATAGATACTCTATAATTATTATTGTGACTTGTCTATTGTAATTATGCTTGAATCAGATTTTTGTGCCGATAATTATTTAGTTATAATGATTTTACGTTTTGACCAATCATGTGCGTAGCTGGTTGGCGTTCCGCTATAATCTGTTTGTTGGTCAGATTATACTATAGCCTGTGCGATAGTTTCGAAAATTCGAAAAAAAAATCCTATTTTCATCATGGAATATATTTATTAGCTTTTAAGTTCTTTGCTATTCATATTTATTACGCGAAAAGAAATCTTGGGTTTGTAGCAAATCATGACAGAGGAATAATTAAATACATAGATGAATAATCAAAGGAAGACACACTTTCCAGTTGTATAAATGTATAAATAAATCCTGTAAATAATTTTATATATCAATATGTTCAAATAGAACAGAACAAGTATATGAATAGTAGTATAGGTAGTTATTTTCTATGAATGTGAGTTCCCATCGTACTAAAATATTTTTCAACAATTTCCTCTAATGCCAATGCTTTCCAGTGATTTTAGGAATAGGTCGTGACTGATCGAGGCGAATGCATTCGATAGATCTATAAACATGAACAAACAATGCACTCTCATCTAGAGAGCGCCTTCTGTTGATATCTTAGGTTTAAACCCAAATTGATTGTCGACTGTAAATTGACTGTAAACGATATTTGGTAGTGTATGAATTTATGAATTTAAACTGTTCTTTAGAACCATCTCAAAATGTTTTCTTAAATGGGTAATTAGAGTTATCGGAGTTATTTTTGTTAAATCGGTAATTAGAGTTATATTTGTTTATGTTATTTTGGTTACCTTCTTTATAAATTGGTGAACTAGATACCGAATCTTTGAAAGCTCAAGGTCGAAGGCCCATTTCCATACATCTATTGAAAAGATGAACTAATTGTTTCAGAATATAATCTGAAATTGTCTTAGCTTTGATGTTATCAAATCAGACAATATTTTATTTTTTAGGGCACAGATTATATTTTTAGTTCATTTATATCCACAAAGATTTAAAACAATTGAATTCGGTACCACAGAACCATTTACCGTAAAGTTTGGATTTTTCCATTTTTGTGAAAATATTATTAAAGCCATCAGTCGGTTATGGATTACTATAGTGAAGTGAGGGATAGGATGGTATACTCCGGAGTTTGCCTGGCGCATCCGGTAAATTTGCAGCTATTTGAAAAATTTATGAAAATATAGTTTTTATAATAAAGACAGTTCAAGATATACGTTAAAAACATTCAAACTGGCATCGACCATTTATTTCTTCTGGTTTAATTTCTGGGCCTGTACTTTCACCGTAAAGAAATGCTGTCTTAGGTGTTTGATATTAAAAATTATCTAATAAAATACATCAATCATTTACTATAAATCACTTAGTGTCCAGTCGTTCACCCTATTGGGACACATTTAAATGGACAGCTATAGTGCATTGTTTTGATCGTGGGCTCCCGTCCTATATTTTAGATATATAGTCCCGTCCGGTAGATAAATCATGTAAAAATAAAGAATAAGCTATTTCTACCAATAGCGCAGAACCTTATTTAATCGCTTCTGAATATTATCCGATTAGGTATGCAGAAAAATATTGTTTAATAAATTAAATTTGTTTAATAACAATTGAAGTGCGCTCTTACTATGGATGAAACAATTTTTTCGAGCCATTAAATATATAATCTACCAAAGTATTTGTGATCGCCATGGGAATACATCAAACTAAAATACAATTCCTGCGATTTTTTTTATGCAATGGTTTATACATTCAGATAGATCAGGATCATGAAAAACTTCAAGTCAGTAAATTGCTCTGAATCTACCTAGAACCATTTACAGATCTTACATTTCACAAAGAAAAACCTTCAGAGCATAATATCTCGCTTTCGTAAAAGTTCCGAAATAAAAGCGAAACGTGGAAATTTACGGCTAGGTAAATTTCACGCGGTTTATGCTTGAGGTTTATAAGTTTAGTTCACGGGGTTCTCTGCTGGAGAGACTGCTGTACGCGCCCATCAAGATCAATAAAATAGCCACCTTTTGAACTTTATTTGGAGGCTACTCAATTATGTAAGCTATACAGCAACGTCAATTACAGAGGTGAAGCTAGGAGCGACCCTGTCGGCGTATCGTTTTCTCACTCCTTAGGCATACATTTGCAATTTATCTGAAATTGTGAAATTATTCGTATCTGCTGTATAGGATTACGGCAACCAGAAAGTAATATATTATGGTAATTTATTAGGATACTTTTAACTTATATCATCGAAATTGTGGCATTAGATAATTTTTGTTTCAATGCCTACTTAGTTAAGATCATATTTTGATTACAACCCTTTAAAGTTTGGCCAATTAACACGGGTGTCATCAGGCCAATTTAAATCTAATCTTAAATGGTTTTTATTAATTGCTTTCAATACCTACATATAAATAGTTTCCAGCTTTATCCTTACTTATTTTCACCATTTCGGATCACTGCGAGTAATCCGTATAAATTCATTAATACTTTTCAAATGTAAAAATATATTTTCATCAATTTTTCCGGTTAGAAATATATCGTCCTGTGGTTTTCATTGATTTTTTGCAATTCTGTATATGACTATGTGAAAATAAACATATGTTTCGATTAGAAAAAACACACGATAGAAGTAAAATCCGCACCGCACCCGTTAACACACGTTGACCGTACACGCCCGTGACACAGATGCTTCAGGCAACCGGCGCTAGATGCGGCCCCACTGTATGTCGCTCCAAAATACCTACTCATAGTTATCAAGTACGGCGACGAACCATCAGACGGACTTCTGCAGTCGATTCGATTCAATCCAATTCAATTCAATTCGATACAGAGAAGAAAATAATTGGACGGTAACCCGACCAGACGGAACCTCCTGATATATTGTTTTCTGATTGTATTGTATTTTCTTTTCCTTAGGAAACAATAAATATATATTTCTCCCTTAACAAGTACTATTATTTTAAAAAATACGGCTGTTATAATACCTATATAATTACATTTATGTTGTATAATGGATTAGTTCGGTGAATCAACAAAAGATAATATCGATATTGTTATATAAAATTATTTATTTATATCTCTGTACCCATGAAGTAATATTAGTTGCAAAATAAACAATAATATTTGTGATTTATATTGTGGAATTTTCCTCTAATTGGACTTCTTCATTGCTGTTATCTTCTAAGAATGAAAAAATATGCCCAACGAGTGGACTTTACTCGACTGATTGTTACATAGACGAATGTGATGGCTCAGTCTCATTCAATACTCATAACCTCTCTCACTTAGTCGACTTGAGCCTACTTTACCCGAAGGAGCGTTATATAGTCGAGCGTGACGCGTGACGGCCCAATCTCGTTCAACAGCCACAAAAATAAAAGTGCTGAGCACGCCTAAAGGAGTTTTCACTTCAATAAATCAAATTTCGCGGAAAGCCCAAGCTAGTATATGGGGAATTGCCTCATTCCAGCTAATTTACACATAACTGTGTGGCACAGAAATTGGTACCTAGTGGTGTGACATCAGGGCTAGACATGCTGGACTCTAGAGGGTATAGAATTTAGACGCCTTGCATGCTTAGATATAGTTTCGGTAATATTTTTCTTCGTTTTGAATTGCTAAATATCCCTTTTAAAAAGAGGCTAAATCTTAAATCATGTGTAGTTCCTAACTTATCATTAATTGAGCGACGAAATAATTCGCTCGGGGAAAGTAATCAGAGCAAAAGGACATAATTTTCGGCAGGGATTCCAAAAAACTAGTAACAAAACTTCTAAATATAAAAACAATCTGATAATTTGAAGTATGTATCAGGATTCATTGCAAAAAAAATATTACAGAATCCGAATTTGGGAAAATTTCTGTAACCTCGGCAAATAAGCTTAAATGTAAACGCTCCTTAAGGTTAAGACATATTTCACATGGCAGTAGCATGTTGTGCAACACTAGACTTATCTGTTCTTCCATATTTTAGATGAGCCATATGTTCTTTAAATCTGGTGTTAATTGATCGTCTCGTTTGTCCAACATATTTTCGATCACAATTCTCTCGATTTCGATTTCGTAAATCCCAGACCTTTCATTTGGAACAATTTTATCCTTTGGATTGTCTAAAAGTTGTAATTTGTTGCTCGACGAATGAATCGCTGTTATACCCACGTTTTTGAAAACCTTACTCAAACCACGAGTAAACCGGGGTTCGTACGGGACGGATACATATTTTGGAGCCTCTATATCCTTTTGAAAGGTCTTAGAATTACGAAGTATGTCCTTAAATTTACGCTTCCTAATTAGTTTTTCAACTACATCTCTAGGATAACCATTACTCATAGCTATATCTTTAATTAATACTTTTTCTTTTTCAAACCTCTCATTACTGAGAGGGAAACTTAGTAAACGATGGACAAGAAAATTGAAACTTGCCATGTTATGTTGATAGCAGTGGTGAGAGTCATTACGGATATATCTGATCGTACTGGTATCTTTTCTATATGTATCAAATTCTAACCTATTATCACTATTTTTAATTACTAATACATCTAAAAATGAAAGTTTTCCATTATTTCCTAGTTCATATGTAAACTTTACAAAAGTGAAACGACTATTTAATTTGGATATGAAGTTTTCTACATCCGCAATCTTAGTGTCAAACACGGCAAAAATGTCATCCCTAAGCCAAATCCTAGGAAAATACTCGAATTCTTCTTTTCCGGCTGTTTAGCTGTCAACTGGGGGGAAACATTGCCTCTCCTATTATTGCCACAACAATTTTGTACAAGTACTTTTTTTGGTCTATAGGTATTTGACCATTTGTGGTCATTACAACTTTTTTGATAGAAGTTTTCGAGTTATTCGCGAAGAACCGTCCAAAAACATGCATTTTTTGCAAGAAAAATCAGTTTTCAATACCGAATAACTATAAAAAATATCGACCTATCTTTACTACATTTTTTATTTAAAATTTGTCCGTCTACCCGGGGTTATTTTGCGTTGGAAAAATTCCACCTCTGAGAACAACATTTCCACCCTCAGGGTAAAATCGCATCCACGCTACGTCACATTTGCTCCTGGAGCCATTCCCTAAATACTCACACCAAATTTCACGTCAATGGGTGAAGGTCAAAGAATTTCTAGCGCAAAACCGTCGACGACTTGACTATTAAGTTATAGCAGCTTTCCGCAAGTCCGGCAGTCAGTCGTAGGGGTTCACTCAAGCTATGATGTATGTATGTATGTATGTATGTATGTATGTATGTATGTATGTATGTATGTATGTATGTATGTATGTATGTATGTATGTATGTATGTATGTATGTATGTATGTATGTATGTATGTATGTATGTATGTATGTATGTATGTATGTATGTATGTATGTATGTATGTATGTATGTATGTATGTATGTATGTATGTATGTATGTATGTATGTATGTATGTATGTATGTATGTATGTATGTATGTATGTATGTATGTATGTATGTATGTATGTATGTATGTATGTATGTATGTATGTATGTATGTATGTATGTATGTATGTATGTATGTATGTATGTATGTATGTATGTATGTATGTATGTATGTATGTATGTATGTATGTATGTATGTATGTATGTATGTATGTATGTATGTATGTATGTATGTATGTATGTATGTATGTATGTATGTATGTATGTATGTATGTATGTATGTATGTATGTATGTATGTATGTATGTATGTATGTATGTATGTATGTATGTATGTATGTATGTATGTATGTATGTATGTATGTATGTATGTATGTATGTATGTATGTATGTATGTATGTATGTATGTATGTAGGTAAGTACGTACGTACGTACGTACGTACGTACGTACGTATGTATGTATGTATGTATGTATGTATGTATGTATGTATGTATGTATGTATGGATGTATGTGTGCTGTTTGTTCGTGTCAAATATTGCAACTGAATTTTAAAGCAGTTATAATAAACCGATTGATCTGAAATTTTGGACGGACGTATAGTTTGGAGGGTTACCTAAGTAACGTCATTATAAATCCAATATGGCGGACTCCCAAATATGGCGGACTAGTTATTTTTTATGCACTTCTATGATATGGATATCAAATGAATAGCTTCAAGGAAAAAAATCAAAATGGCTGAAAACAAGATGACCGCCATACCAATTTTAAGGAGTTATAACTCTGCAAAGGTTAGGGATAGTTTGGTGGTGCTCCAACAAATGTTATAGGAGCCGACAAGGGTCAACCGCTGGCGAAATTTTTACCGATAGCGGATCGAAGATGCGATCAAAAAGCTGTACTAAATTTAACAGGCAAACTACCATGCAACAATGACGCATTAAATGAAATGAACAGACTTAGAAACATGTCTGTCAACAGCGATGTCAACTAAAAAAAAATTAATAGCTAAAAAAACATTTTTAAACACAAACTTATTTAAATGCCCTAAAAGAAGAATATAAACTTTAATTTAAATTAAACCCATAAATTAATTACATTACACAATTTATATGATATAAATATTGATGTAAATATTAAATAAATGATTATAAATGATGTATATTTATTTTCTTCTTTCCATAGCATTTAAATAAAAGCTTGTTGTTTAACTAAAATCATTGACATTTAATTTATGATTTTAAAAAACATAGTAACCCATAGCCGCCTTTGATTATAAAAGGGTTTTATTAGATTCCTTTATTTACAAATATAATATAGCTGTAATTATGACTATAATAGCTATACCTCTTTTGGTAATATTCATTTCGAGTAACATTTGTTTACAGTAGAGCAAAAGTGTAATGATCATATTTGTATATATTAGGTACTAAAAAATGTAGAATTAATGCCAATATAAGAATATCTACCGGTCTTTCCCCCATCAGATATGCATCAAACGTAAAGCATCTCTCATTAAACAAATTACAAAAACCATTAACTTCTTTCCTTTTCCACCTCACACCGCTCTAATTTCCTGGCCAAATTACGAAATATCTTCATCTCCACAGAACGCTATGGATGCACTGCAAACGTCGTAAATGAGATATGCCATCCGGTTTAATTTAGGAAATTACAGAATAAAACAGAGTATGATTTATTATGTACAACGTTCTCGTGGTGGTCCCTTTTCATTTAATTGTAAAAAGTAGCGGCGGTAAAGTGGAGAGAAACTGACGTTCTAATCTGCTATAATCGACTAATTGGGGTTTGTGGTTACGGCTTTGCAATATACCCGAACTAACAGACCGCAATAAACTCTGTTGCTAAGGCTAGTTAACGTGATATCTGTGTCAAGTTGCATTGCTTGTGATATCAAACAATATTAAATTCGTGCAACGATATTTTATCGATCGAAAAGTTGAAGTAGGTACTTTATCAAATTGAGACAATTCAATTTTTTTTTACTTTTACTATTGAAAACTCATATATCAGGAAGTCTACAATGCTGTTATAGGTTGATAAGTTGTTTTAAAATATTTTGAGAATAGATCTTGGGGGAATACGAAATTTTATTAAGATAAATATAACTAATACCACAATATTTGTGACCAAATTGAAGACCTAACTTAACTAACGTCATCCCATAAATAAGGGAGTGGTGGTTAAAAGAAACAATCGAATTTATTATATTTAATATAATAATTTAATAATATACTCGTTAATTTTTTGATGTGTAAACATCTACTACGGCGATATGAGGGTAAATTTCGGGAAGTGACGTCATGAACCCATCAATTATCGTGGACAGTACCTACCTACTAAATTAATTCAGCTACTACCTGATAGATGGCGTTTACAGTGCCAACGTCCATGGTGTGTGTGTGTGTGTGTGTGTGATGTGTTGCCTACCTTATTAAAAAAGTTCTGCTGTGAGTATCGAGCCAGCGATGCCTGGTAAGGAAGGCGGGGCTTGAACCGCTGCACAATCATATGACTGCTATATGCTTGTTAAATCACGTATAATTGTATCTCGTATATTAGGAAATTTTCTGAACCACGTGATTACCAATTACTTAACTAAATATAATTATCTACACACATACGTAATACGTATATATAATATAAAATAAAACAAAATTTAAAAAAAAAAATTATATTTATAAAAAAATCGCGTGTCGTTACCGCATACGAGATGTGTATACATCAGTCTCGAGTACTAGCAGACTCGCTCATTTTTTAAATTAATTTAGGCATCGAAGGTGGTGGTTTTTAACGGTGGAAAAATTTGGAATACATCGTAAATCTTGTTCGAGAACATGAAATAAGCTTTATTCTACTTAAATAAGATGTAAATCCATGAAATGTTTAAACCTGCATTTTTTCTATTTTTTTTATGAAGGGGTGGTTTTAACCTCTTAAAAAGAAAAAGCAAGTCGGGCATATGTAAATTATGAAGTTAAGGGTAAGAGATTGATTTTAGGAAATTGGGATTGGAACAAGAGGTTTATGGAATATTATTTAAAATGTTATGGTCATCAATTTGTTATATTTATAATAATTTCATTCTTAGAGAGGCATTTCAATGAACTTCTGATTGCTTTCTTCTTTTTTCTTCGAATGCTTATAGCTTTAAACCCCCCTGTGACATCTTGGTTGAGGCCCTCATGGGAGAATTCCCCATTCGCGTGGTGAAGGTTCAAAACTAATTTTTGTAGGTTGTGTTCTATTTGGGGTTCAACGCTGATTCATTCGCCTCTATGCTTTATTTTTGCCATATTGGTCATTGTTTATCTTAGGAGTCGATAGGTTGTGTCGCTTTTCATAGACAACGATCCCTTGTCTACGATAATTGTTGGATTTTCCACTTCTGATTATGGGCAGTTATTTTTATATGTTGTTTCGCTGTCTTCTTGGTAGTTTGGTATTTTCTTCAGTGGTGTTTGCTTTCTATTTTGGGCTGCCTTCTATCTTCTCCTTTCAGTTTCCTCCTTCTAGAGTTCCAGTTGCTTATATTCCATGGACTTATATTCCATGGTCTCTTTCTGCCTCTCTCCACGACTCGCATTTCAATTTCGGACGGGCCTGAAGAAGGACCAGGTTTATAGCTCGTCGTTGTCGTATGCTAAATATTTAAAGAAATAGCGAAATTTAATGTAAAATAGTAAAATATATTTCACATTCCCGATGACGTGACGTAGAATCCTGCTATCTTCCTGTCATCTTATACTTGGGGCTCAAAGTAAAAAATTATCCTTATTTAGTATATACACAAAATACGATTTTCTAAAATCGTTTAAAATTAAGTATTTTTTATTAAAAAAACATACAGTCGAATTGAGAACCCTTCTTTTTTAAAGTCGGTTTTATTTTTACGATTTTACCACTTTTTATCTTTATACCATATTAAATAGTACATCCAAAAATTATTTTTATTCAATAAAACAAATATTGAATGTATTTTTAATAAAACATATAACAATGGATTCATGTATGCATCATGTAATTTTGATTGATAAATTTTTTGATTATCTGACATACAATTGAATGGTCGAGATTTACGTATTTGCATTATCCACTGTCTGACAAGTACAATGTTCCACCGCTTATCATCTTTCTCCCTTGGGTCGATTTAGAATGTATAGACGACTGCTTGTTACTAAGGCTTAAAGTATGTTAATAATCTGAAATTAAATAGAGTGCTCTGTAAGATGGAAATGTATTGAGAGAAAATATTACCTAGAATCTGGAAAATGTAAGTTATATCCAGGAGCTTTCATGATTATTATTAAAGTGCGCGTCGTCATAAACAAAAAAAACTGTAATTCATATCATTTTAAGGGAATTAGAAATGAAATTAAATATTTGAGTTACTGAGGTCTAAGAGAAAATGTTGATATCTACTTATTCTGCTAGGTAGAAAACTGTGTTTGTGATTATTGTAATTATTCATTACAATAGGAAAGATTAAGTAATCATATTTTATTAAAAAAAATATTCCCTTTTGTACATTGCATTAAAAGTTAATAAGTAAGTTGATAAGTTAATTTAGTCTCTTAATTGTTATCTTTTTGTACAGCGAGCATATAAGATAAATGCATAGGATGGTAAATGAGATTGTCAAAATAGAAAAATATGTATCGTATAATGAGAGTAAGAATAATGTAAATAATAATTTGTAATATCCATTGACAGCAAATGTCAGACAAAGGTTTGCTGCACAAGAACAGCAGATCAACCTAAAATTAAAATCAATTAGAAATTAAAAGAGTACTAAAAGGTATTATAAACCTAAATTGTACAATAAATAATATGTCATGAATATAGAGCACTAGCATAAGAAGTGACTTAATAATAGTGTAGTCACAAAACTTAAACCAAGACAAAACTGTGTATAAGTGCCCTGGTACATTATACATTATTATCCGAGAAGTAACCTAAAAGAGAAAAAATAATAAGGATTATTATTGATTAGCAACGTGGAATAAACGAAAACGAGAACGGGTGTTAGTTTTGTTGCAAACAATTTAATTGAAAATATAGTCCAAATTGGTTAAATTGAATATGAAAGAATCCTTGAAAGAAGTTTTGTCCAAGCTGGCCAATATTTTTCCTGAGAGATCCTCTACTTATACAGTATCGTCTTTTTAGATTCCAGCATCTATATAGTCTTCCAGAGGAATGGAAAAGACTACGAAAGTATTAAACTCCTAAGCAAAAGGTACCTAAGTTATTTAAAAAGAATATTCAAAAGTTATCGAATTCGTAATAATCAAGTATAACAAATATTAGACAAATATTAAGTACTTATCAGACAAAATTTCTTTCCAAATTGAAATCAATAAATTAATAAAAATCACTAAATAAAAAATACAAACCATAAAAGTTTCTGAAGCCACCTTAGTTAATAAAACTGAGAGTTTTTCTAAGTAATTAGTTTGAACACCTACAAAACAACGATGCGTACTACGTATTGCAAGAGTGTTGCAGATACCACAATTTTATAGAGCTTCTCCTCCGAAGAAGGCGTCTTGGAATAAAAAATAAAATACATGAAAGACCCCCTTCATTTCTGCAGAAAATTCATCTCTTAGAATATCTCGCACTAATTTAGCACCCTGTATATATGTTATGCATACCTACGCATCTGTTTATATTTGGTTGCATAAAATTCTGCAAAAGAGTATCCACTATTCCTCCCATAATCGTTGAAATCCGGTACATGTTCTTCCTCGTTAGAACAATTTCCGTCTTTTAAATAGGTCACAGCTCAATACTGGAAAATGCATGCCGTATTTTGAAACGTAATGAGATATTTCAAATACACCTCTCTCAGATACCGTACATGTACTTCTTTTACATTTATATGAATTCACTCCAACTATCTCCTGAAAGGAAGCCTCATTTTATCGGGTTATCGAGTATTGTACTATAATTATGCCTTTAATATTTTTATTACCTGGTTAGCTCATTACCTCTCTATCAATTATTTAGCATGTAGGTCTCACTTTCTGCATTCATAAAATTGTTGTACTTCAGTGTACAGTTTATACATACTCTGAATTATACCAAATTTATCCCAAAACATCTCAAATGTCTTTAAGAAATAAAACGTAACAGATATGGAAACATAATTGCAGGAAATTAGTTTGGTTTGATAGTATTATACCTAATTGATTTGATTTCTCTGGTTTTTCTTGTGCGAGAGGAGTAACTTCAGAGAATATACCTTAGTCACTGGAAGATGATATAAAGATTTTTACAAACTAGCTCATGAAATATCACCAGAAGGACTAGCCATAATGATAAATCAGTAGCATGAAAAATCAGTTCCAACAGATTTCAAAGTTGGAAAAGTACAGTCTCACTTTCTGATAGAACCTGACACAAAATTAAGTTTGGATAAAATTAATAAATTTTTCTGGTCAACAATTTTTTTACAGGTAAGTAATCCTGAAGATGATTAATTTTAAAAATGCAATTTTAAGTCTCTTGTCGATATTTATGAGTTTAGGTGCCCTCCAAATGTAGCATCTGCTGCCGTATTTGATAATCAATTTAACTCTAGTTATAAACGCTGTGTTCTATATATAGACTATATACACCATGGTGAGATGAGTCCGTCCCCCTTTCGTTCACAATAATTCTCCAAGTCAAAATGTTACGGGTCCATTACTATTCATGGCAAGTGTGGCGTGAAAATTTAATGTACAATATTACAGGCAATATAACAGTCTCCTGAGACTGTCAGGGACACACTGCATACACGGTGTTCTTCATTTATGCTGAAGGATAGAATGTTTATAGATATTGTCCTCTTTGTCTCTGTAATTATGTCCCTAAAGTTTTTAAGTTATAAAGTTATATATAATATTAAAGACTGTGGTACAATAAAAGAAATAAAAATAAAAAAGAATACAAAGTTTGCTGTCGTTGTTTATTTGGAGGTCAAGGTACATGAGTCTAAGACAGGCATGAGTAATCTTTTATTGTAGGAGGCCGAGTAGAAAAATGCAGCATGGACACGGGAAAAACAATTGATAATAATAGTAATAATATTTAGAAAAAATAAGAGGTTATATTGTACACTGTGGCTCAAAATATAGTACATTATTATATTATAAATTACTTTCTTATTTCTGCAGCGGTTTATTTTCTTTTTGCAGGACTGATAAAGCAACATAAGCTCAACGAAATAGTATGTTTTGGTTTGGACAAACTTTACAGGGCCGGATTTATGACATTTTCTCTAAAACGATACATGTAAACTTCCAGTCCAGGTCTGTAATTTTGTCGGGAAGTATAATTCAGAACCAATCATGTGTTTGTCTTTTGTTTGGGCTACAAATTCTTAGATGATCCACATTAAGTATGGGTAATTTATCTAGTTTTGTGTTGTTCTCTTTAAGAAGCGTAAACTACGATAACGTAGCTACATTTCAAAAAGTAAATAGGAAACATTTTTATACAGATTTCGAAATAGATTTTTGGTGATACAAAAATGTTGATAGCAGACAGCTGAAACATATATATTGAAGCCATAAACACCAATTTCCCTTCTACGATAAAACATAACATCACAGATTTCAAGAAAAGCAAATGGAAATGTTAGTTGCAATCACAATTTATATATATATATATAATATATATATATATATATATATATATATATATATATATATATATATATATATATATATATATATATATTATATATATATATATATATATATATATATATATATATATATATATATATTATATATATATATATATATATATATATATATATATATGTATACAACAATTACGAATTTTATATTTACATATATATGAAAAGTACGGAAATATTTGCTGCGAAGTATTTTATATTAAAATATCCCGAAAATAATAATTGTGATTTTCTCTCCAAATATTTCAACCTTGACATCTAAAATAGAAAGTAGACTGTCGTAAATATTTTTGTATGATGATATACTAGTAAAATATTTGCATGCGCCGAATTGTTTGCTCTGTTTATGTTTTAATTCGGTTTGTATCGCCATTAAGTAGGTCAGAAATTTCCGTGATGCAACGCGGTTATCTTTCCGATTTAAAAAACAGATATATCCTTCTCTGAAAATAAAACAAGTTCTAGTTACATAAAAGATAACTGCAATTAACGTAATACCTCGAGACTCATGCCCTACTCCATACTGGACAGTATCGTTGAGTGAAGTTTACTCAACCACAGTACCTATGTAGATCTTACAGATAGGTTCACAGAGTGTTAATACTGGGATATTATTTTGATTGTAATTTGATTGTATTTTGACAAGTACTTGTTGAATGTTATCGTTTATCCACCATGGACGATTATTAGCTCGCCCAATGTCTAGTGGCTTCCCAAATAGTATATATTTATTCATCCCATGGATGTACTATGGGCAGTGGTTATGGATATTCTATTTCTATGAGATCCCTTTCGAATTCAGAATTCAGTATACTGAAATGAACATCCATAATATATATTATGGATAGCTCCTGGTAGCTACAAGTAATCTATTTTATATCCAGATACTAAGTATATTTCAGTGAGTGTCCATTACCCAAATAACACATTCCACTCATGGACGGTATCGCTGGACATTGTGAAGATCCATTTAGTCCAGATAATCAAAAGGTTTTCCTATGCATGTACAACAGAAGTCGCAACTTCTCACGTACATAGGTTGTACAGAAGGGATCAATAACGGCTATCCATATAATAGGATAACCACAATTGCCGCAATGGGAGATCGGAGCAGTATAACTTTTCTTACAGCATGAGTCCGCCATATTGGATATATAGTGACGTCATTTCATTGTTATATTCTGCTCAGTAAACCCTTTCATTTCATATCCATATCATTAAAGTGCATATAAATTAACTAGTTCGCCATCTTCGGGAGTCCGCCATATTGGAATGAGGGTGACGTCATTTTATTTTCGTATTCTTCTTAGCAAGCCCTTTCATTTGATATCCATACCATGGAAGTGCATAAAAAATAAGAAGTCCGCCATCTTGGGCGGTCCGCCATATAGGATTTATAATGACGTCACCACATGAGCTAGCCATGCAGTGTCATCCAAACTCTACGTGCATGTAAAATTTCAGCTCAATCGGTTGAGGATAACTACTTTAAAATTTAGTTGTAAGATTTGACCCGATCAAACATACATAGTTACATACATAACAAGTTAAATAAAAGCTTGTAGGTAATAATATTTTTTTTGACAGTGACGCGGTTTCAACAAACCAGCAAAACACTGAACAGTATACTCGACGTTTTCGAACCATGACCGATTAGCTAAACATAGTGTCTAAACTTTCAAAAGCATCAGTTTAGAAATTAACAAAATGTAGAAACAGTATGAATAATGATAAAGGGCCTATCCCATGGGTCATTGAACCGTGACAATAATTTAGGTATAAATATGGTACGCTCTTAGTGTTTGTTTAAATTTTAATCATCTCCCGATGATGCCAACTTGGTGGGCGAAACGCGCGTCGAGTATAGTGCACAACACTGAATTTGGTGTTTCTGGAAAACCACGTCAGTGTTAGATTGACATCGAAGTTTCCAACCCTCTTCAAAATATTTTGTTTATTTAACGCTTTATCGATTTTTTATCACATTCGTGATAAAAAGTTCGACTTAATGCCTCGGTACAAAAATAACTATTATATATCTGCATAGGGAAAACAATTGTATAAAATCGTGACGACTAAAGCGGAAGATAACCGATACAAAAACCGTTTACCTCGCCTTTTCTTTATTAACACAAGTTATGTATTGATTTGTCATTAGCATGTTGTGTACTGCGAAGGAATATCAGGTAGGTATTCAGATATGGAGTATTAGAGTCGATGTTAGAGCGTAGGTATACATAGATTATGAACATTAAAATTCTTTCTTAACAGCCATATTTAAACAATCTACATCATTTACCTGCTGAGTCAGCTGAAATATTACTTCTTCGTCCATTATTACTAAAGAATGAATGCCGGAATGCCATAATATATCAGCCAAGACCAATAAAAAGATACGCAAGTATCCTTATAATAGCCCGACAGTTAACGCATGCAAATATAATGAATAAGGAAATTTCTGTCATTAGCTGTGCGGGGAACCTTTTTTATCACTTATCACATTGAAATATGATCCTATTATGAGGAAAAATAGTTTCGTCCATCATAAACAAACAGCAAAAAACAATTTTTTGTCTTATAATTCCCTTAGGCATAATTTGTTTCGTCTAAGATAATTTATTCAACAGTATCCGCTAAGAGCTTTTTTTTATCGGAAAAAGGACCTCGCACATATACCTATTATAGGGGAAAACAGCTTCCATCAAATTTGCCGAATTTTTGATTGAGTCATCATTCCTATAAAAATTTTTAGTAACAAGATTCACAATTGGTACTTCGTAGCGTTTCTAAATCGGGAATATATTCTTATCCGAAGCAGTTCTTGATCATCCCTTTTCTGGTCAAATTCAAATATTTCCGACCAGTCGAGATATTTTTTGTCTTGAATGTCAGATGGTGCTAAACTTATCTATATTCCTTTTGTTAAGCGTTGTAGGTACTCTAAATCTAATCATGTGAAGCCTTGCAGATGGTTTTTACCAAGCCTGGTCCAAATCGCACGTCTTCGTTCCAACTTTTCAACTTCATCGTATATTTGAGGTATATTTAAATCATCTATTTTTTCATTCATCGTTTGAGCCAATTCAGCAGTCTTTCCTTCCATGAAAATTAATTCGTGATACTTGTTGATCATCGCGCCAGAAATTAAATAAAAGTTTCTCAGGTGAAGGACGTGAGCTCTTGGAATAATATCATCGAGAAAGCAAAATATTCATTTGATGTGTCCATTTCAAGTTTCAACAATTCACCTCTGAATGGCCACGATTCTCGCTTTCGGTCTTGATTCCGTTGCTCAGATATGGCCGATTGAATTTTTTTATAAAAACGGCTGCTGGTGTAAGAAGAATTTCTTGAACGGGAAGTTACTCTTATTAACCCCATATAGGTTCCCAATCATCGGCAATTTGGTGCAAGTGAACCCATTTTTTTCGCTCTAGGGCCTCCTACTAGTATACTAATGTGGAGAAATTATTGTAACATTTCTATGGACTAGTTAGCTTTTGAACCACCAGTTCTGTCAAGTTCACATTTCTCAATTTTTCTGTTATACTCATCCATGGATAAATAATATGAATGTATATTCCATTCACGTTTCTTTTGTATCTGGAATAACTTACAACCGTGTCGTTTCTCTGGCAACCCCATACACCAGCAAATATTTTTTCAGCGAAGTGTTTTCATACGAATATTCACAAAGAAAACCAGCTTTCCAATTTCACGAGTGACGAACATATTTCCAATTTCTTGCATAACTTCTAGCATCCACTGTCGCAGTTGTACTTTTTTTTTAAATGTGAAAAAGTCCTGTTTCACGAGCCGTCTGCTGCGCATTGGCAGGCTCAACAACGTGGGGCGGCACTAGGTCTCTCACGATCAATAACATACTTTAGCCTTTACTCGGATCCATAGGAGTCTCTCGGGGGATAGATCGGGTTGCTTGACGGTGTTTTTCTAAATTAAACCAACGGATATGGGCAGTTCTACTGCCAAGATTTCAGAGTAATTACTACAGAAAAGAAATGTGCGTATGTAATGACCTTGATGATAGAACACTTATAGGCATAATAGGCATTATTATAGGCATAATAATGTTTATAGCCATTAAGGTGTTTAAATTTCCTGAGGAAGAAACAAATAAAGTTTCGAAAGCTAGAAATTTAAAAAGAGGGTACTTTTTAATATAAATTGACTGGATCTAAGCTAATTTTAATAGTACTTGTGTTGGTAGCAATTCATTACATAAATAAATAAGCAAATATATGAATAATAAGGAAGACACACTTACCAGTTGCATATCTGGACATATACACGGAAACGAACCACTTAGAAGTTGTACAAGTTCTTTCACCTTCATTGAGGATCTTCAGAGTGATGTACGATTTGTTTTATTGATCATTTATACTTGATTTTAAAATATTAATACTTCACCACTGTCAGTAAAAGTGGTGAAGTATTAATATTTTAATTTCAAGCATAATGATCAAGGCCCCCTGTCAAAGGTATCTTGTTATGTTTGATAGAGGATGGAATGCAAGACGTTATCTTGTCTTGTCTTGTCACAACAAGTATCATAGTAACAGCAACATACAAATGCATATCAATAGTGTGACGAAGGGCAATTCGACGCTTGTACGGTGAAGGCAACTCATACAATTTCTTGATTTTCATAAATATGGTTCATATCGACCTTTCTATGACAGCAGTATTAAAGAGGGACAACTTCGGTTGGAACTACACCATTTGCCTTTTGTTTTTCAAGATAACCTGTAAATATCCATCTTATAATATTTGTGGCTTCAAAGAGAGCGGATGTTTTTCCAATATCTGTCAAATCATTCTTCGAATTAGATAGGGTAATATACAGCTTTTATAGATTCAATCAAACTTTTAATCTCTCTTCGCGTTTTTACTTTTCCACCGTTTCTATTTGAAACTGATTTGCAATTTATTTCAAGATCTGCCGTCGTAACATTCCTCATAATTTTACATCTGTTGCTTCGTCCTAAATGCATTGGGATATCTATCTGGGTCATGAGTAGATTTTTTTCGCAACACATTAAAGATATATTTAACCCAGTTAGTTTTGTGATAAAGAATGGCTATTGCATGAGTATCTCTTGGATCTATACAAACACTATACACAGGGCTTCATTTTGTGACATTTTTTTTCGGACCGACAGACAGATCTTCCTTCCAGACAGAAAAAAATGTATTTATGTCACTCACATGGAATTTCATTTTGTAACCTACTATCTTCAACAGCGGAACTAGAAGAAGGACTTCGTTTCCTGTTCAATTAATCTCTCACTTCGGGCAATTTTTGCAGATACCTGGAGAGATACCTTTTTGCATGGATATCTGGAGACGCATTTGTAGTGACATTGTGTCCAAGATGAATGATAAGATATGGATAAATTCCTAAGGACCTTTTTTATTGAAAATTTCCTTGCAAATGAAAACGGTTTAGTACAAAATATTTATGAAAGACCATATTAAGAGACTTAATCGAGAACTTCCGATGATGTCTATGGTGGCCACCAACTTGGATATATGACGTCATATAGGCCGTTGCTTGATTTCAAGGCATGATTATAATAGGAATGTATAAAATTGATCCCATAATTTCATCATCAAATATCGCACGGGTTTTGTTATGCCCGCCGACTCTAGTGTTTTCGTTTGATATACAAACTAGAGCAAAAAATTGTACGGTATTTTACAAAGAAAACCCACACTAATTACTACAGAAGTGGTAAATCACATCACTATGCAATACAAATGGACGTTTAGTGTAAAATTGTATACCGCCACAATTTCCTGTGAATAGAACTAGGGTCTACACTCGGCGGCTTCCATATCGTTCGCTATCTCTCTTCAAATCACATAAACCCCATTTCCCTTCTCGCTCACTTAGAAGATACTTGCATGAACAAGCCGGCGATTTACTGGCTTTACTGCCCAGTGGCGTATCATCATGCGCAACCAAGGTGAAGTGACTTCAAAAGATGTCTTATTATTTCATATTCATATACCGTGTGGTTTTCCAAAACCGCACCAGGCCGTAACTTTTTCCTATTGCATCTTTAGTTTTGAAATTTTTATGAGACATTTAAAACTACTTTTTGCATGTTTTCAACTATCGGAGACCTGATTGCACTTCCGGAAGTAACCGGAAGTAACGTCAACTTTTGATTTTTAAATGGGGCACTCTATATATTTTTTGATATTCGGATGGAGATTTTTATGAGAATACAACCATGTCGTTGAAAGCTTTCTACGACGAAAATTAACGATTTTATAGCATTTTGAAATAAAATCGAACAATAAAATTAAAATGATTTACTCAAGGTGGCCTTGATCAAATGAAATGTCTGTCGTATCAAGTTGATTTATGTCAAAAACATACCTCTTATCAGTTTAGTTTTTGGCACAAAGAAAACTTTTATAAGTTTATAAACTAAAATATTGTTTGATATGCTCTACAAATAAGGTTTAATTCATTTTAATTAATTAATTAAGGTTAAATAATTTATTTATAAACTAAAATATTGTTTGAAATTTTTTACTAATGAGGTTTGAGGTACCCTGATGCTAAATGCAGGTTGGCTATCTCGTTTCTAATTCGGTTTTCTAAATCTTCCAAGTTTTCTGGAGGTGTAACGAAAACTTTATCTTTCAGATACGGCCACAAAAAATAATCCTACGGATTTAGATCTGGCAATCTTGCAGGATATCTAATTGGTCCGTTAGTACTCATCCATTCTTTAAATCGGTCGTTTAAGAAAACGGTATTGATTCGCGCATTGTGTGGTGGCGCGCCGTCTTGGTAAAATATAACATTTGCGTACTCATTAACTGGGAGATCATTCGAAAAAAAATCAAGATCTTCTCGCAACAGTCGATTATTTGACAGAGCGTTCAAGTTTTCGCCCAAAAAGACTGGTGCAATAATTCGATCCCTTAAAATTCCACACCAGACGTTTGTTTTAAATCATACTTAAAATTTGTTTCTCTTATAATGTGCGGATTATTATTCGACCAATGATAATGCAGATTCCGATTTAAAATGCCATTGTTTCCAAATGTGCCGAGTCACCAATGTGTCACCCGAGTACAGTACTCTGTTCTTGAGGTATGGATTTTGTGCGTTCCTTTCCAAAAAGTAATGGCAAAAGTTTAATCGACGCTCTGGATCGTTTCCATGCAAGTCCTGCACCAAGTTGATTGTATACGCTCTTAGATGATGTTTTTTCATAATTTTGAAAACTGTAGTAGCTGATAAATTCAAGTTTTGTGCTCTTTCACGCAGCGACTGATTGGGGTCTTCCATTGCGCTCAACAGGACACTTAATTCAGCTTCCTGATTAAATTGACGTTCCGGTTGTTTATGTCGTATAGTTGAACCAGTTTTTCGAAATCTCCTTTCGAAAAACTGGTTCAAGCGTAATAAAGCTCAACCATCTCCGTCAAATGCACATGGCGAACAATACTTACTTATTGTAGACACTTAATTTCAACTTTGCGCGAATTTAACTGATAACGCTTTTTGACATGATGAACAACGACCAAATCAAACGTCAAATATTTCCTTTGATCACGGCCACCTTTAGCAAATCATTTTAATTTTATTGTTCGAGTTGTTTTATTGTTTTATTGTTCGATTGCTATAAAATCGTCGTGGAAAGCTTTGAAAGACATGGTTGTATTTGCATAAAAAATCTCTATCTGAATATCAAAAAATATACAGGGTGTCCCATTTAAAAATCAAAAGTTGACGTTACATCCGGTTACTTCCGGAAGTGCAATCATGTCTCCGATAGGTGAGAAGATGCAAAAAGTAGTTTTAAATGTCTCATAGAAATTTCAAAACTAAAGATGCAATAGGAAAAAAGTTACGGCCTGGTGTGGTTTTGGAAAACCACACGATATGTGCAAAACCATAAGCAAAAAAATTATTAAGTTTCGAAAGTATTTAAAATATATCTAAAAAAATTTGCATGCTGCGTGTACAACTTAGTGCTCAATTTAGACAATAACAATTTAAAATAAAAGAAAAAAATTGAATTGCTTTGAAAAATTGAAATTATACATATATGCGTGCCACCACCCTATAGATGTCAGGCGATACCAACAGATGAAACGTTCGCTCGGCAAAAATAAAAACAAATACACTTGCAGTTCGCATCCATTTGTTTTTGATATATTATAAATTAAATTGAGTTAACATCATTGTTTTTTATTCTACTTCCTATATTAAGATAGTTGCACACGCCACTGAGCACCGCATTCCATTAGTTTGCATATCAAACGAAAGCATTATAATATACAAGATTGAGAAGGTTTTTATTTCTGAAATTGGTGCACACTATGAGGTGCTACAGCTACAAGAGAAAATACTGAATTTGCTTCTTTAATTGATATTATAATCGATTATTATCCCGAGAGTTTCACTAAGAATTTTTTCATCTGTATAAGAAACTTTCTTCTAAGTTTCTCTTGTAAGTTTTAGGCCCAGGTTTGTATATACTTAAATATACTTAAAATTTTAAATTTTTACTGACTAGTTAAAATACTGAGCAAAATATAGATGAGAAAATATGTTAATCATTACGCCAATGGATAACTTTCCAGTGTTCTTTATTTGATTTTTAGTTGCTAGTAGTCGGCTATTCCGAAGTTTAGAATTGTTTTGCATTTTGTTTTGAAATTGAGTTTAGTTCTAGCTGTCCAGCAGGAATTGTATACTTTCTTATACCTTTACACAGAATAGAGACATTTATTGGATTAAAGTAACTTTACATCCACTGAAGTTACGCGACTAGGGTCTTATGTGCGCGACATCACAATAATCCTTACAAAGTAATAGAGAAGCGTGACAAGGCACCATTAACCCCCTGTTGCACAAAAGGAAATGGCGTATAAAAATTCCAGTCTGAAATATAGATAAAATTGCTCATTCCCGACTTAGCCAGGGAAGGGATTTGAGGAACATCTACCGGTAACTTTCTGAATACCTGCCTTTTATTCAATTCATTGCTGGCTGAGAATTGTTCAACGGCTCGGAGTATAAGAAACTAAACTCTGGCGATAAATCAAATAAATGTCTGGAATTACTGGGTTATGGTGGGCCGGATCCCGACGGAAATTATTCTCTAATGCAATGGCGTAACTCAAAAAGGGACATCAACCGCTTATACCTCGAAATATCGTCATAATAAATTATGTTCTAATTCTATTGCTATTAAATTCAACAACCTAATACTATAGAATCGACTCCCGCTGGCTGCAAAATAAATATGCATTAATTTATCTCTAATAATAATAATAGTTTTTTAAGGAAATTTATTGAGCTTTTTTTTAATATTTTTTCCTTTTTCAGGTGGGTTTCACTGTGATTTCCTTCGAGATTGCATAATATCCATGCGTTGATTTACAGTAAGTAAATTCTTGATGCCTAAACTGCACGCTTGTCCTTGATCTGCTATAAAAAAACGCTTATTTGATTTGCGTCTGCAAACACAACGAGTGATAAAAAGCTAAATATACCTCTAGAGTAAACTTTGCCGAATTACCTGTGCCGCTGCAGGTGGAAAATAAAGCCGGCAATGTTTCTCATAAAGCATTAAAATATAATCCCATATGAGTAGGTAACTGCTACTCCCATTTGGCGCCAAAGGTTTACAGGGCTTAAAAACTAATTAATAAGTTCAAAACTTATTACCAACTATAACAAACTGATTCGTTTAATCCGGAAAGTTTCATTATTCAGATGCCGTAATATACCGGTGGATTGCTTTTCCATAAAGTGATTTCCGCGGGTTTGTGAGCGGGCTATCGCAAAGTTATATGATTATCCGCAAATAAATTTATCACAATGAATCATTTTATTAATTGCGTTTACGTCATAAAATATTAAGGTGCTTGTGTTATGGATAATATACCAGCAATTACTTATGAAGATATAGCATTAATTTAATACTATTTTTGAGCTTCATGAATTGTCATATCACGACAATTATTAACACTGTATAAAATTGTTTTATTTATTTTCTTCCAAATAAAACTCCCTACAGTACAGAGGAGAGATCATCAAGGTCAGCTTTTGAAATTTTCTTGTGCGTAACTCATAGTTTCAATAATAAGAGCATTTTTTTAATAGGGGTACATTGTGGAACATTACGCCATTATTCTTGGCTGATGATTTGACCTCGATAAGAGGGCGCCGAGCGGTATCATCGCTCATTACCCCTAATATCTATGTAGGCCGAGTCCGTCTTGTAAGAAGTAGGCGGCGCGTCTCAGGTTACCCTCCCTACTAATGTGTTCAGTGTCACATGAAATTGCGCAGCCTCCCCTGGTCCTGGCTGATGGGCCCCACCGGCAGAACCTTGCCATTCTGCCTCTCGACAGGCTCTGCTAGAGCCCAGCTGCACGGCATTCAAGTTAGCATGGGAGGATGAGCAGTGTAGCTCAGAATGACAGAGCTCGTGAGCTGATTGGCTATCAGCTCGATGACTCCACGTCAGGTAAGGTAAGGGTGTGTGGTTTGGCAAGGCAGTCGGCCTCATCGTCCACAAGATTGGGTTTTTTTAGTGTCTTCTCGATCCGATTTCGTTAGTCCTGCTATTTTCTTCAGTGTCGTCTGCTTCTTCTCGCGTCAGTCGTGAATATCTTATACCTCGGAGATTTGGCTACCTCTGGATCGTAGTCCGTGGCTAGCCAGATCAGCGGATTATCGTGGTCCTCTGCGATGACGTAGAGATTCTTGGCCTGGTCCTTGATCATCATATCCGTGACCATCTTGTACTTCAGGTCCGTACGGATGACCTCGTTGGTAACAGCAACATTAAATGTAACCAGCAGCAATATTTTTTTCGTTGCACTATCTATTTTTCTAGATTTTGGGTTTCTTGCCATCTGTAAATAGAAACATATATTATTGAACTTGTACTGTAATTGGAAAATCACTTAGATTGTTTCACTGTAGACACTCTTTCACTGTGCCTTACAACTCACTCCTCAAAATTTGTTTGGGGATACATCAAAATTGTCCAAGATTTATAACATTGTCAAAATATATGGATTTGCATCGTGTTTATAGAATTATACTTTTAAATAATGTTAGAAAAAATTGTTACATGTACAATGGTTACATATTGTACAATATATGAAAAACGTCGATTTCTTTATCGCATCAATATAATTTAATGCAGATAAAACACTAATCCCTTTCAGAATTGGATGTGTGTAAAATCGATTTGGTCTCAATTCCAGCATAGCTCTTTTATCAGTTAACTTTATTTTACGCAGAACGTTAATCAAAGACCTTGTATCTTAGAGTTTTATAAAATTTGTTTGTCTTGTGTATACTTACTTATACTTTTTGCTCCTACCTCTTTTGCAGGAAGAGATACAAAGGTTTCAGTAGAATGTTACATTTTCAAAATAAAGTAACAAACAATTAAAATATTTTTTTGTACAATATTTAACATTAAACATTAAAACTTTTCCATTATTAGTAATGAGTTAGGCTGCCTCTAGATGTTCTAGAGAGGCCGCCTCTAGATGTTCTAGAGGTGATCACTTTTCTGCAACGTTGTGGCATGCTCTGAACTTATTTATTATCTCGTTTGGAATCTGGTTTTACTGTTCTACAAAAGCTTCTTCAAGTTCCCCCAACGTTGAGTTTATCCAAATCAGATTCAAGTAATAAAAGACCAGTTCTTTCTTTTTCAGTTTTGTTTTGCATGGCCTATCACGATAGAAGCAAATTTAAGTTATCAAATACAACGCGTTACTGTTAAAATTTTTGTTTAAAGTTGTTTGCTTAAAAAAATATATTGTTACGTTCTTGTTTAACATTTTAATAAAACCGTGTCTTCTCCTTATCTTCTCCATATCTTCTCCTGTAAAAATGATTCGAGCAAAATTCAAAAAACAAACACATAAGGTAAACAGATTTTGGGTTTATTAATACGGCTGGATATATGAAGTAGAATAATAGAGTGCCAAATCGTCATTTTCATACCTTATATGTTTCTGCTTTCTTACAAAAACATTTTTTTCCCAGAATGTAACCTTTAGATGAGGGACGGAAAAAGTTGAATTTAAATATATCGATTGTTAACATCGTTAGCAAAACTCTCTTGGCAGGTGATCATGTGGTTTGTAAAATTCTATGAAGGCCTTGTATAAGCGCTCAAGATAGCTGTCTAAACAGATGTATAAAGAGATATGGCGATATGAAATAAAACTGCGAAGCAGAATTTATTTGGTCCCACTGAGACACAATACATGAAAACGTCGATTTCTTTACCGCAACAATAAAATTGAATGCAGATAAAAAACTAATCCCTTTCGGAATTGGATGTGTGTAAAATCGATTTGGTCTCAATTCCAGTATTTAATCAAGCTGGTGAAGCGTACGGCCCGCTGGATTATCAGATATTAGAAATGTGTACTATAATAGAATTGGATGCATCCCATGCCAGTATGAGATGTTTTCGGATATTGATGAAAATCTGACACAAAGCACGTATAGGGTGGTACAGTGTAACCTTTCCACTTTTTTTATTAATTTAATCATAACATTATGATGACTGTTTTTTAGAGGTATAGAAATGTTTTCAGTGAACCAATGGTTCCAACAGACTACAGCACACCAAACAATGAATTTTTGTTGAAGTGTCAGTGACTCAGTCTCATGACTCGTGGATTTTATACAAATGTCGTAATTGTTTATTGACAGTCACCAGTTAAAAAATACGCATCATAACTAAACAAAAAATTGTGCTGAAAATGACCCAATAAACACATAGGTCTGCCATATACCAAATGAAGTTCAACTGAATAACCATGCCATATTATATAAATACATATCTGCTACATCAAATAT
Organism: Tetropium fuscum; assembly: GCA_964058915.1. Classification (NCBI taxonomy): domain Eukaryota; kingdom Metazoa; phylum Arthropoda; class Insecta; order Coleoptera; family Cerambycidae; genus Tetropium; species Tetropium fuscum. The sequence goes on along the minus strand of CAXKVY010000190.1, from coordinate 524,370 downwards.
ACCTTTTTTACAACATATTTTTTTTCTTGTGTTTTATTGCAATTTTCAATCTACTACGTTGGTGTATTTAGTAAATGTGTTGGAAGTCTTCGGCATGAAAGAGAGATGCCCATTGACATTTCTCCTTATATATAACTAATCTAGGTTAGTGTTGCTGGAGGAGATCTACTGGCCAGGATTTATTTAGTCTTCTGTTGGGAGATCTGTCCATATACAGGTTTTCTATCAGTTCGCATTGATATCCTGTAAGTCTCTGTTGGTAGTTAGTAGCTATAGTATGTATCTCTTCTGTTATGAATGGGATTTGTAGATCCCTGTGCTGTGTTAGATTACTAATATACCAAGGTGCGTTCACAATCGCACGAAGTGTTTTATTTTGGAACATTTGTATGATTTTCAGGCGTGATGGTTTGGTGCATCCCCAAAGTTGGAGGCCGTATGACCATACGGGTTTCAGTATTGCTTTATATAAGAGGACTTTATTCTTGAATGATAGTTTGGATTTACGACCCATGAGCCAATTAACATCTGCCTGGATTTTAGGTCTAGTTCTCGTCGTTGTGTCTGTATGTGTTTCTGCCATGTGAGTCGTTGATCTAGATACAATCCGAGGTATTTAACGTCTTGTTGTACAGGTACAGGGACTCCGTTGACCGTTACAGGCGGGCAGATGCTTGTGAGTATGGTGAATGTTACTTGGACGGATTTAGTCTGGTTTATTTTTATTCGCCATCTGTTGTACCACTCGTTAAGTTGATCCAGATTTGTATGTACAACATATTTGAATATGTCAAATGTACAGACTGTATGACGTATCTGCGGATGCTCGTTATCAATTCGAGATTATAGTGTGGTTCGTGCGAAACCCAAGGTGGTTATGTGGATGTACACTGCTATCATCACACCAATGATGGCCTATGGAGCTGTTGTCTGGTTGCCCAAGACACAACAAATAAGAGCAAAACTCAACCTGTGCCAGGTACGAAGAGTTGCCTGTCTTGAGGATAAACGGAGCTATGCAAATAATACCACCGACAGCAATGAAGGTAATGTATCTTCCACCACGAGATCAACACCTAGAAGAAGTGACCTTGTAACCTAGATGAAGTGGCCCAAATCTACAGATTTGAAGCGAGCCAACCGCTTAAATCTGTTGGTATACAATATACACATAAGTAATAATAGCGTGCCCATTTGTAACAAAACAAAGAAGTAAAAGAGAAAAAAAATTAAACTATTATTGTCATGCTGTCAATATATTACGTTTACATTTTTCATTGAATCAAAATAAATAATAGATCACACGACATCACTCAGTGCCCGAGCCAACTTCTCGCTTTCCATTCATGTGAGCCATTCCTGCCACGGGAATAAGTAAATAAATGACGCTGATCCTGCATATTTCGCATCAATCATTTCAAGAGAAATCCCAGTACGTAGCTCGCTATTTCTTATTCTATCTTACTCGATAAAAGTTTTTTCCTTCACGGCCTATTTGACGATGATAGATGAGGGCATATTATTTTCTAATTTTCGTACCTTCTCGGAGTAATATGAAGATTACTCCGGGTAGTACTCAGACGCCCTGTTGTTGCGTGGATTTAGTTTTTGCCGTGGAACAGAAGGCAGTTTTTATATATAGCCGTTAAAAGTGATGATTAATTCGTGAAAATGGGAACAGTTATGTCGACCGTTGTCGATTTTTAAATCTGGTTCATAATTATGTACCTCGTGATGTATATATTCGAACAAAACGCATATGAGCCGAAACGCATGTATTATATATGAACATTCCGCTTCAAAAATAATTGCACCACAATACCACTAGACTATATGCTATTATTAAGCGTGTCTTTATGGGCACATTAAAAATAAAACTTTATGTCATTAAAACAAATGCAGCATGTTTTATAAATTAATGTTGCGTGTGAATGAACTCCGCGAGATATTTATATAGTTAAGTATCGTATAAAGTTTATAGCAGTGTTCAGAATATCGAAGAATATATTTCGAAACTAATTCATTGTATGAGAACTTGACGCGCTCCAATATTCTTGGCTATAGATGGGACCTCGATAAGAGGGGGCCGAGCGTTACCATCGCTCTTTACCCCTTTAAACTTACGTGTTATATTTCCTCAAATTATTAACAATTCTTCTTCGTTGTAAGATAATTGCTTAATTAAGCATAATTATGTATGTATGTATATGGGTTGGAGTGTACCGGTTTCAATTCTACTATAGTACTTAGGCCCCATTAGGCCCTTTGTGCATTCCTCCTTTTTACTTTAATACTTTTCTATTACCATTATTCTTTTAATACAAACCATCCTATTTATTACGAGTGGCTTGGTGGCAAAGTCTCTTTACAATTTTTTATGTATCATAACATGAGTTACCGAGATTTATTACTCTGTCCTTATTAACATTTATCTGGGACCACGCGCCCGCGGCAGATTTGAGTGTTCCCAGGTCTCAGTTGGACTGCCATAGCCCATCCCCAAGCCTGCCTAGGTCACCCATCCAAGTGCCATCAACGCCCAAAATGATCTACAATCATATAACTAAATTTAAATTTATATTGATGTTCTATCTCAGAACATGTTAATATAAAAGTATAGATATAAAATTTTGTCAAATTAATTACATCATACTCACAACCGCAAACCCCCTTGCCTGCAAGCACCACAATGAATTAAAATTGCTAAAAACTACTTAACTAAAAGTATATTATATTGCCTAATAGGGGAGAAAACACTATTGACTGGGATAATCTTATCCAGGAAGAAGGTGCCCCGAAAGAAATAGCAAAAGAAATTAAAGAAAACATTAACCCGAAAAAAGCCCCAGGATTTGACATAATTACGGGGGAAATTTTAAAACATCTCCCACGTAAAGCCATTCTAAAACTTACCTATATTATTAATGCATCTTTTAGATTAAAATATGTACCGAAGACATGGAAAGTAGCAGAAATGATAATGATCCTGAAACCCGGAAAACCACCAAATGAAGCTTCGTCCTACAGGCCAATCTCCTTGCTCCCTGTAATATCAAAACTGTTCGAAAGAATATTTCTTAAAAGATTAAAACCAATCATTGAAGACAAACACATAATTCCAGACCATCAGTTTGGATTCAGAGAGAGTCATTCAACTATAGATCAGGTCCATAGGATCACAGATGTAATTGAAAAGTCGCTGGAGGAAAAAAAGTTTGTTCTACCGTCTTTCTTGATGTAGCACAGGCTTTTGATAAAGTATGGCATGAGGGACTGCAGTATAAATTAAGCAAGCTCCTGCCTAATCAGTTCTCACAATTAATGAAGTCATATATTTCAGATAGAACTTTTAGAATTAAGCAGGAAGACGCTTATTCTGAACTTAAAGAAATCAAGGCGGGAGTACCACAAGGGAGTGTATTAGGGCTAGTCCTTTATCTACTATACACCAGTGATATTCCTGAATGAGAATATGACACGATAGCCACCTTTGCTGATGACACTGCTATAATGGCTGTGGGAAAGGGTCACCAAGAAGCGGCAATAAATCTGCAAAAATCAGTTAACAAAATCAACACCTGGACTAAGCAATGGAGAATTAAACTAAATGAGAGTAAATCTGCCCATGTCAATTTCACTAACAAGAGAGACCGACATATCCCTGTTAGCATAAACAATATCCAAGTACCATATGCTGATACAGCCAAATATTTGGGTATAACACTGGACGCTAAGCTACGCTGGAGAGCACATGTCAAAAAGAAAAAGGAAGAATTAGATATCAGATTTAAAAAAATGTATTGGCTGCTTGGACGAAATTCCACACTGTCAATATATAACAAAGTACTTTTGTACAAACAAATTCTCAAGCCCGTATGGACATATGGCATCCAGCTGTGGGGTTGTGCCAGTAAGAGCAATCTAGATATAATCCAGCGATTCCAAAACAAAGTGTTAAGGAGCATTGTTAATGCCCCCTGGTATTGCAGAAATAGTGACCTCCATAGGGACATGGGAATGGACACCGTTATCCAGACCATCAGCGAATTCGCCAAAAGTCACGAACAGCGACTTCATCGTCACGTCAATGTCGAAGTCATCCAGCTCCTCGACAATACAAACCAGATTCGAAGGCTCAGGAGGATCAAACCCTTCGAGCTAGTATAATTTTGTGTTAGTGCAAAAGCAGAGAACAGTGCCTGTGTACACATTAATATTAGTGTAATTAAGTATTAGAAAAATATAAGGAACACTAGTGAGTAAGTCCTTAGATATAAGTTTTGTAGCAGTAGTAAATTAGGTTAGAAAAATATTACTCATTGATCTAAGTTCAGATCAGATTGTAATTATAGTAAATGCCATTGGTGTTTGTATACAAAAAAAAAATATTGCCTAATTACTAATTGCTTCATTTCAACCGAAAACTTTTTGGATTATAACGGATTCGGTTAAATTTTAAATTAAAACAGAAGAATTATTTAAACATACTAACACACATTTCAGAGGCGGCTTTAGCCCCCCCCCCAAAGGACATGGCGGATGTCAAATTGTCAGATTACTACTATTACGTACTCTGATACCCAAATATATTGTATATAGGTATATGCTTTTTGTAGTTACCAATGTTTTTGTCCACTATTTAGGTTTTATATGTTTGTCTATCCACATATTTTTTATTGCAATATCCATATCCACCATGCGCTGCGCACCGTTTTATTTCCTGTGGTATTCCATTGCACCACTGACCCACCGCGGGACGGCGTTCTCGGCTACATTGCCACTGTCATGCATTATGCACTATTAGTTCAGTGTAAGTTAGAAATAATGATATTTCACCGATATTTCGGATATACGCCAAGCAACTTTTATATATATATAATAAAACACGCAATTTTCCCTGAAAAATAATTTATTCTGCCACATAAGGGCAATATATGACAACTCCTTGGTATGGCATCCTGAGGGTATGTCCCTATTTTTTACAACCACAAAGCTCAAGCCACTGATTCTAATAATGCTTTAATATATGCCTGCGGTCCTGTGGTAGATACCTCTGGGATCAGTTTCAGCCATCTACAGGGTGATATGCTCACATATATTATAACGAAAAAATTGAAATTTAGGTTATCACACCAGAATTACTTGCTAAAGAGCCGGAAACTTTAACTCTTAGATAAACATATAGTCAGCCTTATACAGACAACCCAGATACTATTCTAAGTCTTATAGTCAAGCAGCAGTCAAGTCATATAGTGTATGCAGCTGATATATCAGCTACATAAATTTTGTTGGCCAATGATTGGTAAAGTCTTGCGTTTGCTACAGGCTAAAAAATGCTTGATGAGTGACCCCACCAAACATTTTTTTTTCATTTCGGTCCATCGTAAATCGGTATTTAATTCTTAACCTGGGACCCCACTCTCGTTAAATAAGAGCATCGCAATGTCTGGCTGTCAATATCTATATGAAATTTAGATTTGATCTGAATTCTGTTTCTCCAAAACAAGACAGATATGTTTAAATTAGTATGCTTAAATCCCAGTTATTAAAAGCAGCTATTGTAACCAACTCCTTATGATGCTAACATCGTTATCTGCCTCGAGTGAAGTTATCAGCGTTTTGGTCTTTGTAGAAACTACTTTAGTGTTTATTTTTATATGCAGATTAAATTCCAGGTTATTTCCAGATTTTGAGTAATACATCAAATTGTTGTCTCCTGTTTTCTTTCAGGAAATTTCACTGAAGACAATTTCAATTTTATATAATTTATTATCGTGTATGTTTGGACATAAATACGTTTATCCATTAAACATCAAATATCCAATATCACGTAGGTATCTCGGATGTCTAACGGCATATAAAAAGTGTTGCTATGGAGCTATTTGTGGCACGAGGGCCATCATGGACTACCACAAACAATGGTGTTTGTGCCAGTGGAAAGACCTTACATAACGTTTGCTCATTTATGTCAACTGCCTGTGCGAGAGAAATGACGTAGATATTGGGCTATTATTTTGAATGGCAGGCATCATATGCAGGTTCGAGTTTAACAGATATACGGATGATCGATTTCGGGAGAGCAAACTCGGTGGTAGGCCACGTGACACTTTATGAAAGAATTATAAATGGATTTCATTATGTACAAATAAAAACCAATTAAAAACTTATACAAAAAGACTTAAACATATTTTGCAAGCGCACATAACAGGCTTATAAGAAAATGTTGGGACAAAAACTTATATTATAGTCATCACTATAATAATAGATAGTGCATGCACCTAATTTAATTATCAAATCTTATGTAGCTTTTTAATTATTTATAGTTAACCAAAATAAATGCATCTATTTGCCTCTCGCTCTAAAAAATCCCAACCTTAACCAGAATTATTATTTTATTGTTCCAATTATATATTTAACTATAAAGTAAAGTTGAAAAGTTGAATTGAATGGGTAGATATTTTTTCAGTTGTTGTTTCTACACAGTTGGAGTTGGAGTTGGAGTATTTGCATTTAATACAATGCCAGCTATTCTAGAACAAAAGCGACCGTCCCTCGAATTGTTCTTTCTGTGTATTTTACTGGTACGTCAGGAATAACCCTTGACATTATAAGTCCCCTTATATGAATGAATGCTTTGTTGCATATTGCGCATAAAAAAACTAGATAATTGCAAACCGTTTTGCAGAAAGTTTTTCACCTCTCTGCTGAGGATTGCCATTGCTTTTTGTGGGTAATAAAATGCAGGCAGTATTACATCCGCTTTCACAATTACAGTGCAATTTATTCTGGTTTTGTGAAAAAGCCAGAAAGGTGCAGATTAGAAGGTAGAAAGACCGCATTTGGCTCGCTTTGTAGACACTAAATCGATCGGGCTTCTACTTCAGCCAACGCAACGCTTTGAACTCTGCACCGAAAATTAGGCCAGATCTTAATGGCTTCCTCAAACGAGCATATATATTCGACGTAGCTGATAGAAGTTACATTTCCAGCACATAATATATAGGTACCTATATGTCTTAAAATTGACACAATCTATTTTTATCTCACATCCACTGCCGATTTAACTGATGAATTTTTATATTTTCAAAGATGCAATAAAAATCTACTAAAATATCAGGGTGGATACAAAATTCACAGAGCTTGCATCTTGCGCAAGTATCTTAGGCATATTTAAAATACCAGACGACTGGTAGAAATATATATCGAGTCCATAACATATTCTTTCAGAAATGTTCGTTGTATTTCAATGGTTGACTGATGTTTCATTAATTTAGCAACTGGTAGGTTTACGTATTAAGTTGATCATAGCGTGTGTCTTTCCCATAACATTACTGCAGTTGACTGACTGAATTGAGCTTGTCGTCATCCTCATATTCAATTCTCAATCGCCCATCCTCAATAGCCATCATGAAGTTTATCAAACACGCAGGCATATTTCACTAGGCGGGACAGTTTTACAGGTACTGTAAAGTTTTGTGTTCAGCCTTCTCAAATTGTAAGCGCCCGCGATCGTAGCACAAATAAACATCATCTGTAACCTTGCGGGCCATTCATCATAATAAACAAACATCCCTTTCCCATAGTCAGATATTTTATGTATATTTTAGACCAAAATTATCCTTATTTTTCTGAATCCAAGGAACAGTCACAAAGTATCCTTGTCATCTCAAATAAACTTTTAAGGAAATGTTGTAAAATATCTGGACACAACATTTCCTCAAGTGGATTGGAAGATTGGAAGGCAGTTTATTTCCATGGCCCGCTAGGTCACCTGACATTACCTGTCTGCATTTTTGCCTTTGTCTTTGTCTGCATTTTTGTCAACGTCTTATGTCATACAGTTCCTCCGATATGGTCGGCGTTCCTCGTCAACAGAAGAAAAAATTACCAGTATCAAGTTTATCTTTTACACTAAAAATTCCGAAGTAGCAAAATATAGTTGAATGGCGGAATATATGTATGGAATACGCGAGAAAGTTCGCGAAAAATCAAGAGTAAAATTTGGAATTTAGGCTAAATGAAACAGTTGATTAAAATAATTTAATAGAATTAAATTAATAAAAACTGATATGAGTGTTAATTAGGTATTAAAACTAAAGGAAAACAAAATATTCAACTAAGATGTGAATTATTTCAAGACTAATAATAAAACTACGTTAAATTTGGTTTAAAAATCCCAAAAGTTGCAGATAAAAATCTGTAAAATTAGCAGTAAATACAAGAAAATTGTATGCAAATTTATGCTACATGCTGCATGCTACGTATAGAAAGATAAGTTCCTCGCTTATATTATTAAATTTAAGACAAAATAGGGCCGAGGCCGTGGTCATTTCCTCTAGGAAATAACATCGTATTTCTTGTGTACAGCGCTTGAACTGACAAGGTATTGTGATCTAAATGATAAACGATAAGTTACGATACGCAATAATTAAATATTTATTTAATTACTAAGAAAAATGAAGCGGTATGATATACCAAGATACGTATATATGTATAACTCAGGAAAAACCTTGCTTACCCCAAATCAAGCCTGTATTCAGACAAATAAGAATTACATTGCGGCTAAACGCCTGTCGTATGGTCGAAACAAGCACAAAATAAGTCGTTTAAATGGATAATTTATTTTAGAATATTTTCTTTGTATTTATTTTAGAATATTTTTGAGGAATATTGCCACTCAATATACCCGGGAATATACCTTTCCCATCGCTGCCTCTGTTGTTGATCTATTTTTCCTATATCCAAACTGCTCTGACACGAATAAATTGTATATTTCAGAGTACTTGATTATGCGTTTTTTTATTATAAATTCAAATATTTTCGATAAAATTGGTAATCTGTAAATTGATCTATTATTACTGACTTCTTCCAAGTCTCCTTCTTTATATATTGGTAAAACTTTAGCTACTTAAGATCACTTTTAAAATATTCGTTAATTTTGACGAGGAGTATATTAACCGTAAGGTAAATACAAGCCATCTCAGTCAAATATTTTGCTCATATGTGTCATGTAACTTATACTTTGATTATTTTATTACGTAGTCCTCAGGATTTGCATAAAAGGTTTCCATTGACTTGACACGTTTTTACTGTCATTATATAAATATATCTTATTAATTTTATATACTACTACGAAAACAAAAAATTAAAATCTCAAGGCTTACTTAGTTAATGAATTTAATATAAGTAATGAGTGTACGACAAAACTCATTCTTAAATTCGAAAATACCTCCTAAAATAATGATCTGCATGCTACGAATGGCTTGGTAAAAGCGTGATATAAATCAGTCGTAGAAGTTAAAACGAATGATTCCAATTTCAGACAAAGTAAGATTAACGAGGCATTCTCTGTAATAATGCATGGTTTAAGAGGAAATTCAGTATCTTTGTACTGCCATGTTCACATTTTCTAATTTTAACACATAATAAAGACAGAGGTTGTCTGTGTAGATATCTCATATGGTTAAGTAGTTATTTTTGTTTATTCCGACTATGGCGTTGTTTTTACAGACTTTTTATAGAACTGACCTGGTTTCTTTGATCGATTGGTGTAACATATATATTAATTGAAGCGCAGTATCGATTCGGGTACATGTAAAGTATTCATTATTCCGAATTCTATATGACCGGTTCTTAAAAGTAGGTAGGGATTGCCATGGGAATGTCCTACAGAGAAGTTAGTAAAAAATATGGAATAAATTATTCCGTCCTATATCGCCATCATAAAAACAAGAACGCTTTGTCCAACAGATCGTTAAATATGCTGAATAGGGATACTCTATGGACCATTTAGATCTGAGAATGATATTAAAAAATATTTAGAAAGTAGAGAAATTATGTTTAAATTCAAAAACAATCTCTCAGGATGCAATTTCGCATTACTTTTCATAACGTTTCTAGTACAGAGATCTGAAAACTAGAATGTGTTAAAACATATAAAAGCCATCGCCAGCCAAGGTCACCCCAGAAGCTATCAATACTTACTTTAACCATCTCTAAAACTAACGAAACCAAATGGTGGACTAACGTCCACCAGCTCATATAACAAATGATGATGAGACAAACCCCAGTGATGATCTGGGAAGGAAAACAATTGTCGCCAAACGTGGTTGGAGATATTTTGAAAGAACAACTCGTCAAAAAATAAAAGTGGTATCAATATGGTAGTTGGCATCCTTTCCTTGGTAGATGCCCTTTCTACATTAGATAGTATAAGGCCAAAAACCTTTACAGTTTAGTGAACAAGTATGAAAAAAGGGTTTGTTCAGAATAGCTTAGAGAACGAATAAATTTGGTAGGATGTAGACAACAGATTCCTAGCAATGCACCTAAGTTTTTGACCTTGATAGGGTGACACACTAGGGGTGGAATATGAAAAACTGTGCACCGCTGCAGTTTATGAGGGATAGCGCCCTTAATGTGAGCTGGAGAAGGAAAAGGTTAACAACCAAAACGTATACGAGTAAATTCCATATTATCTTCATGGTCTAAAAGGGTGCTGACTTTTTGGCACGGAGTTCCGTTGCAATGCAAGCAATGGACTGAGCATCTCAAACCAAGCTTGCGGCATCCCCATGCAGCTACACACCCTTTCCGGCATCTGCAAGACCTCCGGAACAGAAGAACGTATATAAATAATGATGAGGGTATCCTGCAGTGGTTGCTTGCCATACACTTGGGAAATCTTTTCTACTCCATACCAACTCTATACTTGATGGTGAGTGCGCAGGAATTGTCGTTTTGCAGATTTTATTTCTGGTGGATGAGATGCCAGATGTATTTAATGTTGCAGCCCTCAAGAACTGCTGATGCCGCTGGGAATCCAAAGTATCTTGGTTGTTGGTCATATTGTTTCTCTTCCCTATGGAGCCAACAAAAAAGTCTTATCATTGCTGATTAATTAATCCAGTAAAAATCTTAATTAAAGTAAAAAGTGAACAACAAAATTGCTTCAAACCGCTTTGTATGTGTTTCTTGTTAGTTTTGTCTGTAGGAATATTTTTATATTGTAGGAAAGAAATTTTCACAATAACTATAATTGTATCCCAAGATTTACATAATATATTTGAATTTTAATAATACAAAAATTAAACGATTCAGCTTATTTTGAACCTCTTCTCAGGTAATTTATTTTCAGGCTCTAACAATTTTTTCTTAATGTCAAACTGAATTAGGAGTAAAGCATGTTTCTATATGTACTTATAAGTCAAGACATTTTAAAATCATTGCTCGTGAGAACTGGCCCCCATTTAAAACATAATCTGCAGGATCATAAGTAAACAAATAGTAAGTATCTCCTAACTTATATCTAATTATATCACCACATCTGTTTAATTTAAATTTTAAATCATTAATAATAATTATCGCCTTATTACAGAAACATATAAAAATTGCATTCTTCTGAATTGAATATCCTAACGAGAGATTAATTAAAAATATTCTTATAGATATATAAAAACATCATGAAAATTATTACGAGTATTACCATAATTTTCCTATTTTAGTACGAATATGAATGTGGGTAAACTATAACAAAATCGCCAGTAATCTGTTTGTATCAAATAATATCTAAAAGTAACTGTATACACAGTAAATTTAAGATTATCGATAATTACCTCTAAATACCTCGATTTTGTTAAATAAGCTATTACATTTTTGCACAACTTTCAGAGACTTTACTTTGCCTTGGTTGCATAGTGCTGCTGTCACAATAATCATAGTAGTCAAAAATAAAATATTTTTCGCTATTGATGAACTATATTGGAAGCCCTGACTGGAACAAAGCTGCTCCTCCATGTTGCATCTGGCACGATTTAGCAAATAAACTTTAGAGTGATCTCTCGCCATAGTAGTTAACAAAATGAGTAAATCTACGTTCTCTTTAACAATGAACACTGTCGTAACCATAAGGGATATATCCATTGCTGTTTGCACAATTACAAAATAGAAAAAGAAAGGGAAATCGCCGCAACGTCTTCACTCAGGTATATACACATGATTATGAACACTACATTAAAAAAAAGTCATGAACCCTATATCTCAGGACTGACTATCTCGGGTGACGTGAGGTAGCAACCAATGTGGTACCAAAAGGGTGAATTACTCGTTTACATTGGCGTTGAATAGTTTAGACACATTCACGTAAGTCGTCTCTTAGTTTTTCATAATAAAATTAGATTTTTCATGAACATTTCATACCAACCGAACCCCCTAATTTTCCGTGTTCTATATCGGGCACTGTTAGTCGCAAGCAAACAAGTAAAGGGTCTAGGATATATAAATACATTTTGTGATCAGCAAGTTTTGTTAAAACTTTTTTCTCCTCCAAATCACATAAGCGGCGCTATCCCTCAGAAACCGTGGTGGTACAGAGTTTTTCATCCCCCATCCGAGCGTCACTCTCTCGAGGTCGCAAACTCAGGTATTTCACAGGGAGGCTGTGGTCTCCCATCCTACCAAATCTTATTTTCTCTAACCATTTCTGACCAAAAACTACCCATTGATTGGACTATTATGACTCCTGGGCAATTGAAGGAGTGACAAGATATGTTTTGGGGATTAAGGAAAAAAAATTGCCATTTACACCGGCGCTGTAAAATTTGTTCTCCCTTAAAATTGCAGATTTTCTTCAAAAGTAGTATAATGCATCATTATCTACAAGCGACGACCGGAGTTTTTCATATTTTTAAATTGGTATAAAGCTAAACAGTTTTCTCGTACCAGAGTCACAAACTGCTAAAAGCCTTTCTGTCTACCATTCTACGATATAGTGTTCGATAATGTATCTATATGATAGGTAGGAACCTATATTTGGAAAGCATTTGGGGAATATGTAAATCAAAACTGAAAATATCAAACATTTCAGTTGTTATTAAAGGAGCACTTAGTCAGTAAAAAACAATTTTATGGCATCCTGATGTTTCCACGAGCCGCTAAAAACTTTTTCAATAAATTCGGCGCCATAAATAAAGATGTAATGTAAAATGCCTGTTATTGGGAAATTGCCTTACCTTACATCGCTCTTGGTCGCGATTAAATCTTAAAAGATGACGCCTTCGGAGTTGGAGGAAAGTAAAAGGCAGCGTAATCCTCAGCATCAACTATCAAATAACATTTGCCAAGCAAAAAATATTCCACCCTCTCTTTTTATGTCATATGTTATTCACAGTTATCAATCATTAAATCTTCCTTCCAGCTACCAATAATTATACCTTCCAATAATTATTATTAATCTAATATCTTCTGTTATGACAGTCGGGGTAGTCCACAAACACCAAAACACTTTCACTTCGCTCGACGCGCGTTTCGCCAACCAAGTTGGCATCATCCGGAGACGATTAAAACTAATCTTAAACTACAAAATCTACCATATTTATACTATTTTTCCGGCGACGTCACTAATTATATCACCGTGAAATTTACGCGTGACTATTCACGCTTCAATGATCGGTTGCTAAGCAACGCGTAAAGCGGGCTATGGTATGATATCACCGTGAAATTTACGCGTGACTAATCACGCTCCAATCATCGGTTGCTAAGCAACGTGTAAATCGGGCTATACGGGATAGGCCCCTTGTCGCTATTCATACTACTAGTACATTTTACAATTTCTATGCTCTCAAATGCATCCAACTGTCTATTATTGGTCACATTTCTAACTAATCTTAAATTACTAATATCTATTCTATGATTGTTGTCAAAAGCATGTTGTGCAACACTAGACTTATCTGTTCTTCCATATTTTAGATGAGCCATATGTTCTTTAAATCTGATGTTAATTGACCGTCTCGTTTGTCCAATATATTTTCGATCACAATCATTACAACTAATTTCGTAAATCCCAGACCTTTCATTTGGAACAATTTTATCCTTTGGATTGTCTAAAAGTTGTTGTAATTTGTTGCTCGACCAATGAATCGCTGTTATACCCACGTTTTTGAAAACCTTACTCAAACCACGAGTAAACCGGGGTTCGTACGGGATGGATACATATTTTGGAGCCTCTATATCCTTTTGAAAGGTCGTAGAATTACGAAGTGTGTCCTTAAATTTACGCTTCCTAATTAGTTTTTCAACTATATCTCTAGGATAACCATTACTCACAGCTATATCTTTAATTAATACTTTTTCTTTTTCAAATCTCTCATTACTGAGAGGGAAACTTAGTAAACGATGGACAAGAAAATTGAAACTTGCCGTTTTATGTTGATAGCAGTGGTGAGAGTCATTAGGGATATATCTAATCGTACTGGTATCTTTTCTATATATATCAAATTCTAACCCATTATCACTATTTTTAATTACTAATACATCTAAAAATGAAAGTTTTCCATTCATATGTAAACTATTACATAGTTCATTTGCATACCTAGTTCATATTTCCTAGTTCATATGTAAACTTTACAGAAGTGAAACGACTATTTAATTTGGAAATGAAGTTTTCTACATCCGCAATCTTAGTGTCAAACACGGCAAAAATGTCATCCACATACCTAAGCCAAATCCTAGGAAAATACTCGAATTCTTCTTTTGCTTCACTTTCAAAACGACTCATGAAGACATTAGCAATGAAAGGCGATAAACAGTTACCCATTGCGGTTCCTTCATGTTGTTCATAAAACTTGTCATTGAAACGGAAGCAATTTTGTTTCATACAAAGTTTTGTAAGGTTTATATATTCTTCTATTACTTCTCTTCTATAGTTGTTTAATTCGAGTAAATCTTCAAGATAGTCCAAGGTCTGTGGAATTGGTACACTAGGAAATAATGAACAAACATCAAAGGAAATCAAAATTTCACCCTTGCAATTGAATATTCTTGACCTTATCAATGAAATCATTCGAATTTTTAACTGAAAAACTAGGCTGTGCAATGGGCAAACTTTCAAATTCCTTAGTCAACCATTTTGATAAGTGGTAAGTCGGAGATCCAATAGACGATACTATTGGACGCACCGACTTCCCTGGCTTATGATTTTTTGGTAGACAATACAATCTAGGTACAGTAGGGTTAGACACACGTAACCCATTCTTAACAGGTGGAGTAATAAGGTTGTTACATGATTTGAGGACATTTTTTATTTCAGTGGTCATTCTTGCTAAAGGGTTTCTAGTAAGTTCTTTATAAGGACCATTACTAATTAGGTTGTTTACCCGTTCATAGTAGTCCTCTTTATCTAAAATAACAACCTTATTACCTTTTCTGCTTTTAAATAAAAACAGTCTTTTTCGCGCAATCTTTTGATAGTATTTCTAGGATTCTTTGAGCATGACTTTCTATTGCCTACGTTAGTCATTATATTTTTAGAAATTTGGTTCCTACAAGCCACTCTGATGAGACCCTTGGATGAATCAGGCAGATATTGAATTGAACTTTCAATCCCTGCCACGACATAATCCAAAATCTTATCAGAAGGGGCTACAGCAAAGTTTAAACCCTTGTTTAGAAGGTCAAGTTCTTCTTTATCAAAAGAGTGTGACGAGTGATTTTCCACAATGTCAACGACCTTCCGAGGAACATTTTTTGGTACATTAGTAATCAATTTTGTAAAATTTTTTAGCCCGCTTTACGCGTTGCTTAGCAACCGATGATTGGAGCGTGATTAGTCACGCGTAAATTTCACGGTGATATCATACCGTAGCCCGCTTTACGCGTTGCTTAGCAACCGATCATTGAAGCGTGATTAGTCACGCGTAAATTTCACGGTGATATCATTAGTGACGTCACCCGAAAAATAGTATAAATATGGTAGATTTTGTAGTTTAAGATTAGTTTTAATCGTCTCCGGATGATGCCAACTTGGTTGGCGAAACGCGCGTCGAACGAAGTGAAAGTGTTTTGGTGTTTGTGGAAACTACCCCGAGTGTTACAGTTACATCAAAGGTTCCAGCCTTATCCAGTAATATTCTGTTATAATTTACATGTATATGTACAGGGTGTTTTACTGTTCTGCCGAAAAAAGTAGTAATCAGGATTTTTGTTGATTTTTATATCGTGAAAACGTATAATAAAAATCTCCTGAAATATTCAGGTTGGAAAAAAATAAAAAAATATTTTTTAGACCAATAGCCCAATAAGTGTGCCGATTCTGCAATATTTTAAGTGTTGCTAGTCGCGCTGTGTACATTAGATTTTTTATGGGGCCCCACAAAAAAATATCGAGTGGGTTAATGTAAGGTCCGGTGAAGGAGGCCATCGAATCGGTCCATTAGTCGCAATGAACTGGTGTCCAAAATTTCGCTGCAAATAATTTGTTACCACATGGCAATTGTAGGGTGGGGCACCGTCCTGCTGAAAACTGTCCTGCTATTTAGCGGCTTCCAAAAATTCCTCAATTAGATTCTCAAAATTTTTTAAATAACCCTCGCCCGTTAGACGTCCCAGAAGAAAATAGGTCTGATAATTCGAAAGCCAGTTGTAACAGTCCTTCTGGTAATTCCCTTGGTTCAATCTATGTTCGTATTCTGCCGACCAGTACCTAGTGTTATGCCTGTTCAACATACCATTTTTGGTAAACATGGATTCATCTGAAACAAACATGGTTAAATATGCCAAGTCGTTGTTGATAATATTATTACCCATAAACCAATTAGTACTCCAGTCGTCGGTCCAAATCTGCGACATACAAATGTTGGTGTAATTGGTATTTAAAGGATCGCAACCCATGATTTTTCAATATGCGCGCAGCTGATTTGTGGCTAATATTCAGTTCTTGGTCGATTTCCCTTGTGGATGATGTGGGATTCAGATTCACGAATGCTAAAAACTTACCTTCTACCGCCTCAGTGACAATAAAATTATCTTGTTGTACATGAGGCTTACACGCATCTTCTAATTAAGAAAATAATGTTTTATCTCGATAGATGATAACGTCGATTAGGATATTATTCTTGACAGACTTCTGTTTGTTTCTACTTTTTGTTCTGTTTCTTCTACTTTTACTTCTGTTTATTCTGTTTCTTTTCTATTATTCTTGACAGACAGAAGTTTGGCTGCTGTGGCATTTCCGCTATATACTCCATAAATTATTAATATATCGACTTGCTCACTTCTTAAAAACATAATTATTATCGATTAGAGATTCTGAAATTAAATTAAATTTAATGAATCAAACTCAAAAGATATGCTGATAATAATTGTCACACTGACAAGGCATACCACTTATCATTGTTTGTTATATTTTAGTCTGACAGGGCATACTCGATACATTTTGAGATCAAAATAGGTTATTGCAAATAAAATCGTGACGTGGGTAAATATTTTGTTGTCATACATCGTTACATTCGTACTAAAAAAATAGATTTAGCTGTAGTGTGAAAGTGATAGGTACTTCCATTTGAAAATGTTGAGTAATTTCGAGAAAAGTAAGTAAGTATGAAAACTAAGTCGCCATATTTAAGATTTTTGAAAATCATGTTGGCTCTGGAAATTACAGAAAAACTGATATTTAAGGTCTCCCTAATTTACTATTACTGATTTTTATAATAATATGATTTAAAAAATTGTAGCACGAACATGAAAATATATGTAAAAGCTCACTGTGTATTAAGTACGGAAATACTAATTTGTGACGTGAAAGTTAAGATGGCGACATTGCGATTTTCCTAGCCTAGTTGACTAACCACGAAAACAAAACAAAGAATTACCTTTTGACACATTTTTATGCATTATAATATAACATAATATAAGATATAACATAAAATAGTAACATCAACGCTGCTTGTTGCATACCATTGTAAAATTATTAGCAAGGGACGTCCCTAGTAGAGACGCTGAATTTATAATATTTTAAACTGTGATTGGAAAAACTATACCTAACGTAAAACTATTATATGAGTGACAATATTTCACATCGCAACACGTGCGTGTCAGTTAGTAGTTACTCATCGTCAACCTGTAAATCTCGTGTGGTATTTTGTTCCCCAAACATGTTCTAATAAGTAAACTCAGAAATCTTTGACTGGTATTATCCGCTTGAAGATGAATTCAGCCATATGACACGGGATATCATTTTAACCAAAACGCGGGATCCCACTTCAAATAAAAAATGCACACCTTGCGAATCTAAATACGAGTTTAAATCAATAGGCAGGAGTCCTGGAAATTAATGTTTAAAGGAAAAGGCTAACATGGCGTGTAAAACATGATGAAATATAAACACTGTGTGGCTCTCGAGTGGCAGAGAATAATTATTATTCAGCTACTGTACTCGCCTGATATCCCATTGTATTCCCTGTATTCGTTGGAATATCGTTGAGCAGTGGTTATGTTCCGAAAATTAAAAACAGCTTCAAAGGCCTTTGTACGAAATTAACGCTGTTACAAATAGAAAACATTAATCTTGCTGATGATTTAAAGGGATTACTTAGGAATATTTAAAGAGAGCCTTTATATAAATATTTTTATTTGCATCTATTGAACTCGTTTAATTGTCGTTTGTATGTCGTTTTATAATTGAATTTCATTAGCAGATTTATAAATTCAAATATATTTTATTAATTTTATAATTTTTTATATTAATTTATTTTTGTTCTCTTGGGAAAATCGACTTGGACTGTATGGACTGTATAATTGAATCCAGATATGGAGTAAACAACGAAATCCGGAAATAATCTTCAACACTATCTGTAGAGTAGTTAGCCCTTTGTGTTTGCCTTGCAGCTAATCTAGGGATTTTAATATCAATATAAAAAATTGCGAGGTTGACGGCCGCGACGAGCTGCATGTTGCATCATTCAGGCAGGGGACAGGATTGTCAGTTGTCATGCGTTATATTTGAAATCAGAAAATTAACATATTTTATTAGGTGTTATAAAATATTTAGTATTTTCAATTTTGTTATATTTTATAGTCTCCAACTGAAAATTTTAATAGGTACTTTTATTTTATGACGTAGTTATAAACAAAAAAAAGGATGTTCAATTTTCAAGGGGGGGGGAGGCAAGTGCCCTGCTTTGCCCCCCCCCCTTCCGGCGCCGATGATTATTACCTTTGTAAACAGAGTTAATCTCCTTATGACACTTGTCACTTTTTTATTTAAAGCACATTTTACTACACTGGCGTGGTGTCATCTAGCGGCGATCCGTTGCACTGATGTAGGAATACTGGCTGGATACTGTTGATTCTGGTTGGCGTTTGTTATTTATCCCAGTTTTCACTCACTCGAAACTATTTCTTGTCTTCATATACTGGTTTGCACTTTTAGGATGTTTGGAACTTGGTCCTTATCCTCCTTGCACCATATATGCCTTTATTTGGCTGGGAAGCTGCCGAACTCGAAGAAAACACTTATTTTCTGAGTTTCACTACTCCAAAACCATATGTAAAATAACTTATGTATATTCAGCTAGAATTTATAGCAATTAATTTAATTTTAACTTAACTTTTACTTAATTTACTTTACAAAATTTCAATGCTAGAGTCTAAAATGTCATCGACATCGTCATCTTGACTTCTTTTTTTCTTGTTATTTGTTGCTAAGGAAGTTTCACCTCTTAAAACAAAAACAATTTCTTAGTTACCTGCTTCTTTCTGGTAATGTTATTCTACTGTCGATCACGTTTATTTTTAAATTTTACTTTTTATAATTGCAGTCATATTTACTATATTTAAACCATCACATATAATAAATTTACATTCTGAACACATGTTTTCAGTTAATATCAATTTTTGACGGCATTACATTTGCTCTCGCACGTTTGATCAACAATTTGACACTGGTTCGTAGCTAGAGCCTGGAATGTTCGTATTTAACCTTATGCTTTAATATATATACTTCAATTTAGAAATAGTTTATTAATTATTAGTGTTCTGTAACTCTTAATAACGAGATTTTTCTGGCGATTATTAATTTAATTACAATGATATTATGGCTTGACCAATCAGACGTGTAGCTATGCGCCGTTTAGCTATACTCTGCCTTGGTTGTAGTAGACACTTGTTTGCTCGCGCATATCTATACGATGTTCGTTTATATTATTTATTTATTTATTTATTTAAGAAACGAAACAGGTATGTTCATAACTTAATTACATGTTTCTATATACTACAAAGAAATTACTATTACTGATGACACTGATAATATTGCTACAACTAAAACAAACAAAACAAAAAAAAATAACACTGAGAGTATATAGTTACTTTATGTAGGTTAAACGTTTAAGATAAAAAAAGCAAAAAAAAAATAATGGAAATTAAAGTAATAGTAAAATCTTTGCAATACTGAAATATGTTCATCGATGATTTATTTCGTCATAATAACAATTAATAAAGAATGGACCTAATCGGAAATATCTATACTCCTTAGATTATACTTAAATTGTTTTAACGTCATATTAAATACATCACAATTAGTGTTATCCATTTTTCCATTAAAATTGAACATATTCTATCAAGTCTAGATTGACTGTTTTTAACAAAGAAAGTAATATTCCTGGGTCTTGTATTTAACTGAGGTGCTCTGTAGTTTACGCGTGATAACAGATATGCGCAGGTGATTTTATTATTAATCAATTTATACAAAAACGTTAGTAGTATACATTTTATCCTATATTCTAACTTTTTTATTTCTAATTCCGGTCTAATCGGTTCATAATGTACAAATCTGGAGAGCGTTTGTGTTTTTTGTGAAAAATATAATTTAAAAAAATATTTTGAATCCTTTCGATAATATTCTTTTGTTTTTTAGTGTGCGGATCCCAAATCACTGCTGCAAATTCTAATTTTGGTCGTGTCAGAGTATTGTACAAATTTTTAATGGCATCTATGTTGTTGAAACTACTAGTAATGAGTTTAATAAAACCAAGCATTTTGTACGAACACGATGCTATAGTTTCTATATGTTTGGTAAAATAAAAGTTTTCTTGAAATATAACACCTATATCTTTATGTTCCGTTAATCGTTTTAACGACATATCATTCATCGTGTAACTGATATGAAATATATCTTTTTCCTATAAAATGACATATGATAACATTTTTTTATATTGAAATACAACTTATTTTTTTGTGACCAAATATATATAGTATCTAAATCTTTTTGTAGAGTTACTATGGTATATGTATATGGTATATGGTATTATGGTATATGTATAATTTTATTGTATGTAATTTGTTATATTTTCCATATTTAACTGCCGATATATGCACGTAGCGGCAAAAATAACGCACAACCAGAAATTATGATCAATTTCAAAGTTGATTTTCTCACGAATCGATAGATCGATTTCGATAATTTTTTTTTAACTCTAGCTTTTTTC
Source organism: Tetropium fuscum (assembly GCA_964058915.1). NCBI lineage: Eukaryota > Metazoa > Arthropoda > Insecta > Coleoptera > Cerambycidae > Tetropium > Tetropium fuscum. Next base: position 503,113 of record CAXKVY010000190.1, on the reverse strand, counting down.
TATGGTAATTGCACTGTAATAATTTTTTTAACGAAAGACCTCATGTAGCGCGCATCGTCAATGAATATCTACATGAAGTAAATAATCGAACTGTAAATTGGCCACCGCATAGTCCCGATATGAATCCTATTGAGCACTTAAGGGCTATTATTGGTAGGGCACTGAGACAGCATCAACCCCCTCTTGCCAACCTGCAAGATGTTCAAATAATGGTTACCGATATTTGGAATGGACTTGACCTAAATCAAGTATCCAATTTAATATTGGATACTTGATTTATTAGAAATAGATTATTAGAAATAGAGGTGGAAACACGCGCTACTGCTATGTACTTTTTTGCTATGTATTGCTAATTATTGTTGAAATGTTATTTTAAGAAAAAAAACATGTTCTGGTATAAAACTGTGTATTTTCTTTGATATTGCAGATATCAGATAAATTTAAGAAACAAAATGTTCAGAAAACAAGGGGCTACAGTATGATTTCATTATGTATCCGCTGTTGTCGCTAATGCTCCCTACAGTGTGTCTCAAATTTAACGTAAAAAAACATTCTCATTTTTGCACCCTGTATAAGCCTAAAACTGAAATTTGAATAAAAAATTAATTACAGTGCAATTACCAAAGAAAAGAGCTAATGTTCAAAAAAAATTACCAAATCGATCTATTGATTCGCGAGAAAATCAACTTAGAAATTGAGCAAAATGTTTTGTTGTGCATTATTTTTGCGGCTAAGTGATACAGCAATGTAATTAATGTAATATAATATACAGACGCTAAAGACTCTTATTGGGTTATACGTTAATCCAACTATTATCTAGAGAACAAATACAGTACTATTTCTTTTATAAATTAAAATACATCATCATAATAATTTGTGTTATTATCTCGTAAATTTACCATTTAGTTATTGGGCCTGAAAAGTGCTGTAGAGCTTTTACACAAAAGCTAGTCCCTTCTGATATATGAAGCTTATTATTCTCAGCTTTACCGGTTGAAACGCCCATTCTAAGAGAACATTTGGAGCATTCCACTCCAAATGAGGTACTGTGACTCTTTGTGTCGCCTATCCTAAGCTAATTTAATACATCCTTTAGAATCCAAAGGGTTAACGTTAATTTATTGTGTTTTTAAGTGAGCATTTCGAACCATTGCATTGCAGCAAAAATTAGCATGTTAAAAGAAAGTACAAGATAACTATCATTGTGCAATAAGGGGCCGCTAATTTAAAAATCAAAATGCATATACAAGAGATATTCATTAAATAAAAATTCTAACTTCCTACGATCTTAAACAAATCTATCTATAACATTGTTTATAAAACTCTTTTTATTCTTGAGTATATTTGCCTTGAGTATATGTACACTGTACACTTAATATCACAACCATGTTTTACCAATGTTCTAAATGATCTTTCAATATGGTTAGTGGTCCTAAAAAAATATGTATAGCCTTCTTTATTAATAGAAAAAACTGCACGCCTTGGATGAAAATATTTTGAAACTTTTTTTCCACATATTTCCATTTCATCTGCAAAGTTTTTAAAGACATATTTCTAGAAAATTTCATCCTTTCTACCAATATGATATTTCTATGCCTAATTTTTTGGGAAGAATTTGTGATGTATAGAAAAAAAGCTGGTCTGGCATCTTCAGAGAATCTTAGCGAATCATTTCAATTCAATTTCATTAGAAAATAGAAGGGTTATGTCCGATATCCTCTTTTTTAATAAAACAGTTAATAATTTAAGTGAAATCCCAAACTTTGTATCACAAATTCTAATAAATGTACCTCAAAGAGATTTAAGAAGTTTCGAACTATTCAATATATTTTTTTTGTCTGTCACACGTAACTATAAAACGTATATAAAAAGTTCCCGTGGATACTGTAGTGGGCGTTTAACCTGTATGTATTCCTGTATGTCAATAAATAAATATATAAATAAGAAATATTTTTTCACATTCATCATTGAAAATAATGGAAATAATGGAACCTCAGGGAAACTAAGGGAAATTAGTGGTACCTACTCTAAAACTGTACCTACCTGCTATTACTATGCTACATATATCGTAAATTGTAATAACACGACGTTAGTTTTCCAAACTCCAATTTTTAACGTAATAGTAGTAGAGCCTTCTGCACGCCATCAAACTTCCGATTTATCGAGAAAGTGGTGGGTTGCCAGCGGCCAAAAATATATTTACGTGCTCTAAAGTTCAGGAAAGTTTATTTTCCTACTGCAATGCCGTGGACATTTAGCGCGACCTCTATGGAGGCTAAGAAGCGAAATAGGTTACTATTTACATTATTCATGAACGCAAGTTAGTTTAAAATCAGTATGTGACATTTTCGGCTTGATGGGATGAAGTTAATGTCTATCATACAGATTGACTGCGGTTTTTAAATCAGTTGCTAAATCTATAACTTTTACCGATAATACGATTGAACACGCTGAATGAATTATCTAAAAAATATTGGGAGATATTTTTCATCTCACAATAAAGTCTATTGATTTTACAATTGTATAACACTGCAACACCCACACAATATTTCACACTACTGTCTTGAATGGTTTATTTGAACCACCTTTAGCAGTAATTAAACAGTAATTTGGCTAAAACATCTCATCTGGTTAAAATACATGTAAATGTTACCTATACGTACATTACTACCAGAACCAAAAATAATTGTTGCCACGGCAAACCTTAAACTATTGTTGAAACGGTTAACTTGGATTATAAATAATAGTAAACGCAAATTATTCTGTGGTATAAAATTCACAGAGATGACCTTAGAGTTTTATGAATGTCGCATCTGAAAGTCTGAATCCCCCGAGACTTTCTACCGGTGGAAAACTTCTGATAAAATTCTCCAGGAGGAAGAAAACCTTTATGTAATTGATAAATTATCCACGTGTATGTTGGGACGTGGTAACTGCTGACGTTAAGCATGTTTTTAGTTATTGGATTGCTACATTTATATAACCTTCTGTATAGGAACGCGATGAAAATGAACACTTGAGATTAGTGCCACGCCGGCTGGCGTGGCTCCTTAATACGACAGAAGATAAGGAATATTTTACGCCATAATACGCTGACATTCAGAGTTATGGTCTTTAATCAAGTCGACGAATTAGACATAAGTAATAAAAAAAATGCGTCCAGTGCAGTAAGTCCAGTCCAGTATAATAAGCAAGCACAAAAAACTACAGCCTGCTTCACCAAGTGCGTCCCTTATTTTTAGGGCGTGAAAATTTCGAATTTTACTTAGGTGCCAATATCTTTCCTCTATTACCCGGAGGGCTCTTTAGCAAGTTACACTTTTTGAAGATTCCATATTTGACACAGAGCGATTGATTTTAGCTGTATGTTCCCGGAAAGGTAGCGCTCCGAATTTGGGGGTCTTATGTGCAGGACAAACGGCTATTACTCCCGATCTAAAATCTTACGTCTACTAATACGCTTTTGGAGGGATGATGATTTGTGAAAAAACTTTAATCGAATACCGTGCGTTTTCCACGATATAGGATGTTGAAATTTTGAAAACACCATTTTAAAAAAAAAAGTGAATCTACTTTTTTTCGCTATTTTTTTTATGTATGCACGGGCTTAATATGAGGAAATCTTCGTTGATTTAATTTTCATACATTCATTGGGTTAGAAGCTGGACAGCAGAATATGCCGAAAATGGCTATATTGGTATTGGTATTTTGGCTGCATTAAAAGAACCAAAGCCAGTATAATTCTGATAAATGTTTTTGCTTATTCAAAAAGATCAATTCATTGAAAACATGTTTTTGCATTTAAATCGGATCAACACTTATTGTGTAATAACGATTTATCATGTATTCTCCAGTATCCTTTCTCAACAATTTTTATTGCCTTATGGTAAGGGCAGAGAGCAATATACAAGTGAACAGGGAACACAATAGGGTGTAAAAAGGGTCTTTTTTTTAAATACTGTTTCCGAGATAAACGCACTTAGTTGCAAAAAATACTTCAAATCACACTTTTCATCCACTGACTAATGATTCACTAATGAAGGAATGACTTACGATTGACTAATGATTGAATCACTCACTGCTGACTATGAAAAACGTGTCGCTTCTTACCTTTTATATTTAAGGGGGACTTTTCTGATGAAAAAATGAAGGGGCTCTGATGGCATAGGGGCTTGTCACCCCCCTATTTAGTGGTTAATGGGGAAACCTTGTAAATATCCGCGCCAATCATTCTATCTCACGTGAAAATTTGGTGCGAATAGAATTGTGAAAACTGAATAAAGATATTTCTGTATCGAATAGTACTAATGTGAAAGACAAAAAATAAGTTCAAAGGATGATTTGAGAGTTGAGACAATGAACCACTAAATAAGGGGGCGAGAGGCCCCTATTCCAACAGAGCTCCTTCATTTATTCATCAGTATAGTCCTTCCTAAACAGAAAAGGTAACAAATGACACGTAATGTATTTTTTCATAGTCAGCAGTCAGTATTTATTAGTCAGTCGATGAAAAATGTGATTTGAATTGTGAATGTGAATTTCTTGCAAACAATTGTGTATTTTCGAAACTATTCTCTATCTTACTATCGCATTTTAACAAGAGATCCTTTTTACACCCCCCCCCCTGTTCCCTGTTCCCTGGTCAAGTATATATCATTCTCTGCCCTACTATGAACCATAAGGCCGTAAATATATTTTTTACAAAGGATACTGGAGAACACATGACATAAAGCGATATAAAGTAGGTTCACTTTTAAAAAAAAGGGGGTTTTCAAAATTTCAACATAGGGATGGATCATGGAAACCGTCATGGAACATCAATGGTCATATTGGTCATGGAACATCATTCATCCGAAAGCGCATTAGTATGGGTAATATTTTAAATTGGAAGTAATATCCGTTTGTCCTGCATACAAGCCCCCAAACTCGAACTTGGTAAAGAGCCGTTCGGACAATAGGGAAAAATATATTGGCACCTAAATAAAATTCCAAATTTTCAACCCCTAAAAATGGGGGGCGGAGTAGCAGGGTGTAGTTTTCTCTCCTTGTTTATTATGCCCTTTTAAACAACTTCCACAAAAAACAGTGGACTGGACTCAAATTTTTCTAATTTGAAATTTTTTCAGTCTAAATCGACTGAATTATTTAGAGAGTTGCCATCTTAAAATAGCAATCGACTGAAAATATATTTATTTTTCTTCTTTCAAAGACCATACCAAGACCAAGTAGCAAGAAACTAGTGAACTCCGGGAGTCCCTCAAGGGTCGGCATTGGGACCTAGTCTATTTATTATATATATATATATATATATATATATATATATATATATATATATATATATATATATATATATATATATATATATATATATATATATATATATATATATATATATATATATATATATATATATATATATATATATTGAGAAGTTATCACTTTCTTGATATCACTTGTTGGTACACGAACTCACAAATGCTGCTGGGCTGTAATGGTGTCATCTAGCGGATGTCGCCGTACTGTCTCTGGAATGCCGCTATGTTCGCTGAAACTCTGCTATGGGATATATATTCACCCTCAAACCTTTAATTTATTACTTCTGCAATTATTTTCTTCTATCAAATGAATTTAATGAGAAAATTATTTCCTTTTCTTTTTATATCAATCACAAATCTCTTCTGCGGCTGGGACGTTACCAAGCCTCCACTTCTTGCTTGTTAATTATGACGAAAACACTGTGAGTGTGGCTGTTACCTCATCGAACGCCTTATCTGCACTCTCCTAGTTGTTGATGTTACTATAGATGAGCCGTATTGAAAAACATTTGCATTTCCTGGTTACCTTAATTCTTTCTTGTTATGATGTTATAATCTAGCTAATCAGATTGATGCATAATATTTAATTTACTTAATTTGACGTAAAACAATTTATGTATGAGGCGTTGCCTCGACATTTTTCTGGTTCGTAGCTAGAAACTCTCGAACCCCATTTTTACAATGATGCTTTCATATTAATTTTTAATCTACACATACTTCATTATCGATCGATATTCTGTTATTATTATTGTGACTTGTCTATTGTAATTATGCTTGAAATAGATTTTTGTGCCGATTAATAATTGAGTTATAAAGATATTGCGTTCTGACCAATCAGGCGCGTCTCTGGTTGGCGTTCCGCTATAGTCTGTACGTTGGTCAGTGATGCCTGTGTTCTTGCGCTTATAAAGGGTCCGCCAATAGGGACGCTCGATCTTTGACAGCTCATGGCGGCCATGTTGTTTGTGGTAGAGTTGGAAAACGTAGTTGTTATTATTCAGTGTATCTTCACAAATCACCATAAACCAATTCAGCCGCGAGCAACATGTGCAAATCGTTAAAACTTATTACGAAAATCATTCATCGGTTCGAGCAACGTTCCGCGCGCTCCGCCAATTTTACGGTGCAATTGATCGTCCTGCTGAGTCGACTATCCGTCGTTTGATTAACAAATTCGAGGCAACCGGTTCGGTGAACAATCAGCCAACACCGACGCGTCGCCGAAACGTCCGATCTGCCCAGAATGTCGCCGCTGTGCGCCATAGTGTGCGTGAAAATCCGCGACAGTCAATTTCACGTCGCGCACAGGAACTCCGCCTTTCGGAAACATCACTTCGCCGAATCTTGCATCTGGATTTGGGCATGCATCCGTACAAGATCCAGCTGACACAAGAGCTCAAAATAAACGACCATAGACAGCGCCGTATCTTCGCTGATTGGGCTTTAGAGCAGTTGGAAGTCGACCCCGATTTTGGTCGCAAAATCATCTTCAGCGATGAGGCACATTTTTGGTTAAATGGGAATGTCAACAAGCAGAATTGCCGTTATTGGGCCGAGAACAATCCACAGGAGGTCCACCAGGTCGCAATGCACCCAGCAAAGGTAACTGTTTGGTGTGGATTTTGGGCCGGAGGCATCATCGGGCCGTATTTCTTCGAGAACGACGATGGTGTGTCCATCACGGTAAACGGCGAACGATACAGATCCATGATAACGAACTTTTTCTGGCATGAAATCGACAATATGGATGTCGAGGATATGTGGTTTCAGCAGGACGGCGCTACGAGCCATACAGCGCGCGCCACAATGGATCTTCTGCACGAGCGCTTCGGAGGAATGGTTATCTCGCGCGGAGGCGACGAGATCAACTGGCCACCGAGATCGTGCGATTTAACCCCACTAGACTATTTCTTGTGGGGTTTTCTTAAATCACAGGTCTACGCAAACCAACCACAAAACACTGATGCCCTCAAAGTCAACATACGCCACGCCATCGATGAAGTACAGCCCGATTTGTGCGCCAGAGTCATTGAAAATTGGACTTCTCGTATGCGCGCCACCCAGCGAAGCCGAGGTGGACATTTGACCGATATTATTTTCCATATATAATGCCTTCGAATACTCTTTCAAACAAAAAATAAATTTCATTTATACCTCTCACACAACTTGCTTTATTTCATTTTAAAGATCGAGCGCGCTTATTGGCGGACCCTTTACTATAGTCTGTGCGATAGTTACGGATCACTGATTTTAATTAAATTTTGATTTGATATATTTACTGAATTTGATTACTGATTTAAGTTCTGTATTTTCGTTTATCTCAATATATATTAATGATTTATGTTAAACAAATCTAAAAGGGAAAATATACACGTTTGCAGATGATACTGCCCTGATGTGCGCTGATGAGTCAAATCAACATGATGATCAAAATCAACAAAATATGGAAAATGATTTAATATTCCTAAAAAAATGGTTTGTAACAAATAAAATGTTATTAAATTCTAAAAAGACCAAGCATGTTAATTTTACATTAGAGAAGATCTTAATATATCACTAGCTCAATCTCAGTGTGGAAACGGAACGGTCACACAATTCTTTAAAAATACAGTTACAGGTAATTTTAGGACTTTCTCCATTAATTGGTCTTCCACCTATAAAATATCTTTTCTAATGAAAACAAAAGGTAGTACACAAATCATCTGGAATTTGTTCGTTAGAGGGGCTTTCACTTGACATTAAATTCCGAAATAATTACTCTTAGAATGCCTAATCTCCAAAAATGTCCGGGGAAAATTATCCACGACATAAATTCTAGCTGACACAATACCGCCTTCCGAACGTTTTATGACATTTTCGCAACATAATTTATAGCATACTTATATTGAAATGTTTGATACACGTTAACTTCCACAATAAATGTAAATCACCAAGCGCATAGTCAACAGCGGATTTCAATAAGGCAATATAAGGAGAAAATCGTTGCCTGGAAGGCAGCGCAATCCTTTGTGCCGTGAACTTCAGTACGGTTGAGAAAATAACTCTTTATATTTCCTGGAAAATATATTTTGATTGTGGAGGACGTTCCAATTTATTACTGGGAGTAATACGATGAAGTTTTGATAATATTTTATTACGACGACAAAATGTTTTCGAATACTAAAACATTTTCCCTGAGTTAGGAAGTAATATTGCGAATAGCAACATATTGCTTCAAACCACTTCTGATCTATTGATAACGAAATCGTGGTTAAAAAGATTTGGATAACATAATTGTAAATAAATAAACAAAAACAAACCATTCCATTATTACTTTAGGAAAATTGGGAGTAAATTGGCAAGTAAAATAAAACCTATATAAAACACATTATTTTTTCGGAATTTGGTCACGTAAATTCTTTAGTACTGGAAGATATTGATACACGGGAAGTTAAAGAAATACTAAAATCTGTGAAACTACTTTTAGGTCAGTAGGCTTAAATTCAAATATGAAATAAATGCTACAAAAGGTCTCACTGTTTCAATGGCTTCATTTGTTGCCTAATATGTCTATCCTAGATTTTCCCCCTCGGAGCAGAATTCTCCTTGTTAAATATCAAACTTAATAACACCGTTTCATCTAAAATGTCGCATCTTCGTTGCTGAAGGGGCTAGAGAGGTGATTCAAAAAGAGAATATTGAAAAAAGAATGGTAAACACCGTGGACCAACCTAAGAATTCAATACAAATAAAATTTCACTCCACAGCGACATTATTCGCTGTGGAGTTCAAAAGAAAATGTTTTAAACAAATCTGAAAGTCTATTTTTACATGAAACTAATCTTTCCCTCTTATTATATATAAGAGGGGACGTTAAATGCAGATGTTAAATGAACCTGAGACATGATTTATAGTGCTAAACAAAACTTTAACGTTAATGTGCATGAAGCACGAATTAATAGATGTTTCAATCATGGTCTCTAACAAAACGTATACCTCTAATAAAACGCTTTATCAAAACGTTAAAGTTACAACGATAACCGTTAAGGCAAAGCAAGTTAATATCCGCGTTCTGGAACTGATTTCTTCCAATTCGAGATTATTATTTATACTTTAGATGATCCCTTTGCATCACATCTGTGTGCACATTCTTACCTCGATATATCTAAAAGACACAAGTGATAAACCTGATAAAATATCGAATATGAGTATTGGAGCTGGAGTAAGTGTTTCATCTTGGATGCCAGAAAGAAATTCATGCATGGAATATGTCAACGAAAAGTTTACGACTGAATGTTGGTAAACATTCCTTAATGTCTAAACGCCGTGTGTCTTTTCGCGTTATAAATAAATAGCTATTTCCAGAGAGACCACGGGTGTCAACCTATCCTAACATTTTGTTCCTTGAGTTCAAGTTAATTTTACATTCAAGGTTCTCCGTTGCTAATCTCAACTGGAGAAAGAACACCGCTTTAGAGCAAAATAAAGCACCAGAAACGAAGATGCAATATTACGGTGCGACAAAAAATATATGAAGGACCAATTTTCTAAGTTGTCCTGGAATGTATTTTATAAAACTCCTATGTTTGTAACTGGAGCATCTCTTAGGCAAACTCCCGTAATCAATTGAAAGTTTCTGGAGCTTCGCAAAAGTTATATGATGCAAGTTTAACGAGAAACTAATTTCCCAGTACGCGTTTGTTGTTGATAGGAAGGACACTGTCGAGTTTTCACATTGAAAACTTGCCTACTTTAGAATATATCTCCTTATTTTTCCGAAGAACGTGCAATTAAATAAATGTAAACGAATGTTTTTACGCTAAGAATATACTAAATGAGGGTGGAACTAATTCCCACAAAGACGGGGTTTGATTTTTTTAGTTCACTGTTGGTAACTTTTTTGACCGGGTAAACCGGCGAGGATTTATGGTGTACACTCTGTAGGAATTTACTTGGAATTAGCGGGATTTATTGCAATTATCGTGGGAATTATAAAGTATTTATTCCTAGTTAGCAGGCATCACCGATTACGCACTACTACTAGTTTCCACGCATGCGCATTGTGTCTATAAAAGTAGCTGCGTGCTTTGTAGGTTAAATCTAAGGTAATCTAAGGTAAATCTAAGGTAAATGCGAATTATTTTCAAATTAATAAAAATGGACTAACATAACGTCGAACATAATCAAGCCGATAATTAGTCAGCAAATGAAAACAGTGAATTAGATTCAGATATACGTAATATATCAACAACGAACGGTCGCACTGCATAATGACATAAATTTACACATTGTTTACTCCTACATTGAGACACAAAGATACAGGTGTTATGAAGCAGAAATATGAGAATGAACCATTCACTGATGTAACAGCAGATGGGAAGTCTGTGGCTTTTGGAGGAAACAAAGGACAGGGTCAGTATCGATCTGTACTGACGATTCATTAGCAGTACCTTTAATAAATTCCCTTTAATAAATTATTCCTAGTTTCTAATGATTATGTTGCTCCTTGTTGACAAATTTGTTTGGCAGATTTTGATCGAAATGTGTATTGGAGTAAGATTTTCTTTTAAACGTCTGTTATTGAAGAAATTACTCGTTTGTATATATATATTTTCTTAATGGAAAGCCTCTTGTATTTTCAGGTTCGCTTTGCCAGACGTTCTGTATGTAAGTTCTATAAAGTTGTACCCACAATGTGAGTTTATGTTTTCTATTGAAAATGTAGGGTGGTAATTTCGTTGAGAAACCTTCTACTGAACTGATGTTACCGAAAAACTACCATTTGATCAGGCTATTATAACATCATCACTTGTAGTTGGAATCAGGAGGTGGGAGACTTTTCCCACGAAATTATCTCTTGGATGGTAAGCTCATTGAACAGCTGTTGAATGAGTACATTCATGGAACCTGAAATAATTACATCCTTTGTAACAATTAATTTAATAAGTTACCTCCTATTATTAATACTCATATTAGGAAGATCAGTGTCAGAATAAATATACTAGATATATGGCTGATACATTTTAACCTGTATGGTCTGATTCGGCTCAAAATCTATATTTCGGGGCACCAATCATGATTTTTTTGTCAAAATAAATATTCAATACTGCGATGTTTTTTTGTCTAATGGCAATTTTTCGTTTTCTATGCGATATCAGCGTGTGGATATGTAAACGTGTCTTTTGCTATTTAAGTATAATTTTTTGAGTTTTCTGATGATGGTAACTTGTGGTGCCAGACTCGTGTCAAAATACCAGACTAGCATTTTGCTGTCTTTCCCGTATAAATGCCTAGTTTAAGTATTTTAAACTTTAACTTTGGAGGCGAAATTCACGTCGACATATATAAAAATTCTCAGTCTATCACAGTGCAAGAATTGTTTTTAGGAAAAGGTAAATTCAACAATATATAGGCATATTTTACAATTGAGAAGTTCCTCAAATTATATTCGTTATTAGAATAAAATCATTAAAATTCACAAGATTAAAACTGTTACACACTGAATATAGTCACTATATCTTTAAGAATTATTACCAATATGATCCTGATCTGCAAATGATAACTTATAACTTAATTTTATTCGTTGCTCAATTATTATAAATGTATTTCATTATTTATTTATTTTATTATTATTTTTATTATACGGTAGCTTTGACCCCAATTTATACATCTGACTTACCGCTTAAATTGTTACTAACTAATATGGCTATGCACATTTGCACTTCCTTTCACAACATGCGATGACGAATATTAATCGAGGATGGTATGCCCCGCATATCAATCATAAATCTGGTCGACTAGTATTTTACAAGAATTTTAACAGATGATTCGCTATGTGCGTGAACTTAGCGAAACACTTTTAAATAATAGAATGTTGAAGCAGCTCATAATTTGTTGCTAAAAAGTTGCTAATTCTTTGTGGTAAGTTGTTGTAAGTTCATAAGTTATTCGCCAATAAGTTCATAAGTTCATAAGTTCATAAGTTCATAAGTTCATAAGTTCATAAGTTCATAAGTTCATAAGTTCATAAGTTCATAAGTTCATAAGTTCATAAGTTCATAAATTCATAAGTTCATAAGTTCATAAGTCCATAAGTCCATAAGTTCATAAGTTCATAAGCAAAACACGATTATGATAAATGAATTTAAATAATCGGGAGTAGACCTAATTTATTTATTTTTTTTGTTGCTAGGTAATTGTAATAATTGCAACATTAAAATTAAAATGTTTTTGAAAATATGCGATGTTTCGCTAAGTTCATATGAAGTTAGCGAAACAGCAAGACACAAAATGATTATAAAAAATCGGGAGACAACTTAGGGTACTTAGTTGTGATAATATCGCTGCTTTCCTAGTTCTTGTTAAGAAACGAGAGACTATCAAAGTTTATACAAGAATAAGAGTTAACTCTTTCAGGGGCAGGTTTCAATCGACAAAAAATGCTCGACTGGGGCAGGATTTTAAAGCTTTTAAGTTTGTAATTTGTAAAATTATTTATTTATGGGTTTTAAATAAAAAAAGTATCCGTTTTTAATGAAAAAAACAATACGATGGTGGTACTAAACTTGTCCCAGTGCCCTCATCCCTAGCTTCGGTGGAATCGTTCAAAGCAAATTTTTCCTTTTGAGAAACACAGAGGCATGTTGCATGTAGCACATGCTCAATTAGTCCTTATTTGTTGTTTTTTGTACTACATAGTGCACATCTTCTTCTGGTGCCACGAATGGATTGATGATTCGCATCCCTCGTTCTGACATCCTATGGAACATATGCTTTATGTCTTTTTATTATGAATTGCTGATAAACTGAGTTTTCTTCTTGGGTCAGTTATTAGTCTTTCAATTGTTTCTAATCTGAACTCTTTGAAAAAGCCTCCGTGTGCCTATGACCTACCCTCTACCAAATTTTAATATCTTAGCAGGTATCTGTTTTCCAAAAAAAAAGGAAATTATTTAGTTTCTCGAAAGTGATAGTAAATATATAGGTTTAGGGACATATTAAGTTGTTATTATTTAATATGCATTTTAAGAATAACGTTATATACAGGATTTTATGAGGATGACACATTTATCGTTTGGCCCCATAGAGAAGAGACACTGAGTGACTTCCTTTATGACCTAAACAACCGGCACCGATGTATTCGATTTACCAAGGAGGAGGAAAAAGAGGGAAAACTCGCTTTTCTTGATGTCTGCGTAGAAAGAACTACAACCGGGCGACTGGCCCATGGAGTGTACAGAAAATCCACATAGACGGACAGCCACACACAACGTAACAAGTGTTCTACGCTCTTGACATGCTGTTGATCCTACTTGCTTGGTTCCCTTTTTAGCTATTACCTTGGTAGACTTTTGAACCGTGGAGACACCAATCTCGTCAATATTATAAATATTTTGTGACAAAAACCTAATAATTTATTTCTTTTTTTCTATAGCTAAGGTAGCTTAGGCACACTTTTATTGCCCACGTTAACGCTGTCGAATTATACTCAGGAGGGTAACAATCTGACAATCTCATTTTACAGATAACCGTAGTTTAAGAATACTGGGAGCCACACATTTTTTTAAAGGTAATCTTTTATGTTGTTGGTCCTGATATACCTATTTATGATATACACTAATATACTTACCCATAATCTATTTTCATCTGCTACACCCATAATGTGTACCTGAATACGTCCGTTACTTTGTTCGTACATTTACATATGCTTCCATTTAAGTGAGGCCTCAAGCCTTAATAATGTAACATTGTTTTGTGTGACATCACACATGATAATATCTGGGTGTATACTAGGTTACGTATAATATAATGAGAAATAATAAATAATGAGAAATATTGAGAAATATTTGTTGAATTACAAAACTTATTTCACTAATTAAAATTTAAAGTATAACTTTAAAACCGCCACCTGAAAGTGGCAGAGAACTTCTAAACGTTTACTAAATACTTGAGAGCAACAAATATAGGTAATGAATCTGGAACCTAATTTGATTTAACGTCGACCAAAGTTATCTCGTTAAAACTTTCTGTAGGGCTGTGTTATATATTCTTTTTAAATGTAATATTTTTGGCAGAAAAATTACTGGGTTTATCCTTCGTAAGGCGATCAAACGCTTGAATAGTAATTACCAGAATTTTTAATAACTTAGGTTATTTATTCTGTCAAAGGCAGAACTTACGTGTTGGTTATTAGAAGAGTAACCAACGTTCTTCCCAGTCACGTTCAATTTACAAAACGTGCCTTTGTATTTATTCGACCATAATCCACAATGTTTTATAGCAGTAATTATTGAATGTTAACAAAATATCAAAAAGTGCAAAATTTTCTCTGGCGTAATTACCACCAACACGTGATGCCATCAAATAGCATGGCTTAAGAACTTATTTCCAAATCCAGCAGTGGCAAGGAAATCATTTCAATTCAACGTCTTAATTCCTTTCTATATGACATAATCAATAGCCTATTGTCGAATATCTCGAGATTGATATAGCAGTATATCCGTGACTGTTGATCTTCTCACACCTTTCTTCCTAGGAGTGGAAACCTAGGAAGTGAAGTAGGTTTGACTTTACCTTTGCTCTCTAATAAAGTTTGGCCTTTTTAAACCACTCTCTCAATGTACAGATTCTTTAAGATTTTTTGTTACAGCGTATTCGCGTTATTCGCGCAGCGTCACCATAAATTTCGTTCGCAGTAACGGTAATATAATACGCTAAGCATCTCTTCCATTAACCTTTTTCTCTGTGGCTTATTTTTAACAAGACGCTAATGCCGAAATGGGGTTAAAATTTCCGGTTTATTTTTCTATATATATTGTCGTAAGTAAATTTATATTAAGAATGACTTAAAAAGTACATAAACATGTGCCTTTTTCCATTTTTAATTAACATCCCGTAGAATCTGAACTATACACGAGAAGCCAGTGAATTCTATACGTATTTGGGTTTGTATTTGTCATATTGTGGCATGCATGTGGACGTATTACGTTTTAATACCCCCAGGGTGATAACGCTAACTCACGTGGTGAGTTTAATTTGGGGAAGCCGTAGCATAGATAAAAAAGATATACTCGCGGATGGAGCTCATACACAACACGTCGTCGTGAGCAACGTATTAGCTGTATATCCTTTGTTTGTGAAAATATTACTCTGCGAAAGTGATATTGCGACACCTCATCACTCACGGTTAATTAGAGCACCATGGGAATTTAGGAATTAATGTAGTCATTAATCACCTATACGTGAAACATGACAATACATTTATTGGTGAATATTATTTCTCTTTATGGAATTCAAGGTGGAAATAATTTGCATTAGTACATTTGAATGGTTTCATTATCTTAACAAAGCTTCCCAAGAGATATCATAATGTTTTTCGCACTACCATGCATCTATGCATTACAATTTAATCCCCTTGCGTTATTCTTACATTAAATTAGTAGAGAAATTGAAAATGCTAATCCCAAGAAACGATAATAGTGAGGATAAAACTATATAGAAACAATTTTATACCCATCTAAACAAAATGTAACACTGTTATCATTGGCCTCTGAGAGTGGACGACCATTCTTCACTGAAGCTATTTAATGTACAAGTTGGCGCCCGAGAAAACACTACAGCACACTGCGATAAGAGCGTCATAAGTGGGTCACTAGAAACTAAAAGGGTGTCAGGTACAGCACGACAAGAAAGTGCGGTCAATATCAAGGTTAGCATTCTTCATTACAAGTAGCAAACATTAAAGGAGAAGCCTATTCTCTGATAATTGTTGCCATCTACTCACCACCTATCATAAACCGATAACAGTGACAACTGCAAACATATTACCATACCGAAGAGAATATACTAGGAAATTTTAATGACTACTGGGCTGCCGACACTACTATATAATCTGACGTTTTCTATGAATGTCAGTTCCGTCAAAAACTAATGTCATGAAATGTCACTGAAAGTGTTGAAGTATTAATTTTTCAAAATCAAGTATAAATGATCAATAAAACAAATCGTTATCACTCTGAAGATCCTCTCTTATTCAGCCACTTAATTGCCATATAATTTGACTGTATTATGAGGTATTAATGACAAACCTATAAACCGTTATTAATTAACGCTAAGGTTCTATAATATCTTCTCCCAAAATCCGCTGGAAATTAATATCTCAATGTTGCCACGGTTCGCATAAATACAGTAAATTATAAGTACTTACCAAATTTTTAATACAATAATAATTATTTTTCAAAATGTAGACCATTCCCATTACTTCAAGTTTCCCCGCGTATATTAGTTAGTTTTGCATCTAATAAAACATCTACACACACAATAATTATAAAAATAAATACTATAAACAGTATATTTCAATACATTGAATATTAATTATTCAATACGCGGCAACAATGAAATATACACTGCCAGACCACTGCCAAGATCATTAAAACTTCCGGCAGTCCAGCTACCTTAGTCGACTGGTTCTCGTTCATTGACATATAAAACCATCAGCAGAGTGCATGTTTTAACTAAATCTTTAATAATTTATTTCCGTATGCTTTATTGACAGACTGTATATTTCAAATGCACCCTGTATTTTTGTTTCTTGCCCTCAAATTATATCAAACTTAAAGCACCTTCCTGGTTGGTGCAAGTGATTTATATTATCCTGCTCCCTTAATTTAGCCAACCCTTTACCTTTGTGTCATTTTCAGTGACCTAAATTTGATTGTGTCGTTTTTCCTACACAGTAACTCTATATCATTTACATCGAGACCTTTTTGCACCCTAGCGTTGTTAATTTTATTTATTTTAGTACCACAAAGCGCAAGTTTATAGAGTAATTCATTATGTACGAAGCAGAGGTGCTTCCAGGCCCGGATTTATTAATTTGACACCCCTAAGCAAACGTATATTTGCCGCCCCGTTTCCCCCTCCTCCACCCTGATGATTTACTACAAATTAAATAGTACAAAAATATACTATCATTAGCGAGCAAGTAGTTTATTGAGTGTAAAATCAATATTGTAGGCCGGCATACTGAGGCCGGCCCTTACGTACGCGGCGCCAGTGTGGTGCAGGGTTCGGGGCCGAACATAAGAAAACTAAAGGTATTAGAAAACAAATACCTACGCCTCATCACGGACTCCAATAGGTACATCTCCATCAGAAACTTACACAACTTTTGCCCGACATAGTACCAATAGGGGAATACATGAGAAATATTCCACAGAAATTCTACGAATTTAAACTGAATGATAGTCCGCTAACAAACAATATTACAAGCATTAGGAAGCCCACATACCTTTTAGAATAGGACATAAATTAATATATCAAAATCTACCCATATCCAATCAACTATTTTAGACATTTTTCCATTTTCAGCCATAATTTTAAACTTTTTAAGATCTTTTAAACTATTTAAACTCGATCAGTTTACCCTTTATCTTTGTTTATTTGTTTTTAGTCATTATTGTTTCCAACTTCTACAAAATTCACAAATTTTATAGCATTACTAGAAATCAATAAATACAAAAGCATTTGTAACTCACTTTAAATGACAAAATCAGTCATTCTATTATAGTTTTTTCCCTGTTTTTTTGTTACCTTTTCGGACCTGCATTTACGGGGATATTTCATTCGGCATTTTTACCCTAAGGCAAATTAAAATGTCTCGAAGAGAGACAACAAAACTATTTACGAAAATTCAACTTCCTATTTCCAACTTTTTCGTAACTGGTCTACTGAAAAACCCATGGCACATCTTTCTTTTAATTCAATTAAATTTTAAACTGAATTCTAGAAAACCCATCCTAAATTAATGCGATGTTAAAAATGTCTATTTTGACAATTAGTTACTTACCGCTCTAGAACGGTAAGGGAATTACTTACCATTTTATTAGCCTCTGCCACCAGTAAGCGTATCCTACTGTCAATATTAGTACTTATGATATGGAAATTATTAAATTGTCGTGTTGCTTTCAGTCTGTGAAGTGATCAGCATCAGCGATTTTCTTTTTTCTGTTTCTTAGTGTGACGTGTCGTTTCTTAGTAGTGTAAAATCTCCCGCCCTAGGCTGCAGCCTTCTCAGCCTATTGGGAAATATGGGCCTGGGTGCTTCGAACTTAATAGAACTGATATATACTTCAATATCTTTGTTAGTAACTTGTATGGATATTTTTCACCCAAAGACATTCAGGGTTTTAATAATTATCCATCAGTTTTAATACAACAATTTTTTCTCATTTACATATACATGATTTATATCCGATTTGCTTTGTAAATATCCTCTCAGCCCTTGATGGAATATGAATGAATATGTTTGGGAATAAATCCAACAAAAGATGTTTTAAAGAATCCGCCGGCACGTACGCTATTTCCAATTCCATTCATTCGAGAAACTTTCAGGCTATCATGGATCTTTTATTAAATTCTATTGGCATGGAGGATTATGTGATTTTTATTAAGAGAATTATTCGACTTATGTGAACCATATAATAATTCCTATAGTCCTCAAAATTCGTAAACTTTGATGTAATCCCTTCCCTGTTTGACTGTAAATTCCCTATAGGACATATAGTCCGAGAGCTGGTAGAAAATTTTGGGTAGGTATTTGTGGCACTTTGAAAATTCGCTGCGGTGCGATTGGCTCTCGTGACCACGTGACTTGTAAAACAACACATGGAACAGTTAAAAAAAGTGAGTAATTAAAAGATTCGCGACGTAGTATTTTTTTATTTTTAACCTCTTTTTATTTTAATTTACTTGTATTTTTATAAATTATGATAAAATACAAAGCAATAAAAAAATTAATGGGTCGTCAGCAACAATAGTATCTACCTAATGCTAATTGCGACATACAGTATCCGTCAAACCGATAAAATTTATATGTATTTTTCTGTCGTTGCCACCCATTTCTCTCAGGTGTTAAACAACTTTTAACAATATTTATCAGTTAATTGCTGTGAATGAGTTACGTTACTAACGCTTTTCAAGGCCACGGGATTTTTGTAAATATATTTTAATTTATAATAGACAATAATAAGTAAAATCATACTATACCAAATGAAGAAGACATTGGAATTTCCATTTCCAATTGGAAGACATACATTGGAATTTCCAAGCGATATTTTTTCATTAAAGCGAAGAAATTTTTATAACAATTCAGTCCAGGAGTGAGAAAAAAACCCGGAAAATCTTATTCGTTAGATCATGGGGATAAATAATTGAACATTTATTTCGCACCAGTGGGAAATTGAACGCACTAGATCGCGTCCTTTGTTTACTTCACGTTTCATTTACTTATATGAAAGATACATATGCACCATACACCTACATATTACTGGAGTTACGTCTGCCACGTAGGGGGAAAAAGTAAAATCGAAATACGATTACAACTCATCTGACATTAAAAAATACAAATACATCAGAATCTTCCCCGGATATATCATGAGAGATATATCGTATAAAAACATTTAGCAGAAACCATTCCTCAGATTTATTGCTATCACAAAGACCGATGGGGAACGTCTTAAGGATTGGTGTTATATTACCACATGGATACACCTAATATAGATAGATGTAGCAATAATTTTCCAAACGGAAAGCGTATTGCGAAGCGCGTTTTTCATAAAAACTAAATTTAGGAATAAACAAACACGCCCAGGGTCGGTGGACCCCTGGCAAACTGTTTGTCGGAAATATATAGAATAACATGTCCCATTTTCCGTGAAAGCATGGTAAATAAGAGATGATATTTTTTTGTAATCTGTCAAGTCGAACGTTCGCTGAATATTAGCTTGTCGGCAGTTTATCAACTCGCTCGAGAATATATACTTGATAGGGAAACAAATCCGATAAGGGAAATTCAAATAGAAACTGGAATAGCCTGAGAATAAAGTGAACGAGTCACTTGATATAGGCTTGATAGATGGAGAAAATAATGGATGAGAGACAAGTTATTATTGGCAACCACTGAAGATAGTGAACTGATGTTATTATTGGCAACCACTGAAGATAGTGAACTGATATCATTAAATGCATACTGAATACATATGAAGAGCATTGAATAGTCGTATTTTTCCTTTAATACTAATCCTTTAATAACACATACTTTTCCGAAACGTTTTTTTATCCGCAATTTTTGCAATCAATCATATCAATCAATTTTGAAGGAAATCTCTTTTATGCTTTATATACTTATTTTCAAAACTAATGCTTTATTAAAACTAATTACTGAAGTTGGTTTTATGAATGTTCAACGCAGAACTTGTGTGACACCAAGATAATTTCTTAAAGCAATTATAAAACCACAGCACAAATGCCTTACAAAACTCAATCCTCCTTACTCGGCCTTGCTATTAAGTATTATTGATGCTTGATAAAAACGATAATTTACTATTAATATCTCTTCTTAAAGGACGTAAAAACGAAAGTTTTTAAAGGTTATTAAGACCAAACAATCTTTGAGTGCACTTGGCATATATCTGGCTACATAGACACCTGGCATATGTCCCAGTTTGTAAGCTGATCACTACGAAACACCGATAAAATTTTAATAAATCTAAAAGCCATACGTACTGTTGGGAGATAATCGGAGTACAGAATAATATCATCCATAAACCCCTCAAGTAGCTGGTTATTATCTATCACAATTAGCTATTAGCTATCATAATTATTAGGATGCCAAGTGTCTTTGAGTCGAACATATCCTTGCGTACAAATTTAATGCATATAACTACTTTGGCTGGAGCGCTATCGATTGGTTCACTATTTACCTTTTAGCCAGCGCACCAGGCCAGTCTAGTAGTCGACGAGTCTTTCATCTGCAAAGTATTACGTAATCGATTCCATTATTACATTATTACTAAAGCCCAAGCACATATGGGGGTTGAGGCCTGTCTCAGCTCATTTGCATTTGCTGTAATATCTTCCTATTTGGAACCGAGCCGAAACCGCTTTATTTATGTTGCCATCCAACGGACGGAATCAATACCTAATGCAGATTGCCGATTTTATGTGTCGGCTACCAGCGGCGGTATGATATAAGTAAGTGCCTTCCTTGCCAATATTAAAGGATATTTTATGGCACCGTTGTTATATTTGTTTCCGTTTTTGGAATGACTAGTTTCAGTATGTACAGGAAAGATACCTTTTTCTTTTACGGTCAATCTGGGATTATTAATATTACGAAACGTATGCAATGCTGAGGAATGAATGATTGTGTGGAAATATTTTTAATTACGTAAGGTCACTTAGTCCGAGAGCTGGTAGCCAATTTTGGGTAGGTAGAACTAATTTAGCTAATTGTGCAGGCAAGTTAAGGTCGAAAATTTTTTTTTTACAAGCCACTTTCAGTGGAAATGCATAGGGAAATATGTCCTAAATAACCTTCTCGTCCCATGAGTCCCACGATATTCGGATATGGCAAGTTGGAAAAATATGGCCTCCATATTGTTGATATTTTGGTTTCTGCAAATAAGTTGAATACTATGCGTTTTTCGAAAAAATGCCAGCAGCCCTTTTGTAACGCCATGAAAACATCCAAAATGTATTTAAGGATATCTTACCTTAATATTTAGTGAAATTAGCTAGATAAGTAGAGGGTAAACATCAATAAAATAGTTGAGTTTAAACAAAATTGTATTACAAACAAGTTAAAGAGAATGAATTTAATCAAACATGCAGTTTTCTCCTTCATTATCTTCAGGTACATTTGTTACCATAACTTACACCAAAACATTGGCCACACTTAGAAGAACACTTTAATCCCAGCTTTGTACAAGAACAGCTTTTACCACAAGTCATATCCTTACAATTACAAAAGACCATTTTCAAAATATCTTGTGGAGCGATATATTTTTTACACCTTTTTGGAGCAAGAAAATACTGATCCTTCTCGCCACCATACTCCAAAGGATTAAGGCGGTTTTGCCCAATCCATTCTTGAACCCAAAGTATCACAACAAATGGAATCAATAATTTGTGAAAAGTCAATGAACAATATTTTTTTACTTGACTATAATACTCTCGAAATATGTCGCTCAGCTGCATCTCTAGTTGGGGGAGCAGTGCCAAATTGAAAGTAGAGGACGATCCATGTCGTGAAGTGTTATACAAAGTGAATCTCAAGTCAATCTGGGTATTTTTCACTGGTTGGTATAGCTTAGTAATGAACTTTAGACCAATATTAATTAGGTTTTGTCGATCAGGGTTTGGATCCACAAATATATCTTTTTTCATCAGTTGCCTACAATACTTGCTTTTTAAAGTGTAAAAATGCGTGTAAAAACAGAATGAATTGTTTCAAATGACCCAATTTTATTTGAAAGTGTTTATATGTGTAACTTTGTCAGCTTTTGCAGCTTTTCCAAGGCGAAGCAGAAATATGTTATACTATGCAGAGTGATGGATTAGAAGAATAGCGATATCAGTATCATCAGCGATGGCTTTAACAGTTTTTTCATTATTTGACAGTTGCACTGGAGTTCTGACGATCAAATAATCTGCATCCTTTTCACCTTGAATCACTTCAATGCCTTCTTTTTAAGGGAATGGTTTCAATACTTTTATTAGTTTTTGTTTGTTACGTCCGTTTCTCAAAAATTCCTCTTATGGTATTATCATTATGTTATCAAATTAATATCAAAATATACTTATCTTCACCCAAAGCGGCTCTGTAATCATAAAAGATCTACTTCTATAAACTTTGTATCCGGAATTTCTATTATAATTTTTTCTTCCAAGATATTAGTTAATATCAGTGACCATAGTTTTTTCAGGAGTTCGTCACTTCAATATGCACCAGAAACTGCAAAGATAAGTGCACCTAATAACCTAAAAAAAAATCATTAACCTCTGATATTTTTGCCAATCAAAAACATGTTATATATTATTTTGCACGTAAAAAGTAAAACAAAATTTTGCTTACTTTGATAGGGTAAAATTCTTCAGGCGCTTTAGCCAAAATTTGTCGATATTTTATCTTGGAAATACATTCGATTTCTTCGATTCAAAGCCTACATTTTGTTACATAAAAACATCGTCAGTTTTGCATATTTCGAAATGTTATTTTTGTCTCAGAGCGTGGATGGTTTTTTTTCTTTGTAGATCTCGCCAAAGTACGCCAATAAAGTAGTTTCTGGTCCAAAATGTATGGTATTTTTAAGACAGCACCAGGAACGATAAACTGTTTTTTTGGGCGCCACTTTGCTATAGACAACAATTCGCTGTTTAAGTTATATATGTTTCCATCTATGTATACACTTTAAACCCCTGCACAGTTCGTTACCTATTATCTTTTAATGCCCTAAGAAAGCTCTATAACGTGGCCGATTCGTGGATAAAATCATCTACCGTTATGTATCTAGCGTTCATTACTTTAAAATATACTTTTCAACGAACTTTATTAAATATTATGCCGCTATAGATTAAGCGGATACTTACAAAAGTCTTATTATTTTATTTAACTTAAATGACAATAAGCATAATGTTAAATAACTTTTATTTTAATTGAAACTTTGACCCTATACTTGGAAAATATACTTTTCTAAATAAACTTTACTTCTCCAACTTTATTAAATAGAATGTTATATAACTATAGATTAGTCTAATACTTACAATTTATTTAAGGTTTTGCTTCACTAAAGCCAGTAAATTTTATTTTATTTGAAACTATATTAATTCATATTGATTACTTAGTTGTAAATTAAGCACTTTGGCCCCTACCTCTAGGTACTTATACAATATGCTTCTCTACCAACTTTAGTAAATGAAAAACGTTATATAACTATAGATTGAGCTTCTACTTATAAGTTATTTAATAGTTTGCTTAACTAAAATTAGTAATTTTATTTAAATTGGAGCTATATTAATACATAGATATATCAATACTGTTAAGCCTTTATAACATCTACTTATAAAATATAGTTTTCTACCAAGTTTAGTAAATGAAGAATGGTACAAATAACAAAAACTGGGATTCTCTAACATTTTAATTAAGTAGGTACAATAACGAAGAAAACATTAAAAACGATAAATCAATAACTAAAAAAATATGTTTACTTATTCGATAACAAAGTTCAATTATTTGCTAAAACTTATCGTTATGATACAATTCGAGTTATTGATAATGTTAATTCCTGATCTGAGAGAGACGGCCTTATCACAGATAATAATGATGATTTATGTGTTTTTGGTTTGTTGCAATAATTGTACAATATTCTCACCTCTTTGGATCACTCCAAAGAGCCGATGTCTGTCTAAAACAGTAACTTTTCGTATACTTTTCAGGAGTTCCAACTTTCAAATATTCTAGTATTTTCTTGGGATTGCACCTACAGATTGAATTCCGACACTTTGTTTGATGCATCTGCCATTTCATGACCCAGCAATGCTTGAACATTTTTAGGCCATTTCACAAGATCTGGTAAACATTTTTCAAGACATGGATAGTATCAATATATTATGTAATTACTATGGGATTGCCTTGTCTTTTTATATAAATATATGAAGGGAAAATCCCAAAACTCCCCAGAAAAATGGTACCTAGAGATAGAGATACTAAAAGTAATTTAGTATCCATAGAAGATATAAGTCAGTACAGATATAGAGATGTATCATATATAAAATTTAGATATTCCATATATACAGATATATTTTCAACCCGCGTTCAGTCCTTTTGCGATGCTCATATTCTTCTTAATCCACAATTTATTTGGTATATATATTATTTTTTAAGTAAACATTTCCACAGATAAATCCCGAAAAGCTTATACAACTTTGATGGATCTTCCATTATCGTGAAAATGAAATTGCTCTTAAAATTAGGTTCCCTAACTTTTCAAATACATGTTTATGTTCTACTGTGAAAATTGGCGTGTGCAAGTTGGGAGTGAACCGAGAAGAAATTTGTTGGAGCTTTGTTGAAGAAGCATATTGCCCACAAATACAGCACAAGTCGAATAATTAGTTGGCAATATGTTTGAAGAAACGGTTTATAAAGAAATTTTACTCTGACTTTTTTGAAAATTCAGGCATAGAAAACGTTTTAAAATGGGCGCGATTTAATTATAAGCCAGCAAACAGCACGCGAGATAATTACTCCGATAAACTATTGTAAATAGAATACCAGTTTGTTGAACTCAGTTTAATTAAGGAATGGATGGTGGAATTTACTTAATCAGTTTAGGCATTCCTCCATAATTGGATTTAACATATCCTAGCAATGTTGGAATGACTACAACAGACAAATATTATTATCTGAAAACCCTTGTCGCTTTATCATCAGATTGGTAAATACCATTTTTCTTGGAAGTAAACCGGCGGAATAATCTTTACGTGAAATTTTGTGACAATGCAGCTTTATTCAAGAGATTAAGCGGTATGTTTTCAAGACGCCAGCTGTTCCAGACGGCTTTTCAGCGATAGCAGGAGTTTTGCAGCCGCGGCGCCGGCGATTTTATCCGCAGCATTCATTGGGAACTGTTACCGAAGAAATCTTATTGAAACCACTGAATGGAGTCGATCTAGTAGAAGACAATATGTTAACAATAGATGTTAAGGATCTTAAACGGATTTGGTGTGAGATGGGCCAAATTTATCTAGTAACGTTTTTGATCTCCATTAATAGCCCAATCATTTTCTATAAAAAAATTATATGTAAGAATCCAAAAAAATAAGGATTAAAACTGTTGACGCAGTTGAATTTATCACCCAAAGTATATGACGATATTGTATTCTTGCCCCTAAATTAATTATTGAAAGTGTCCGCCATATTGGATTTTTGTCGATTTGCGTGGGCATTTTGCATTTCTCGATGAAAAAGGTAAGTACCGATTTGTAGAGAACTGATTAAAATGATATAAAAAGTCCTGCGAATTTTAACAGACAACAAATTTGCATTCATTAGACAAATTGTTAATATAAAGGGTTCTTTTGAATAGATAAAAGTTTCTTTTTGAATGGCAAACATATAAAATACAAGTAGGTATATAACGACTAAATTGTACAAAATATTATAAGGTTGTCCAATTATAACAATAAGAATAGTAAATTATAAAATATCAGATAATTATGTAGATTGTTGGCATGATTTCAAGCAATAATAGTACAAAATTATTGATAATGGAAACTAACAAGACACTGTAAAAGTGATACATAGTGATAAATAATGAACTTTATCTGGTACCTACCTACCTAATTAAACATTATAGCTAATGCCCAGGTAAGCGAACAAAGAAGTTAGGAAAAACAACATTTTTCTTGATTGGCAATCAAAAAAAATAGAGAGAAGAGATCTTTTAATTTGTTGCGAACATTTTTATCAAAAATCATAGTTAAAATCGGTTTATTTAAAAATATCAGACTAGTAAAATATAGGTTAAACCAAACCTTGAAGTAAATATTGTCCTTGCAGAATTGATCCTGTAATTCCTGTATTCATCCAGTAGCGTTTATCCAGGTTCCAGCACACATAAAAGAACGAATTCGTAAAAATAAAGTATTAAAGTACAAACTTAAAACATATAATAAGTACTTACCAGTATATTTTTTTTCAAAAGTATTGAGCTCGACATATTAACAATAAACACTAAATCAATTGTATAGATTAAATAAATCCATAAAGCTTCTATATTCCATATACAATTTTTCTTCGGTAAAAAACTTCGGTAGAAATCGGTAGATGGTTTTTTAGGGCAAAATAGTTAATAATAATTAATTTTAAAAAAAATAAGTAACCCATAATTAAAATTTTAGAAAAATATCAATTTTACATAAACATAAAACGACAAATATTATCCTAATATGTGAACTAAATTAAATAATGAACTTTATCTGGAACCTACCTAATTAAACATTATAGCTAAGGCCCAGGTAAGCGAACAAAGAAGTTAGGAAAAACAACATTTTTCTTGATTGGCAATAAAAAAAAAATAGAAAGAAGAGATCTTTTAATTTGATGCGAACATTTTTATCAAAAATCATAGTTAAAATCGGTTTATTTAAAAATTCAGACTAGTAAAATATAGGTTAAACCAAACCTTGAAGTAAATATTGTCCTTGCAGAATTGATCCTGTAATTCCTGTATTCATCCAGTAGCATTTATCCAGGTTCCAGCACTCATAAAAGAACGAATTCGTAAAAATAAAGTATTAAAGTACAAACTTAAAACATATAATAAGTACTTACCAGTATATTTTTTTTCAAAAGTATTGAGCTCGACATATTAACAACAAAAACACTAAATCAATTGTATAGATTAAATAAATCCATAAAGCTTCTATATTCCATATACAATTTTTCTTCGGCAAAAAACTTCGGTAGAAATCGGTAGATGGTTTTTTAGGGCAAAATAGTTAATAATAATTAATTTAAAAAAAATAAGTAACCCATAATTAAAATTTTAGAAAAATAACATAAAACAACAAATATTATCCTAACCTACCCTTTTTTACTAGGAACTTGTAAAACACTTAAAATAACGAAGAAACAAAAAACATTATTCTAAAATAAAATAAGTAAACTTAAGAATCAGGGTTTAAACAAAAACATTTAAAAATTAGTAAATAGTATTTAGGATTTTGAAAAAGTAAAATTTGTTCTGCTGAATTTAATTGGTTATCATTAATTTTTGACAAAATGTTCTAAAATCTAAAACAGTTTTTAGTTCCTAAATACTGTTTCGTATGTAGAATATCAGAAATTGTGCTTGTCTCAAGTCTATTCCTTTGATCGGTTGACAAAACAGCAACAAGACGTCGCGAATCGACATCGATTCAACGCTGTTTGCATTGTTGCCAGTTCCGCAATATTTCACCAAAAATTATGTTTTAAATTTTTTCGCACAAAGTTGTTAAGGTAGCGAAAAATGAAAATCGGTAAAAATGAAAATGAAACTACGGAAAAATTAAAGTGTTTTCCGTAGTTCGGTAGACGAACTGCTAAATCGGTAGATCTACTGACAAATATGTAAAAGTGGCAACATTGAGTTCTTGTATGTTTGCTTAGAAAACTTACAAAATAGTTGTGTGTATTAAGAGTTGCATATATCACTATGTTAAAATACGATAAGACTAATTTATGAAGAACCTAATATCTATAGTTAATTTCTTAGGTGTTCAAAGTGTTTATATCTTATTAATTGATTATATAATATATTTTGTATAGAGTTTATATATTCACAAAGGTTTATATGTTGACTGTATTTTTTATTTCCTTTTTTATGAATTACTATGTTTTTTAAACACTATTGATTCTTCTCTCTTGATTCTGAATCTTTTGAAATTATAATATTTTATATAACGTGAGGTCTTGTTAAATGTGTGTACTGAGTGTAAATGAGTGTTGTATATGCACCAATTCAGAATCCACTACTGACATGAGATCTTTATGCTACATTTGGATTAAGATAAAGAGGGTAATATTTACGCATAATAATAGTAAACATTAATAATTCAGTACAAATAAAATATACGTTCAACGTTGCTATTGTTCTGACACTGTCCTAGCATTACTTTCCTTCCGTGTTATTTTTTACATGGAAGCTTCCGTCAAGACTATTTTATTAAATTTATTGTTACTGAAAATGTACGTTACACACGTTAAAATATTGAGAGTATATATTTCCCGCTGTATGTGAAAATCTCCTGCCCACTTACTTCTACATTACGTTCCCATTTCCACCTGGACCAATTCCCCACGTCCGGGCACTTCGGCGGGAACAGCGAAACAACATATCCACATTTCCGAATCATAAAGCATGAATTTTTAACGAATTGTACCCTTGTCTGTCGTTTATAAAGCAATATATTATTTTTCAGGCCTCCTTTCCTGGAACCTTACCGACTGCCTCGTAGATCTGGAGAAGGAGCTGGCCATAATAACAGAGCAGGCCCTGGAAGGGGAAGAAGCGAGATATGGTAAGTCACATGGGAAATGGCACTTAGTTCGTGAGGGTTATCGATTATATTTCACTGGTAGTTATAGCTTAAGTGGAACTATCAATATGCTTTATATTATTCTTTATTTTATTTGAATGATGAGTTTTTTATCTACGCAAAATAATTTGTAAAGCAGAGGACTAATAAATCAATCACTTTGTTCATGGATAACTAACTGGTGGTGTTGAGATTATAGGAAATGCACAAAACCAGCCATTGCGCGTCACGAAGCAGAAGTTTTAGTTAATTTACATGGTAGCTTGGAAAACATACTGCGCTTAATTTATATGCAACTCAGATTACGAGTGCGTGCGACAGGTTGCATATTCATTATACACATTAATTAGCTATCAGCTCGCTGGCTCAGTCAGGTAAGGTGAGGCTGTGTGGTTTGGCAAGGCAGTCGGCCTCGCCGTCTACTGGATTGTGTTGTTTTAGTGTCTTGACACGTTTTCTTTGGTCCTGTTCTTTTCTTCGGTATCGTCTGCTTCTTGTTACAGCAGTCGTGCTGAAACGTAAGATCGTGATTATATTACCCGTTGTCTAGTATCTGGGTCTTTGGCTGCTTGTAAGGTCCGACTTTATCTTGATCATATTCCGTGGCCAGCTGGATCAGCGGATTCCCGTGGTCCTCTGCGATGACGTAAAGCTTCTTGGCGTGGTCCTCGATCATCTTCGTGGCCGTCTTGTCCTTCAGGTCTCTGCGGATGACCTCGTTGGTTACATACCATGGGGCGCCTACTGCTACTATGTTTTCCATTGATTGGATACTCTTGAGGTGTGCTTCGCTGCGTATCCCTTGCAGTAGATGCCTAGGTCAGCTGAGGGCATAGGATGGTCTTGATGAGGGTAGTCTTATTCTTCAGGCTCAGCCTCTTGTCGCCGGCTAACATCGCGTACAACAGAGCTCGGGTCAACTTTGCCTTTTTCGTAGGGGCTCCTTCCACGTCAGGCTCGATCCAGGTTCACGCCAAGGTACTTACTTGACGTTGTTCTCTCACTGGATGTTGACGTCGTTCATGGCGATGTATCCTGTTGCTCAATTGCAATAACTGTTTTAAGACTGCAAGATCTGCGGTATTGTCGAGAGCCAATATTTTTTTATTAATTTTAACCTGGAAAACTACGCTCTCCTGATGCCATGGTTTGAGGCAAAGTTAAATACAATCCTATAACAATTGCAACATTAACAAATAAAGAAAGTGAAATATGATTAAAAAATTTCTAATGGAGTTAGTTCTTCTCTCACAAAGCGCGATATTTGGCGGGCCATTAAGAGCTACAGGTGTCCTGCAGGGGTCTAATTTTCCTCCCTTGCTCTTGATTTTTATTGGCAGCATCCGTATTAAAATCAAACAATATGATTGATATGTTTAATTTTGCTTACAGGAGGAAAATAAAATTTTCATTTCATGCGAAATTATATTCAATACTGTTGCAGTATTATCTGAAACGTTGGGTCGAATTAAAAGATCTCATGTAATTTCACGTTTTTTCTCCACATATTATGGAAATTACAAAATGTCTCTAATTTACTTTATACCTGGTCCACTGTTGGGCGACTTTTTAAATATTGGAAGCAACAAGTTTCGTTCAGCTGTTACATCAACGAGACTAAATAATGCACATAAAATTAAAAATAAACCGTAAAATATCCCCGACTCGTAAGTTAATTAACACGAAAATGCTAGCCCGGCACTTAATTAAATCAAAATAAAGGCGTTTTAACTACGTAGCTTGGAAAATTACACAGTGAAAAGTCGAGGAAGAGCCTGCTTGATATTCAGTTCACTGCCAAACAACTTTCAAAAAGTTCGAGGAGAGTAGCCCCGATCTATATCGTCGGCAATTTGTATTGTGTAAGGCCGCTTTCAAGTGGCACTCCTGATCCCAAGGTAGCACTGCCAAGCCGTATCTCCTTCGGTGTGTGCCGCGACGCAGGGCGGAGGACGACCGTCAACTGGCCTTGTGCACCCGAAAGTCGATAACGTTACATGGGCTACCCTCAAGTAGATTATTTAAGTTAACATTTACGTGCAATCAAATCGGAAATATATATTTTTTAAATCAACGTGTTGACTTAATCTTTAAATTTATAACTACATGTAGACGAGAAATAAAACAACCGGGGTGTTGATATACACTCATTTCAGTTTACTATGCAGCAGGAGAATGGACAGGAGTAGGGGGATCTGGCCGGGATCAAAATCCAGCGTATTTTGCTTTGCCTATGAATATTGACCTATTATAAAAAATCAAACGGCGTTGTTTTAACTTTGTATGTTTTAACTTTATTTTAACTTTGTTAGTAGTTCTCATGTATATCTCGCTCGGACGTTTTGTAAGTTACAATTATATACTATCCAATAAAATCACAACCTTCGTGACAATAAATCACATATTTTCAAAAAGTGTTTTAGGTCCACCTTCCGACAAATCTGATATAAACTTATTTTCAGGGAAAAAATGTCAATAATCGGTCAGTGATATAACAGCTACGGAAAATTACGCTATAAATTCGTTAGTTCTGGACATCTACTGGACAATAATAGAAATAGAGGCATTTTGCATCACTTTACCCTAGAAATCAATTAATATTATTGTCAATAAATTGTGTCGGCAATTTAATTCGGCTTTTTATCGGGCTCGGTCTTTCCGTTTAAAAAATGCTGCAATGAACATATTCTGGCGTTTATAAATGTCCCCATGACTGTAATTGTGATCAAACAGAAAACGGTATATTATTGTCCTTCGCTTAACTACCCTCTCGACATCTACCTACATGCATAGTCTTCGCTTATCATCGATTTGCTCGTCCGGCCCTTCTACTGTATCCATAATTACAATCTCGTTGCGCACCATCCAACCAATTTCATCTACTTGGCATTTAATATTTCAATTAACGACAATTTAGTGCGGTTTTAAAATTGAATTTACTTTAATATGCTCTTAGCGCCTAATAGATTATCCAGGGTAATTACCCTTTATTAGTGCTACACGGATGACAACCGAACGGGGTCATTATACTAATTATTAATGATATGCAAGATTCCCGTAATATTGATCGTAAAATCAATCGGATATAAGGGATTATTAGAAAATAAAACGAAATTTTGAGCCTAAATGTGATCATTCATAATAAGGATATTAATAAATATATATAAATAATGACGTACGATTTCAGAATGGTTTATGATGTATTTAATCGAAGCCATTTATTGAGCTCGAAGATTTATTAAAATCGAAGCCATAACTTTAATTTATCATTAATACGAATAACGTGACAGTGACGAACAGTGGCATTTTTATGTGACATTATTTTTGACAAGCAACACATTTATGATACACGTCTTAATTTGCTTTTAGTGCGTATTTGCTCTGTAGCGCCTTTGCTATTTATCACAGAAATATGTGTTACCACAGGCAGGCTCATATTTCCCAATAGGCTGAGGAGGCTGCAGCCTAGGGCGGCAGTTTTAAGGGGCGGCAAAATTATATTTCTATAATGCACGACACACTAAGAAAAAGAAAAAGAAAATTTTATTTTATTTTAAATTAAATAGTACAAGTGAAAGTACGCCGAAGGATAATGCCATGCCCGGGATCAACCAGACAGCCACGCGGCAGTAAGTTAAACGGAAATTGAAAGCGAAGTAAATTGACAGCTCTTTACGCTGAGGGGCGTATTATCTGTAATTGGTTTTTTCAGTAGACCAAATGGTCTTCGAAAAAGTTGGAAATAAATAAGAAGTTGAATTTTTTGCAGTAAATAGTTTTGTTGTCTCTCTTCGAGACATTTTAATTTGCCTGGGGGTACAAATGAAAAACCCCCGTAAATGCAGGTCCCAAAAGGTAACAAAAATAGGAAAAAAAGGAAAATAGAATGACTGATTCTGTCATTTAAATTGACGACGAGCGTCGAGCGAATTAACGCGCGTTGAGCGAAGTGAAAGTGTTATAAACACTTTCACTTCGCTCGTATATATAAACATACAGACAGGGTAAATTGATCAAGTTAAAATAGTTCAAAAGATCTTAAAGAGTTTCAAATTATGGTTAAAAATGTTAAAATTATTACATTGGTTGCTTGAATATGGATAGATTTTTATATATTAATTTATGTTTTATTCAAAATGGTGTTGTTTCTTAGGGGACTATCATTCAGTTTAAATTCGTAGAATTTCTGTGAAATGTTTACGATGTAGTCCGCTATTGGTACTACGTCGGGGCAAAGGTTGTGTAAGTTTCTAATGGAGATGTATCTATTGTATCTAATGGAGATGAGTCCGTCATGAGGCGTAGCTATTTGTTTTCTTAATTTGTAATAAATCATCAGGGTGGAGGAGGGGAAATGGGGCGGCAAATATACGTTTGCCTAAGGGCGTCAAATTAATAAATCCGGGCCTGACCACAGGTTGTTGGTATCTTTTTTGGCATTTTTTAAAAATACCGGTGAATGTACAGGGTGTCCCATATCTCCTGGACAGCAACTAACTTTATTGTATTAAGTGGAACACCCTATATATTTTTTGAAACTCGGATAGCGCAAAATTTTGAGTCGGAGATATTTACCATTTTAAGAAAAAAATTACAGATGGAAAGGTCTGGAAGGAGCTTTATAACTTCTTTGGTACATCTAAATTTAATTTTTGGCACAGCGTAAGCAAATAGTGTGGTCTAAGTTCTGCAATTAAAATAGAATCGAAAATAATATACCAAGTGTTATATTTTCCATGCCACATTTAGCTGATTTCAAACTGCGAAAACTTTTTTTTTCAATTGGTAAAAGTAAAATTAAATTATCTTTCTTCTGGTATAGTTATGTCAGCGGCTAAAGGTAGAAGTTTTTGAGATATTTGCAATTTTCTTTCCGATTTACCAGAATTTTGCTTAAAAATTACAAATAAAATTACCCCTGTACTTAAAGAAATAAAAACTACCTTTAATTTAAAATGAACTGTAACGTATTGTTAAATAACAGGAACAAATTTTCAATAAAAACTTTAATAACATAATAATAATAATAACAATAACATAGCAACAATAATAATAACATAACAATAACAAAAGAACAGCAATGATAACATAACTATAACTTTAATAACATAAACAATGACAATAAATATATCTATTAAAAATTAATTACTCAATAGTGATCAACATTACGCCTTATTTGCTATGCATAACTCAATTCTTTCTCTAAATGACCGTTGTACATTTTCCAACATTTCCAGTGTAATTGTACGAAAAGCATGTCGTATTTTGGTTTTTAAATCTTCTACATTTTCTGATATTTCTTATTTCTTGGTAAACTAGATTTTTAAACTTTTTGGGCTAGGGTTAGTTTTAATAAAACCACATTCTCTCACTACAATTAATTTATTTATTTATTCATACTTTTACTGTGACACCTTTGAGGAACACCTATCACTATTTAACAAATTAACATTACTTACATTATTCCTTTCACTAAATCTACCCCCATGGCTTCAGGAGACGTGTCAACTTGTCTATCACAATTCTGCAAACCCACTAACTTACTTCTTCCCAGCTTGCTATGATAAAAGCAAGTCTAGCAGATTCACTATTCAATACGTTCAATGTTTCATACTTCCTTTAAAGTTCCATTCGAAATATCTTTACTCCGCAAATAAACTATACTTACTAGCTAATGCCAATAAATGATATTAGATACCTTACATCCTTTATAGCATCCGGAATTTATTCATTATTAGCATGGAACTTATTTGACTTTGTAAAATTTATAATTATTATGCATTAATTTACTATACAGTGTGTTTTCTAATTTGTTGCCAAAATATGTTTATTTTTATATTTAGTTATTTGGTTATATTTGTGACAATATGTCCCCAAAGAAAGAAATCTAAACAAGTTAGATCGGGAGATATCGGAGGCCAAGTGGCTGGCTCCAATGGCACGTCTTCGAGTAAATCACGTAGATTATTTTGTAAAAAATGTAAATACCTTTCTCCATTCATATTTACTTCGAAGAAATTAGGTCCAATTATGTATTGACCAATAATACCTGCTAATACATTGAGAGAAAAACGATGCTGCTTATCTATCGATATTTTAAAATGGAGGTTTTTATTATTGTAATGGTTGTAAGTTTTTGCTCATATTCAGGATGATGAAACTTATGTTTATGTAATATTTTAAGTACCGAAGTCTGAGAGATCATTGTGGATAAGTAAGGTCGATCAAACTACCTGACTCATATCTGATACTAATAGTACATCCATACGTTTGTCAAGAGATGTCGCCCGAATGACTATTTCGAAATTATTTCAGTTGGTTCTGGAAATAAAGGCATGTGCACGAATAGCCTCAGCGCATAATTCCCCGACTGTACCTTAAACTAAACCTATCCTTCAGTTATTTATAAAACTAGTGTAGGTACCTAAAATATGTGTTTGTGCAGCAACAACAGAACTGGATATTTTATAATAAATTGATAATTTTTCTTCCCAAAAAACATGTGAAATGTAAACATCTTCAACAATTATGTATTCATTCAATTCATCTGAATATACGAAAACATATTTGCGGGTAATCAATTACAACGTCGCTTAAATAACAAGAACTTCTCATTAATTTATCGACTTCAGTACTACGTTATACCATCCTATTTTTTTACGGAGTCGTATAATAGGATGCTAACATAATACATACAAAATAATGTTGCTGAAACCATATAATATATATTAAAATATTGCTGTCACTTTTACTCGATAAAAATGTGCTAATAAATTTTTTATATCATATGCGTCGTTAAAACAGCCTAGCATTTGATTTAGACTTGTAATTTATGGAAATTTATTTATTCTTGGTTTGTCTATTTTGTAGCATAGTACTTTTATATGCTATGCTACAAAAGCAGGATCAATACAAGATTTCACAATAAAATTAAAAGGTGTATTGACATTTTAAATTAGTTTTCTTACAGAGGCATTTATGGGAAATAATATCCACTGTTTTATTTTCGTATTTTGTGTAGGATGGAGTAACTGAAAAACTTTGCTCACTTGTCAGAAAACCAACAAGGCATAAAGCCGATAAAACTGTAATATCCTTTTCACTGTCTGATTTATTATTCCCCATCACACTTGTTTTACCACGATTATGCCGTTCTGGGTCCTAAATGGCCTTATAACATGACAAGAGAATTTGTTGCGAGCTTCGAGGTTAATAGACTAAACGTGTGAAAAATGGTTTGGTTGGTTCTAATATGGAAGAGATTCAATTGTAAATAAATATTCATTTATTGTAGATTCCAAAATTCCAAAGAAGCGGACATTTTTGCCATGTATACTCTTCGCAGATTAGGGTATTTAACGTAAGAATCAAAGTATGCAGCCAGAACTTGTAAAACTCAACTAGGTTGTAAATTAGGATTAGGTTGGGACAAAGATAATGTTACTAACGTTACTTAGGATAATTACGTAGGTTAGAATATTGTTAGGATTTACGTATGTATTTAAGAAAAAAATAGAGTAGTAAAAATAGAAGAAAAAACAACAAATGCTGCATACACTTTTTTTTAAATTATATACTCGGCTCTGCGTGTTAGGTTGTGACGCTTTTAACCTCGGAGCGGAGGTTTTCGAGCGCCACTGTCTGTTTAGAGTGCAGATAGACCACAGGCAATATCAGTAAAGTGTACTAGTAGCTTCAAGTGGAGAAGGGCGATAACGCCAGGTCACATGATACACAGATAGGACTTGTATTACTTGTATAACTTAATTATTGTGGTCTGAGGATTTATTTAATTTAATGTTTTTCATAAAAAATATATATTGTTATTCATTCTTAAGGGGAAATATTACCAAATAAATTAATGATAACGTGCTGTATAACAGCCACTTTATTTATGTCTGATATCTGATAGTTTCTTATCTACTTTCTCACTAAACTAACAAAGAGTAAAGAACTGATGTGTCAGCATACTAAAAGTTTATGCAGTTACATAAACATTCAACAGTACTAGAGAGTTTACTATTTAAAACATTTCAGGCACAATGACACATCTTTAAGAAAACCATGAATAGTGAAATAATTATCATATACCATACAGAGGGTCTGGATTTATGTACATGAATTGAGCATTTAAATTATTAATGTATATAAATGTATGTAACAAATACTGGCTATAATTATCAAATATAAACTATCCTACAATGGGGACTTTTCACCCCTCAGGTAAACGTTGAAATATGTTTACTTTGAAAGCATAGTAAAATATTGTTGCATAGGGAAAAACGAAGTATCTGCCGAAAAATGACGGCTAGAAATAAAATAATTGTGATACGCCAGGTACGAATTTAATTCCCATGCTTTCTTGCCAAATGTTGGATCTAACAAGAAGAGTACATTTGATCTACATATCTTTAAAATTTAAATCGCACAAACATATTTTTGCTGATTAACGGGAAAATAATGCATTTTCTCTACATCATCTTCGCTAAATCCACATATGAGACACCGTTTTAAGGGCATGTTTATTTAAAAACTGCAAATACAACGCTACATTATAAAAACACGAATATCACAACAAACAATCATAAAAACAATAAACAATATAGCGATGAATACCACCACAACACAGAAGCATTCTTCTGTACCACAAATTTTCGTCCAATAGAAATTCAGCGATACTATCTACGTTCACCTTAGAGAAATCCAGATAAGAATGCCTTAATTCGGATGGGTTAATTCGGTAATTCGGATTTTAATATATACTCGTACGTCTTATTGGTTGTCTCTGAACTGACTATTTCAGCTGTCGTGGAGCTGCTTTTATATGATATCTGACGGGTTTTTTCACGTGACGCGTGATCTCCCTTTCTACCGGAATTGTGGTGGGAGTTCGGCGCATGTGGCGCGGTCCGATATTTCGTTGACTTGTGTTGCTGATACGCGGATTTCGGTGTATTGGAAAAACTGTTTGTGGCGGCGCGGTACCCAGAAGGGGTTTGTTTATAACTTGGCTATAAGCAAAACTGAATGTACAATCTATATGGCTATATCAATTTATATCAATAAAGTATACCTAAAAAGAGAAATTTTACGAAGCATATTAACGTTATTAATATCTATTGAATAATTTACGGGCTTGCAGTTAAATAAAATATCGTGAGTTTAGCGTAATGAGAGAGACATTATTTCTACTTCATTATAAGGTTATACATGTCATAATTTGACTAGTATTGATTATATGTTCAGTTGTACCTAATGATAATGTTGATTAAAATTGCTTATAAAAGTGCAAATATTACACGTAAACCGTAATGTTTGCGCGTAATGTTTAAATATGAAAGTTTTACCACATTTATCAAAGAATGAAATTGTGTCACCATGAAAAGCTGAAGAATTCTCGTTGTAATCTCTCTAGACCTATGGACCACCAGAAAATAGAAACCTTCCATTTATACATTAAAATTTGTTACAGGAGAGCGTCTGATCCAGTTCGCATCTGAGAACCTAGTCACAGAAATTCTGATCCATCCCGTGGTGAGCACGTTGGCGCAGTGCATGAGAAACTTGCTAAGCAGCTTCACAAGGCACCGCCACATCATCCATTCCGGATACACGTTCGCAGCTAACGGATCCTGGGCTCTGCAGGTATGTTAGGGCCGAAATAACACTTAGATAATTGCGTTCGGCTATCAATAATTCATGGGTTCGTTTCGATTTTGTTTCCTTCTTTCACGAAGGTCATACGAATTAAGCAGAGCGTGTTAATCTCCAAGCTCTCCATAAACGCTGATATAGCATGCGGGGCCATATTCATTCTATCAGCTGAAGTAATTTATTTATCCTTGAACTGACTCTAAATGCAAAAATATTAAGAAGACAGAATAAAATAGACAGTTCAATTTTACCTGCAGTACACTGATGTGATATTAATATATCAAGTATCTTATACTCCGATCTTCTTACTCCGCTAATGCAGATACCGCTATAATTTTGTCGAACTCTCTATCTGTCCTTTCCTCAATACAGAATAATAGAGAACAACTATCATTTGCAATCAAAAGAAATCCCTACCTCCTAAAAATAAAGAATGGTAGGTGACATATCTTCTATGGGAAAGGAGGTCCACTTTTTATGGGTCAAATCAATAACCCCTCTAATAAGGACAAAATTTCCCAACAGGATACAAAAACTGGTGAGATCGTTTCAGTTATTTTAGTTTTACCCCGGTTAAATGAAACTAGCGTACCAAGTAAATTTCCGAACTGTCCCAAATAGGTACTTGTCAAAAAAAATATCGTATCGAAAAAGCAAAGACGAAAAACTTACAGAATTACGTGAAATACATTTTCAGACATACATACAGACATGTCAAAACTTAACCATGTTGTGAACTTTATGTCCAATGTATTTAAAAACTTAAAAATAGAGGACGAAAATGTTTCACAAGGAATTGAATTTATTTCTGATCAACTTAAATTGCGAACATTATCAAAAGAACGTTATAGATATTCTACTACCACTATGGTTTTTTGCTCAATTTTATATACAATTAGTCCTCATGAATATAGATATTTACGAAATCGTGGACCTATAATTTTGCCCCATCCCGAAACAATCAAAGGAGTTTGTAATGGTAATAACTGATACTCATATTGATGAGAAGAAAACTTTTTTAACATATGCACAAAAAATCTTTAAATATTTAAAAGACCAAGACAAATATGTTAGTTTACTAATGGATGAAATTCACATTGATCCTTATTTAGATTATAAAGGTGGTAATGTTCGTTACGATTCGTTAGCGACATATGCGTATACATTTATGATTACTAGCATTTGTTCAAATTTTAAAGAAGTTGTTCATATTGCTCCTGTGTCTAAAATTAATCACGAATTACTTTTCAGTTTTCTTAAAACAATTAACCATCTAGACTATAATAATTAGACACATCTAATCTTGACTGTATTTCGAAACAGTTAACAGTTAACCATTTAAATTATTCTTTACCTGTGTTTTTCATAGACTCCGATAGATTTATGCCGTAATATCTTTGTTTAGTTTGATCTTTTTATTGGTCTCCAAAACTACATTAAAACGATTTCAGACATACCTACCTAAATAACTACATAAAGCCCGTAATAATATAAGTATCTCATGCCTCCGGATGGTGACGTCACCAGGCAGCACTTTGTCCTTGTATTAGAGGTGTTGTTGGTAAAATACGTGGCTGAAGACAGCATCATAATCATAATCAGAAAAATTCTGATTATGATTATACTGCAGTTGACCAGTAAATTAGTGAACTAAAAGTTATATAATGTGTACTAATAAAATTGTAATTAATATATAGAGGGGCTATAATAGATAATAAAAAATACAGTTGAGACATAATCTCATTATTTTTGCACTAATATAATATTATAAAAATTAATAAAATGAAGTTACGTAATATCTATCTACTTACCTATTATAACACACATAATATCTCAGAGTACTAAAAGAAATAATCTCTTTTTCATATTATAAATTTAATATATGTGTAATAATAAAATATGGATGATAATAATAAAATACGCTTATAAAAAAAGGGGACGGTAGGGCTAAAATCGCTCTAATAACATTGAAATTTTAAAATACCACAGAATACTCAAAAATGTTTGCTACCCCAGTAAATTTAGTATTTAGACTTTAATTTGTGCCAGTATGAAGAAAATCGTACAGATTCACAACAAAACAGGGGAAGGTAGGGTGAAAACCGCCCTAATAACATTGAAAATTTAAAATTCTATAGATCACACAAAAAACTTGTTGCATAACAGATATTGGTATTTACACTTTAATTCGTGTCCTTAACAAGAAAATCAAACAGGCTGTTACATCACCAATTTTGGTATTTACACTTTAATTCGTGCCCTTAACAAAAGAATCAAAGGATTTGATTCTTTTGATTTGAATTTTGATTTTATTGAAATTGAAATAATGCTTTTAATAAAAAACGAATTAAATGTATTAGCAGCTTCTCCTTCGTATATTATTAGAGATACATATCGTTTCGTGCCACAGTTAATAAATAGCAAGTTATCCACATAGCTTTAGGTTCATTTTTATTTCAAAGTAAATATATAGAGAGGGAATTCGATTACAAAGTAAGTAAAAATTCAATTACTCTTTAATAAATCTATTAATATTGCCTCAAATATTTAAATTCATTAAATCTAAAACTAAATAATATCTATCAAATAAAGGGTCCGCCAATAGGGACGCTCGATCTTTGACAGCTCATGGCGGCCATGTTGTTTGTGGTAGAGTTGGCAAACGTAGTTGTTATTATTCAGTGTATCTTCACAAATCACCATGAACCAATTCAGCCGCGAGCAACATGTGCAAATTGTTAAAACTTATTACGCAAAATCATCATCAGCAAAATCGCAAAATCGTCGCAAAATCATCTTCAGCGATGAGGCACATTTTTGGTTAAATGGGAATGTCAACAAGCAGAATTGCCGTTATTGAGCCGAGAACAATCCACAGGAGGTCCACCAGGTCGCAATGCACCCAGCAAAGGTAACTGTTTGGTGTGGATTTTGGGCCGGAGGCATCATCGGGCCGTATTTCTTCGAGAACGACGATGGTGTGTCCATCACGGTAAACGGCGAACGATACAGATCCATGATAACGAACTTTTTCTGGCATGAAATCGACAATATGGATGTCGAGGATATGTGGTTTCAGCAGGACGGCGCTACGAGCCACACAGCGCGCGCCACAATGGATCTTCTGCACGAGCGCTTCGGAGGAATGGTTATCTCGCGCGGAGGCGACATCAACTGGCCACCGAGATCGTGCGATTTAACCCCACTAGACTATTTCTTGTGGGGTTTTCTTAAATCACAGGTCTACGCAAACCAACCACAAAACACTGATGCCCTCAAAGTCAACATACGCCACGCCATCGATGAAATACAGCCCGATTTGTGCGCCAGAGTCATTGAAAATTGGACTTCTCGTATGCGCGCCACCCAGCGA
The DNA here is from genome assembly GCA_964058915.1 of Tetropium fuscum. Classification (NCBI taxonomy): domain Eukaryota; kingdom Metazoa; phylum Arthropoda; class Insecta; order Coleoptera; family Cerambycidae; genus Tetropium; species Tetropium fuscum. The sequence goes on along the minus strand of CAXKVY010000190.1, from coordinate 460,870 downwards.
AGCCGAGGTGGACATTTGACCGATATTATTTTCCATACATAATGCCTTCGAATACTCTTTCAAACAAAAAATAAATTTCATTTATACCTCTCACACAACTTGCTTCATTTCATTTTAAAGATCGAGCGCGCTTATTGGCGGACCCTATATTAGTTTCTGTTACTCCTCCAAATTTAATAAATATATGTTTAAATCAATTTAATAAAAAATGGAAAAACAGTTTTTAAATTATAAAAAGAAACAACAATCAAACATTTATAAAACCAAAAACAAAATTACAATAAAAATGAATAAAATAAAACATTGAAAATTGGGTTGAAAATATGTCAAATACAATAATCCCAAATAACATTAATGAAATATTAAGTCTAGGTCCAAAATTTTGCATAAATACCAACAAGAATAACTTACCAATTCCAAATATAATAGCAAATATTGAAAATATAATAGAAACTAAACCAAATATTATAAAAAATTAAATTAAATCCAAAGTTAATAATGTACTATATAATTATAAAAATAAATTTTAAAATATTAAAATTAATCGACAAAAAAATAAAAAAAAAAATAAAAGACACTCAACAGTTATTAAAAATTAACCCACAAATTACTATTCTCAAGCCAGATAAATCAAACAAAACTGTAGTAATCATGAAAATAAGTGATTACAAAGAGAAAATTAATCATGCTAAATGATAATACAACATATCAATGTTTGAGAAATAATCCAACAAAAAAATATAGAACTGAAAATAATAATTTAATTTAAATAAATGGAAACTAAAAAATATATCACAAAAGATATAGCTAATACTTTAAAAATTAATAGTTCCCTTGCCCCTAAATTTTATGGTCTACCAAAACTACATAAACCAAATATTCCAACCCCCTCTGGGTTCGGGGCCACAATTGTAGAATAGACCCAGGGTACCTCCTACCTGTCGTAAGAGGCGACTAAGGTGACTGAATGGGACCTAGCCGCTTAGACTTGACCGGTAAGATCTTCAAAGTTATGCTGGGCGGGCCTTGGTGGCACTTGGATGGGTGACCTAAGCAGGCTTGGGCCCGGACTGTGGCGTCTGCCCGAGATCTGGGAACACTCAACACATCTGCCGCGGACGCGTGGTCCCAGATAAATGGTAATGAGGACCAGAGTAATTAATCTCGGTAACTCAGAACCATACTATCATACATACAAATTGTAGAGACTTTGCCACCAGGCCACCCGTAATAAATAGGATGGTTTGAAGAAAAGTACTCAAGTAAAAAGGAGGAATGCACAAAGGGCCTAATGAGGCCTAAGTGCTGCGGTGGAATGGGAGTGTAACACTACCACTACACTCCGACCCATATACATACATACATATACCAAATATTCCATTTAGACCTATTGTTTCATATGTTCAAAGTCCATTTTATAATTTAGCAAAATTTTTATCAAATATTCTAAACAACGTTTTTATAAAAACAAACCTTGGACTATATAACCTATAAAGGACTCTTGGACATTCAAAACATTTATTAATACAATAAAAGTTATTAACCAAGAAAAACGATTTGATTCTTCTCTTTAGCTAAAATTTAACTATATACCAATATACCAATAGACCTTGTAAAAAATATAACAAATAAACGTTGGAACGAAATAAAAAATTATACTTAACTCACATTAAATTGCACATTTTTGCAATGCAATAATATATATTACAAACAAACATATGGCTGTGCAATGGTTTCACTAATAGGTATCCAGAACAATCGCAGAATTATAACTCCAACTCATAATTATTCCAACATTAAACTATAAAATACTATTTTTCAAACGTTATGTTGATGATTGCATAACTGCATTTCCAACTGAACATAAGAATTCGATTCTAAATAAATTTCAAGAAAGTTAATAGATCAATAAAACTAACGTCTGCCATTTTTAGAAAAGAATAGAAAAAGCAAAAAATGTTATAATAAATAATAACTATCCTTTTTCTCTAATCAACAACATTTTCAAAAAGAGAAATCACAAATACTACAATTGTCAACCACCACTAATCGATACAACTAATACCTACTCTTAAAACATATATTGCCTTACCATATATATCACAATTATTAGAAAATATTCCTAACATTTTAAAAACGTATGATATTCACACACACAAAAATACAAACAACTAAAAATTCCTTTACGCAACATTAAAAGACAAAAATCCACTTCAACAAACCACACACTGTATATACGAAATTCCATGTAAACAATGTGATGAAGTCTACATTGGTCACACAATGCATCTTCTTAAAGAACGTTTAAAAGGTCACAAATGTTCAGCTAATATTACAGCTCTAAAAAAACATTCTAATGAAACAGGTCATCAATTTAACTACGAAAATACTAAAGTTATTAATAAAGAACAAAATTTTAAAACACGGCTAATTATGGAATCAATTTATATATTCAAAAAAATCCTAATACATGTAATAACAAGAAAGACAAAGAACATATTTCTACAATCTACAATTTGTTAATATAAAAATATTAAATAAATTAACAAAAAACATTATTTCTATTTATAAACTTATATACGTACATACATACCTACTTACTATAAATATACATCTACATAATATTAACATAACGAAAATTAGAGTAATAATAAAATATAAATTAGCCTAAGTTCGTAGGGTTTCTTGACTGTTCTTCCCTATGATACTAATCGAACAGTCTAATAACCTTAAAAATTAACTAAAACTGTCATGTTTGCATATGTCAAATATGTCATAATTAATTTTTTTTTAAAGAGGCCCAATTTTATTTTAATCAAATTTACTACACTATTTCACTTCATTTTGTAATTATTCCAATATAAATCTGTCAATTCCCACACTTTTACGATATTTTTTATATGCGTCATCTCGTCTCTTGCTTCCAATTTAACCTCATTATCATACCAAGTAAGACTATTTACTTTACAATTTGTATCTACAAGTGGCGCAAAACTATTCAGTATTAATTTATATTTATTTACAATATCCATATATATATTTCATCAACATTAGATATGGTTGTTAACCAATCAGCTGAAATCACACACAAATTAATGTTATGAAATGCTTCCTCATTTAACTTACGATATGTAAGGTGTGAATTATACTTAAATTTTGACCAACTGACCAATTGCCACTAATAATAGAATGAATCTGTAATTTTAGAATGTTCATAAACGTTAACAATCATACCATCTTAGTTTGATAACACATGGTCAATTAATGTGATCTCTAGCTTGATAGCATCTAGTAAACTCTACAACATGTGTAATTCCAAATGTTTGGTTTAAACTACTAATGTTTTTGCTATAAAAATTATTACTACCAAAAAAGTTAATGATAATATCACCAATCAAAATACATTTTTGATATTTGACATGCAATACTCTTCACACAACTCCTTGAGTTTTTCTAAAAAAAGTAGCATGGCTAGCATTAGGCGAGTCGTAAAATGCACCAACTAACCATCCACACCACCAAGGGTAACATTTACAAACTGGAACCAGTAGGTAAAATCCAATATATATCTTGTTTTCACAGTAAAAATCACGTTTTCCTTTATATAGGTCAATTCACCATCAGTTTGTCTGCTTGTGGAATCACATCTTATGACTGAGTAGCCTTTTATTGACATTTCAACCTCTTGAACAGCACTTGTACACCTTACTTCATTATTATTAGTAGTACTTAAAACTACTAATAATGGTTCATAGCAAAATACGTCAGCCACTAGTTCATCTTTATCTGCCAGAAAACTTGAATGTTAACATATATAATATTGGACTAATAGAGTATATTAGGACTATTTACACAAGTTTTTTCTTGGAAGACTGTTGCCAACATCCACAATTGTGGGAATATTAATTTAATTGTCTTATTTTCACCTCTGCATCTTATGTTATGATATGTGATATATTAGGGCCCATTTTGTACGCTGAAAATACTCTTTGAGGGCAGAAAATACTATGCACAAATATACCGATGTTGCTTGCATACAACCAGGTCCTAAATATTTTTTAGCAAAATAATTTTCTTGGTAAAATTTTTGGACACTTTCCATATCAGCATTCCATAACTGTTTGCCTCCAATATCATTTTCATAAAATAATATAGCAATGTTGTGGGGAAACCCAACTTAAATATACTTTAAATATCTGATTACCTATAAATACATTTAGGTACATGGCAACCATGAACTAAATTGTAAAACTATTAATGATTATATATGATGTTTCTTGCAGGATGGCACATTTTCCTTGGCGGACTTTTCAGAGGCGTTCCAAGAACTAGATGTTCAGAGGGTGATTCACGCCTATGAGAATGGCATCACCGTCGACTTGCACTGCTCTCCAGAGGGTGACTGGATCAAGCTTCCTAAAGAGCATTTCACCAAGGCATGCAAACTGCGAGTAAATCCCACAGACGTACTCACCTCTGGATCTCCGGCTATCACCAGCTTTGTCAACTACATCTCGCCATTTCTGGTTTCCACATCATTGGAAAACCTCTTAGAAAGCTCGGATGTAGTTGGGAATATCAGGTTTTCGAGGCCGACGTTGTACGTTTTCCCCGGAGGACAGGGTACGGAATCCTAAAATAACTATGTGCAAGATATATTTATATTGCATTTATATTTTTGGTAATTTATTTTTATATTTATAGGAGATGCTGCTCTTTTTGGAATTAACGGCTTTAACATGCTGCTGGATGGTGGGTTCTCCAGGAAAGCTTGCTTTTGGGACTTCGTGAGACACTTAGATAGATTAGATGCTGTGCTGATGACAAGACTGAATAATAGCAACGTAGGAGGAATAAGCTCTGTTCTAAGGAGGAAAAAACAAGACGCTGTATATCCCCAAATAGGCCACTTCTTTTGTAATATACAGGTAAATCTAACGTTTCCTTTTTGCTGTATACCTTCCATAGATTATCATCCTCGGCTTTGTTCTAATGTAAATGTTATGATTATCCTCAAAACGTACTCTGATAATCTTCCTTGTTTGCTAGGAACGCAAATCCATATTAAGTCCCGATGGGGACAAGGATAAGGACCCCCTGCTCGTCAGTCTCCTAGAGGAGGGCCAAGAGATAATATCGAACCTACGCCATTTAAACCTAAACTCTCAGGTTTGCTATCGAGATTCCGAGCCTATTAATCTGTACCATAAAGTAGGACATGGTACCCTAGATATGTATGTACTTAGTCCGGCCAAAGACTCCAAGGAGGTCAGGGAGTTCCTTCAGAAGTGGAACCAAACCGACCAAAAATTATTTGCCAATTCCAGATCTAGTCGAGAGTTTAGTTTCCCTATACAAAACCTAATTTCGATTGCTGCGTTGCTTGTTTGGCAGCCGGCTAATCCTAGCGACACCATCACCAGAATATTGTTCCCGGGTAGTAGTCCCCAGAAGAAAATCTTCGAGGGACTAGACAGACTGAAAAATCTAGAGTCTATCAAACACGCTGTGTGTTCGGAAAAATCTTTAGCCCCTAGCTCTACAGCGAAGAAATCCGCAAAAGAGAGCTTACTTGATAAAGTGATACCTAAAGAAAAAGTTGCTATAGAAAAGAAGGAAAGCAAGATAATCGAAAACAACGTCAGCGTTAATGGAGACGTCAAAGAGAAAACCGTGAAGAAGTCTGACTCCACTGAAAGCGAACGTAGCACCCGAACCAAGAAGCCAGAAGAATCCAGGATAATTGAGAATGGTGACAAATCCAAACCAAAACCTAAACCATCCAGGGTACGAGGAGACTCACAACAGAGGAAGAAACCTGCAGAAAAGAAAGCTTCTCCCACTACCCCTAAGAAAACAGTAGAGAACGGCGAAGCAAAAAAAGCTAGTAAGCCATCACCTATAAGCACCCCAGCTAAAAGCACGAAAGATGCAAACAACAGGAAGGTAATTGAGAGTAAAATTCGTACAGCAAAACTTCCTCCAACTGAACCCAAACCAAAGGTAGAAAGAAAACCGATTTCTAGAAGACCTAAGGGCGCTGTGAAAGCTCCAATCAGTCCGGTGAAGAAACTAGTCAACGGGGTTCAAAAACCCGATAGCATCTCCAAGCGGGGAAAGTTAGACAAAGAAGGCACTACTGATTCTAGCACAGTTAGTACACCTTCCGCTGATCAGGAGAGCCTTCTGAAAAAAGACATATCAAAATTAACTCCAGAAGAACTACAACAAATGAAAGCTCAAGAACTAGCAGACTTAAAAGAAGAACAAGAGGCTGTGAAAGAGATTGAAGCAGTATTTAGGAAAGGAGAACATCAACCTACAGAAAATGAAAACATCAGAAAGGTTAAAGACGTTTCTGTAGACGAGGATAAAGTAGAAAAGGAAGAGTATCTCATTATTGAGAAAGAAGAAATGGACCATGACTCCCTAGATGAAAAAGAAATTAAAGAAAATGAAACGCAAAAACTAGCAAGAGATAGTGAGGAATCAGAGAAAAAAAGGAAACTGAGCGCTGGAGAGGGGCTAACAGAGGAACATGAGGAAATACAACAAGAGGTAAATAATATTGTTACCGAGGCACAAGATATTGTAAAATCTAAGGAAGAGTTAGTTAATGCCAAAAACGAGCTTGAGACTCCAGACGAAAAACCAGATGTTTTCTCAACTGATAAAAAGACCACCGACAAGGAAATTGAAGAAGAAGTGAAAGACGTAATTGAATCTCAACCAGAAGAGAAGGTGTCAGGTACTATTAAATCTGGTGACACTACTACTGCTCCCACTTTACCAGAAGATGAACGAATACCTCTCGATGAAATAAAAGAACAAATAATCAAAGAGAAACATATTAAAGAAGAAACCAAAGAAAAAGATCTTCCTGTGATACAGCTACCGCCGAAAACCTTCGATCCTATTGCCAAAATACCCGCTGTAGTTGGTATAAGACTGAATAAACAGAGCCATATTACGGATATAGTGAAAACTCCAGATGAGGTAGCGGATCTACCAGTTCATGAGGAAGTTGATTACGAATATACTCAGGACCTCAAAGTGGAAGCTAAAACGAACGAAATTCATGAAGAAAAGCATGATTTTAAAAACACTGGGATAGTTCCAAAATTAGAACAAACAGGACACATCAAGGAACAGACTAAAGAAGTAGAGCAAGAGAAAGATAAAGATGAGGTTGTATCAGAGGAATTGCAGGAAATAATAGAAGACGTAAAGAAAACATCTGTTATGCAGGAAGAGTTGAAGAATTTAACTGAAACTGTGCTACAAAATGAAGTCGTTTTAGAGAAAGATATTTTAAAAGATACGGAGAAAATTCTAGAAAAGGAACCTTTGAAGTCTTCAACGGGAATCCGACAAGAGAAACTTGCAGAAGAAATTAAAATTATTGAAGGCGAAGCAAAAGACCCTCATGACAAAGAAAAGGGAGAGCCAATAGATGAAGTAATTGAAGGAAGGGAAACCGACGCTAATAGCGAGAAAGATTTACCAAGAGCTGATATATTGGAGAAGGCTGATGTAGAAACTAAAGAAAAGATGGATATCAAAGAGCCAGTACAAGAAGAATCTAAGATAGACGAGAAGCGGGCACCTGAGAAATATATTCAAAGCAAAATACCCGATAGTTCAGAAGAAACTAAGATGGATAAAGTAGTCGAAAAGAATGAGTTACTTAATAGAGAAAAAACTCAGCAAGATGAAAAGCATAAGGAAGACGAAATAGTTGAAAGAAAAATGCAAGAGAAAGTTGAACCAAAAGAGACCCAGGAAGGAGACAAAGTAGAACAAATAGTTCAAAACGACGTTCACAAATTATTAGAAGAATCTGAAAAGGAGGCAAAAGATATAGCAGAAAAAGCGGAAACACTGGAAACCAAATTAGACCAAATTGATGCAAAAGCAGCAAATAAGAAATCTGCCGAAGAAAAAGTAGATGGGGAAAGTTCTAAGGTAACGGAAGAGCCACTGGTTAACGGTGTATTGGATGAAGAATCACTGGACTCAGAGGAGAAGAGAGATATGGACAATGATTTCGGAGCTAAGAAGGTAGTCAAAGCTGAAACTGTAAGCGAAAAAGATTCCACAGTGATTAAACCAGAGGGGGCAGATGAACAGAAACAAAAAATTGACACAGTACTTAAAGAAACTATAAATACTGATAAGGATGTCAATGAAATACTAGAAGATCGGGAACTCGACCCAATAAAAGCAGTTGAAGATAAAGTAGCAGAAAAAGAATTAAAATCCGTTGAAGCTGTAGCTACCGAACTGACTAAACAAGGTGAGGAACTTCTAGCAGTCACAAAAGAAGGTAATGTTCAATTGGAGAAAATCGAAGAAAAATTGCAACAACTGAAAGAATTATCCTCTGAAGCAACTGTTGAAAAAATGAAACCTACGACGCTTAAAGACGATTATGAAGAGGAAGTAACATCTCTTGAATCTGTAACTGCAGAAATGACAAAACAAAATGAGGAACTTCTAGCAGTGACAAAAGAAGGTAATGTTCAAATGGAAAAAATTGGAGAAAAATTGCAGCAGCTGAAGGAATTATACACCGAACCTATTCCTGAAAAAGTCGACCATACGACATTCAAAGATGACCATAAAAAGGAAGCAACATCTGCTGAAGTTACTGTAACTCCAGAACTGCTTAAAAAGGGTGGGGAACTTTTAGCAGATACAAAAGGTAACGTTGAAATGGAGAAACCCGAAGAAAATGTGCAACAGCTAAGGTCCACCGAAACTGTACCTTCAGAAATGACTAAACCGAGTAAAGTTGATATTGAGAAAATTGATGAAAAAGTGCAACAGCTAAATGAATTATCTACCACACCTATTGTCGAAGAAATCGAACTCACGGCACTCAAAGATGATCACAAGAATGAAGTAACTTCTGCTGAAGCTGTACCTACAGAACTGACTAAACTGAGTAACGTTGAAATTGAGAAAATTGATGAAAAAGTGCAACAGCTAAATGAATTATCCACCAAAGTTATCGTCGAAAAAATCGAACTTACGGCACTCAAGGACGATCACAAGAATGAAGTAACTTCTGCTGAAGATGTACCTACAGAACTGACTAAACTGACTAACGTTGAAATTAAAAAAATTGAAGAAGAAGTACAGCTAAAGGAGTTATCCATCAAACCTATCGTCGAGAAAATCGAAGCTACAACAGTCAAAGACGATCACAAAGCAACCCCTGCTGAAGCTGCTGTAACGATGGAACTGAATAAACAGAGCGAAGAACTTATGAAAGAAGATAACGTTCAAATGGAGAAAATTGAAGAAAAATTGCGTTTAAAGGAAATATCCACGTCTTCCGTTGAGAAAAAAGAACCTAGGACACCCGAAGATGATCAAAAAGTTGCGGAAGGTACACACCTCATAAAATCCACTAAAGAAGACATAGTTGATCTGGAAAATATAGATGAGAAGTTGCAGAAATTGAAGAAAACTTGTGAACCTAAAATTGAGATCGAGGCCGAGCTTGAGGCAGTGGTTGAAAGAGGTCCGAAACTATCTGGTGATATAATAGAAAAAATGGAGCTAGGACGTAAATCTCCAAAAGAACGAGAGGAAGATGTGATAAAAATAGTAGCTAGCGTTGCGGAGGTGCTAAAATCAGACGCGCCCTTAGAAGAGTTTGAAGGGAAACTTCCTATAAGCACTTTCAGTCCATTCGCAGCAAGCTATACCACAGAACTACGAGAAACTCATATCACAACCGTAGATTCGCCAGTTGGCGAGAGCAAAATTATCAAATCCGATATAATTCCACCAATTCCAGAAGAACCTTACTCAGTAACTGCTTCATTCCTACAGGAAGAAAGAAAAGTTGCACCATCAGAAGAACACATAGAGAAACCTGAAGATAAAAGAAGCAGTTTACTGAAACAATCTCAAGAACTCATGATGGCAACTTCAAAAATGATATCTGATATTAAGTGCAAGACTGAAGATAAAGATGATCTAGACCTAGATATAGACGAGCAAGCAGTAGTGCACAGAATGCTAGTGACAGCATCCAGTGAAGACGGAGGTGAAGAAATTGAAATATGCCCAGTTGGTAGTATTGTCTTTTCTAAAAGCTCAGAAAGTTCAGGAAGATCTTCGCCTGATAAATCCCAGGATGTCTCTAAGAAATCCTCAATCGTTGACACAATATCCGACTCTCTCAGCACTGTAAAGCACGTTAGGGAACTGTGCTCCGAGAAAGATTCAGGTAAGATATTATACTATTTTTTTACAGTATATGTTTTGCATATGCCACATCTCTCTTCTTTTCAGGCATCGACGACGTCAAATCTGATACAGATTTGGAAACCCAAGAAAAACTTAGCCTACTAGGTAGTAGGCTAAGTGATGCAGATGGTAAGCCTACAGCGACAGAAATTGAGGATGGTGGGTCTCAAGCAACAGTTTCTGGAAAATCTTCTCCAGACAAGGATGCATCGATTAAGAGCTTAGCCTCGGGTAAATCTACCCCTGATATATCAGATTTTGAAAAATCTAAAGAGATAACATCTTCGTTAGAGGATCTGAAGACACATGAAGAGCCATCAAAAATAGCTAAAGCGCAAGATGAGTTCGTACTTGCGGTAGAAGCTCTGGGAAAGGAAATCTCTAGCGTAGATCTTAAACCTCACAGTTCGCCTAAGAAAGATGATAGAGAGCCAGAAGACCCTGATCAGAAACAACCAAAAGCAGAAATATCTAAAACTGAATCCACAGTTACTGAAAGTTCTCAAGGAGAAGACGAAGGATCTATAAAACCAGAAAGAAGGGACAGCTTGATTGATAAAATTGAACATAGTATTAAAGATCAATTCGAGGCTGTCTCGGATTTCACCAAGTCATTATTTGGTAAAGGCACCGACAAAGCAGCAGAAACAAAGATAGAAGGAAACCTAATAGAAGAAAGCAAAGCAGAAACTAATATAACCGAAGAAACAGTACCCGAAGGAAAAAATATTTTTGTGAAAATCGAGGATAATATTAGGGACATCGTTGACGAAATTACATTATTGACAGGAGAAGACAAGAAAGAACATGTACATACGGTTTCTCAGCCATTGAAAGACATTAAAGATGAAAAGGAAGGTCCTGAAACTGGGCCTGAGGGGGGACTCTTAGAGAAAGTTGCTGAAGTTTCTCAAATAGACACTAAGGAAACCAAAGAAGCCTTTGAAGGCAAGCCTGATGGGGATCTAGTTCTGAAGGTCGAAAAACACGCAGAAGATAAAGCCAAAGAAGTTAGTGGTAAAATTCATGAAATAGAGACGGCGGTTGCACAGGACTTACAAGAATATACCTCAGATTTATTAGCTACTGTAAAGGAAATAAAAATAGCAGGGGACGCAGCGATCGAAACTTTAAAAGACACAGTTTCTAGCGCTATGGAAAAAGTAACTAGAGAAACTTCATCAATGGCAGAAGTTGCTCATGCTAACGATTCCAAGGATGCTGCAGGGGCTGCAATAGATGAAGCAAAGGCAGCTTTGGATACATTAGACACACCTGAGACAGCAGAAGATATTATAGCTGATGGATCTCCTAAAGATGCATTGGAAAAATCAGTAGATACATCTAAGAGTATGATTGAACAACTAACAGATAAAATAAGCGATACATTTAAAGAAGCGGAAAAAATAGTAACAGATACATTTACATCCGCCACAAATAAGGAAATAGATGCTCAGGTTCTAACATCTGCCAGTAAAATTTCCATTGACACCATTTCTCATGAGCTGAAAGAAGTAAAATCTGGTAAAATCGAAGCTGATTTTCCTAAATATACCGCAGATGAAGGCCTGAACAGTGAATTGAATGATGATTCTGCAATAGTTGACGTAAAACCTGCACTGGAAAAACAGATGGACGAGTCTGACCTGCTAGTAGCAAAAGAAGGTCAAATGCCGACCACTGATACTTCGGAAAAAGCTGCGATACCTACTTCAGACAAGACAGAAGCCAATGACAGTGTCCTAGATAAATTAGAAGAAACTACCAAAGCTATTGTTGATAGTGTACTCGAAACTTCTGATTACCCTATGGATAATATTGGAAATCAAAAAGATGATCCTGTTTCTGAAAAAACACGTGTGACCTCAGAAGAACTCAAGAAGAGACGAGATAGTCTGATCGAGCAAATTGAAGGAGGCGTTATAAGTTCTCTCAATGCCATTTCAGACTTTGGAAAATATATGTTTGACAAAGGAGAAAACTCGACTTCTAATGTTGAACATTCCGCAGAAGATAAAGAAGTAGCCGAAGGACTTGTACAGAAGATTGAGGATAATATTCATAGTTCAATATCGGCAACGTTGCATTTTGTTGAATCAACGCTAGATACCTGTGGTAATGAAGAAAAAGCAACTAGCGCAGATAAAATTACAACTAAAGTTATAGAACCATCAGAACAAACAAAACAGGTTTCTCTAAAAGATGAACACATCGTCACAGATACAAAGGAAATGTTAGACACGAAAGCAAATGATGATGCAATAACTCAAATAACGGAAGACGAAATGCCAACGACTTTCACAAAACAAGATCTTAAGTCTACTGATATAAGAGATGAAAAGACCGACGTGAAAGATGGGAAAGGAACCAGTGAAAGTAAAATTGAAAGTGAACCAATAAAAGAGAAAGCAGAGGTTAAAGATTATAACAAAGAAAGTATATCATCAGACACCAAAATCACTGATATTACAAAACTACCAGAGACCATAACACCAGTTTCGAAAATTCAAGACATGGACAAGGAAACTGTTTCAGAAACAAAACAGATAAGCGACTTAAGTGATTCTAAAGATAAAAAGATAGATGATAAAGCAGAAATACTGAAAGAAAGTCATTTTGATGAAAAAGATCAGAAATTAGCTCACGACGTATCAGAATTATTAGACCATCGGAAAAGTAGTATAGCCATCGAGGAATCGAAACCAAATGACAGTGCTGATACTAGTGATAGTAAAGATCAAAAACCATCGACAGATATAGAACATAGCGTAAAACCAACATCACTCGAAGAACGAAAGTCACCAGTTCTATCAGGCAAATCTACCCCTGAAATGAAATCAGACATTAAAGAAAAAACCTGGGAGAGTCAATTGGAGGTATCCAGAACACCTACACCAGATTTTCAAGCAAGTACCAAGCCAGACATTGAAACAGAAATAGTGCCAGAAAGTAAAGAAGGTAGTAGAGATGGTACGACAGATAAAATAATGGATCTTAAAACTGAACACCAATCAGAAATTAAAGATACAGGAGAGCCTAATAAGGAGATGTTATTAAAAGACATCAGTGACACCAAAATTTCAGGTGATCTACTTAAGGCAGACACAAAATCTGCAGACTCATCCGGTAAATTATCGCTAGATCCTCAGGGACCAGGTATCGCAGAACATAAAGAAGCTAAGTCTTCTGACGTCTCTGGAAAATCTACACCTGACCTGAAACCAGGTATCAATATGGTAGAAGATACGCAACAGAAAGATGTTCCAACAAAATCGGACAGCCTTCAAGAAGCACCACAAAATGACAAGGAAAATGTATCAACATATGCTGTTGCGGGTAACACTATAGTTGACGGAGAAGGTAAATCGAATACTGTAACCATTGATAAAGACTTGCTCGAAAAAGAAGAAGAACAAGCGTGGGAAAAATCCATTGAACATTTGAATGAAAGCCGTAAAATATCTACTGATATGACAAAGTCCGTGATATTTGGCAAATGTAAAAAGTCTTCTGCACAAATCGAAACTGTTGGTGATGAATTGGCAAACAAAGAAGAAGACGTTTTGAGGAAATCGGTGAGGGATGTAAAAGACCCGTTTGAAGCCGTGTCCGATATGTCTAAATCCGTTGTATTTGAGAAGTGTGAAAAACACCCCGAAGAAATCGAAATTATGGATGAAAAGCTCCTGAAGAAAGACGAAGGTATTTTTCAAAAGTCTGTGGAGGATATAAAAGAATCATTTGAGACAGTTTTGAAGCATTTGAAGCGCGATCATCAGTCGACAAATGAGGAACTTATTGGGGAGGAAAAGATCAAGAGATCTTTATCATTTGATGAATGTGGCATCTCAACAGACTTGGAAGAAATCGACCCAACAACTTTGCAGCAAGAAGAAGAACAGATTGAAAAGTCTGCAGAACATTTAAGGGAAGCATACGAGACAGTATCAAAAATGTCTCAGTCCATATCATTCGATAAGTGCGAAAAACCAGAAGACACTCTCTTGCACAGAGAAGAAAATGCCCTATCAGAGTACGCTGAGGACTTGGAAGATACGTTTGAAACAGTTGAAGATATGTCGAAATCAGTTGTGTTCGAAAGGTGTGACTCAATTAGAGAAAGAAGAAAGTCGTTGGTGCATGATTTCTTAGAAAAAAGCGTGGAAGATATTAATAATGCATTCGAGGCTGTTTCGGATATGTCAAAGTCTGTGATATTTGAGAAATGTGATAAAGAAGATCATAAGGAAAAATCGGATGCGGAAAAGGAGTTATTCGATGAAAAGTCTGACATAGATATCAAACGAAAGGACTCCGCCGTTGATGACATATCCAAGAAGGTATCTGTCGATGCTGATACAAAGTCGATAACATCAGATATTAAGGCGGAATTAAAGGCCAAAGATAGTGACATTAAGGGCACTGTTAAAGCAGTTACAAGTGATGTTGATACTAAGTCTATTGTAGCCGAACTGGAGAAATCTCCTATACTTCTAGTGACGGACAATAAACTCGAGAAATCGCCAGACGCCAAGCCTGCCGTTTTTGAAAAATGCGAAAAAGAAACTATGGAGAAAACTTCTAGTGAACCAGGAGCTGCTACGGGTGTTAAGGATAAGCATAGCGATTTAAGAGACTTAGATTCGGGGGAAACTGAGACCCCATTAGAAAAGGAAATAATAAATAAAGGCGACCTTATGAAATTAGATAGTAAATTAGACGAACAAATTTTAGAGCCAAAGGAAACCACATTGGTTGTTGCTGAGGCAGATACTAAAAAATTATCGATATCCGACGTTGAAATTACCCTATCTGATACTGGAGTAGCTGTGTGTCCCAAAGATGCTAGCACCCAACTAATACAAGCAGAAAGACTCAGTGTAGACAAAAGTGATATTAAAGAAGATAATCAAAAGACTGAACGTAAAGATACTGAAGATTCATGTGATAAAACAAAGGAATCTCTTGTTAGTATAGCTGGCCCGTCAAAAGATAGTGCCGCAATAGAAAAACAAATAGAACTGCAGGAAACTTTGCTTCACGAAAAGCACATTCCAGGGTCTGTAACCCCTCCCACAGTGCCAGTTAGTCCAAACGTGTTGGATTCTTATAGCGACGACATTAGACTCGCAAGCAGAACTGAAGCCCTGCTGAGTGAAGCAGGACTTAGAAGCTGCACACCGGGCAGTGACGATTTCGAAATTATTACCTCCACCCATAGCGACATATCATCCGGGCAGGTATCTAAAATGCCGTTCGACAGCGAAAAACTCGACAGCGATGAAGATGATCAGTTAAGCGTTACATCGCAAGTTGTACACTCTCGGGCTTCTTCCAATTGTGACTTGGAAGAAGATATTCAGTTAAGCGCCAAAATGGACCCAATGAGCATGTCATTTTACGGATCCCTCCCCGATGAACATCAGGTAGAAGAAAAACAAGGCGACCGCTCTTACTTATACGAAATTACCAAAGCTAAATATAGCAGTGCTGCCTCAGCCGACGAGGCAGATTTAAAAGACCATCTGAATAAAACTAAACAGTCAGAAGTTGAAGGTTTGATGACTGCTAGCTTCATTGGAGATTTACCGTCATCTTCCACTTTGGAAGATAAAAAGGACCCTATCGAGTCTTGGGGTAAACCTTTGGGGTTGCCAGACCCACCTACGTATTTGTATGAGATAACTAAAGCGAAATATACGTCTCCGGCGACCAACAAGGGAAATTCTAGGCAGCTTAATAAGGATGGGGACTTAGACGTTATGAGTTCCAGTTTCTTTGGAGTTGTGCCATCTTCATTTGGTGATGATAAGGATCCCATTGCATCTTGGGGTAAGTGTATGAAAAAATCCCATTTTATTTTCTATTAGGGATTTTTTTTTCTTTAGGGAAACCACTTGGTCTTCCTAGCCCAGCCCCACCAAGCGACAATAAGGGTACACCGAAAAAAGAAAGGAAACTTCCCTCGAACGTGACCGCTAAAAACAAGTTGAATGATGACAAGAAAAGATCCGAGTCCCCTTCGAAATATAGGAACAAGAAAGTGAACCCAGTTTACGTCGACTTGACGTACGTGCCACATCATGGAAATGCATACTACTCTTACGTGGAATTCTTTAAAAAAGTTAGGGCGCGCTACTACGTATTTTCCGGAATAGAACCCAGCAGAGAAGTGTATAATGCGTTATTGGAAGCCAAGCAAACCTGGGAAGATAAAGAATTAGGTATGGAAGATTTTGTTGCTAAACGATGATACTCAGTGTCATGTGTCATACTGCGGATTGTTTTTTAAAGCATTACCTACTACTTCCCTTTCGGGGTACCCCATTATAGTTTGATCCTTTTTAAGCCTGTATGGGGGGTTAAGAAGTGAAGTGGATCAAGTCCTGAAAATAAGTTACGGAGAAAATAAAGGTTTTAAGCGTTTTTCTTGTTTTTTTAATTTAAAACAAAACATTTTGACAAGAAAAGTATAGCAAATACTTTTTTAAACTTTATATTATACAGTTATAAACATATATATTCTGCTATATGTTACTGTGGTAATTTCTAAACTTAAGAATTAAAATTTTTTTTGACGCACCATTTTATAGATGAAAATATTTTAATTTTTAACATAAACAGGTTCATCGGTACATTCTTCTTCATCATTAGGAAAATTGTTGTCTTGGCTTTGTCTAGTGTTCCCTTGTAGAGGTAAATATTAATTTGTAAAAATTGTGATATATTGGGGTAATAAATCGAAGTAGATCTTTCATGTGCTGATTTTTAGATTCTGTTACATTACGTCTAGACGGATATAGTTGGTCCTGTTGGATGTGCAGTGATGATAATTTTCTTCCACGTGCAGTTTTATTGAAATAACTTCTTCAAATGCAGTGTCTTCATTGAGTGTTTCTTTAAACTTTAAGGATATTGGCGATGCCCTTTCAAAATGCAACCATCTCATGTTTAACCAGAAAAAGTCCTGGCCTGTTAAAGTTTTCTTTCTAGTTTGTATTACTGATTCCAATTTTTTTGTTGATTCAAACTCTTCCCTTTTCATTTCTATAACTCTTGGTTCTTTTTTCTATGCCTCTCGTGCTATTTTTATCTAGTCTTGAGTGCAAAAAATATGGGGTTATTTGCGACGAAATTTTCCAATTACGCCGAACTCGGCAAATACGAATGACCAGATACTAAAAATTTAAGATCTATAGTGTGTACTGATATTTGCAACCTGTACTAACTTTAACAGGGATTGGGACATTTTTATATTCCTATTTTGACCTGTGCATGAGTCAGAATACAAAATGAAATGTTTATGGTTTGAGATCAGCTATATCTTAAGATCAGCGGCCTCCCTCTGTCTCATCATACATGTACATAAATCCAGTCCCTTCATTAAATGAATAATTGGGGTTTATTCATATAATGGGGTTGTAAACATATAATTTTTGTGCAATATGCCACGGATGTGGCAATTTTAGGAAATGGTAGGGCGTCCTGAAGGTCGATGTCAGTACATAGTTGTTGTCTGAGGTCTTTTATTGGTCGCTTTTTAGATAGCTTTGGCAAGGTGTAGTTGTTTATCTATGTTTAGCTTTTCTTTTTGTTTCTTCAATTTTTTCAACTTTCATTTGAAGGTCGTCGCATAAAGAACAAGTATCCATAGATGGTTTTTTACAACTTAAATTGAACTTTGTATTAAACACATGGTAGTAAAAATTTTTTTTGCAAGGAAGAATATTTTCTACAACACATTTTTCGTTGTAACTCATACATTTTGCTCATGGTCAGTTCTATTACTGAACATACTTCATGTTTAATTTTAATTTTAATTAATTTTCGCTGATCTTCATGAATTTTGGCGTTGCAAGTACACGCAATATTCTGAAATATTTTCGAGGTTACGGTTTTTCTCGATGATGAAATATATTATTTGCCGCAATTTCGTCTGAAACATTCGTGACGCGACATCAAAATTCCCAAAACGATTTTAAGTCGAATCTGACCATAAATGGGACCACCGCTTGATTAAAAACTCATGAACAGCGACCACAAAATTCCCGAGATGCCGATTTTGAGTAGATTCAGCTCTTAAATGGCAAAACTGTCCTCCATATTGCATATTAATTTTGAGAAAAAAATTCTGACCAGTGACATCAATATTTCCAAGTGTACGATTTTGAGTTCACTCCGACCTTAAATGGCTAAAATTTTGAAAAATTCTTAATCTGCTACCCCAAAAACCACTAGAGTCCTTTCAGATGAAAAATCGCAATATTCATCAGCCATTTAGAAAATTACTATACCTGTTATGTATTAGTAATTAGAATATTACTAACTACATAACTTTTAACCATCATTCGTCATTGGTTCGCGTTATAAACTGTTTATTTCTATAAACAGGGTATCTTTGTAGTCTGTTTCTGCAGCAATAGGAAGAAACACTATTCCAGCCATTTAAATATGTTCAATTTTCCCCGCTTCTGGCCGAAATTGTCTGCAGCTTAAGATCTCTTCTAACACATTAAATATTACACTCAAATTATCTTACCAAATGGTCTAACAAATTACATAGTGTTATCAGTAATACGGAGGATTGATACAACGCATATCTGAAATTAAATATATATAGAGGATGACTAATCCACTGATCCAGGAGGATCCACTGATACCATGCCAATGTAACTATCATATCTTAGCGTTCCCATACAACACCTAGAGTTGTGACCTTGAACGCTCCTTCATGCGTAGATATCTCCTACATGATAGAAAAGACGTACAAGTGAAAACGGACTAAGTTTTACTGCAATTAGCATGCAGTATAGCTGCCAAATAGTGCCCAGGCGATATACACATTAATGCGAACGAAATTTGTACGTAAAGTAGCAATCCGTGGGCTATATAGGGCACTTCGCGATGTCTATCCATGTTCTATACCATGCCAATGTAACTATCATATCTTAGCGTTCGCATACAGCACCTAGAGTTGTGACCTTGAACGCTCCTTCATACGTAGATATCTCCTACACGATAGAAAAGACGTACAAGTGAAAACGGACTAAGTTTTACTGCAATTAGCATGCAACAGAGCTGCCAAATAGTGCCCAGACGATATGCACGTTAATGCGAACGCATTTTGTACGTAAAGTAGCAATCCGTGGGCTATATAGGGCATTTCGCGATGTCTATCCATGTTCTATACCATGCCAATGTAACTATCATATATTATCTTAGACTGATCCAGGATGACTGATCAACTGTAAAATGGGTGCAGAATATACACCTGATGATATACGCGCCACGATAGCAGCGCTCGCTGCTACGGCAAAGCGTGGAACTAAAATACACAGCAGTCACACTTCTGAAAATTTGTTGGCTGATATGTCTGTTTTACATGTGATGTAAAACGGTCTTCCGTATACGTAAGACCGATCGGATCGGAAGACCTATTCAATGTAAATGGTCTATTAGATGAGGACCTATCTACTTACTATCTATTATTAACACGTTTCTTTTTTTTTCAGAAGTAACTATTATTCCCACGTACGACACTGACATACTTGGCTACTGGGTCGCCGAAAACGAGGAGCTCCTAACAAAACATAAAATAGACTTATCGCCTTCAGCATCTCGTTGCACTATCAACCTACAGGACCATGAAACATCATGTAGTGCTTATAGGCTAGAGTTCTAAACCATCTCTTATTTCTTTAAGCCACACGTTGTTTTTTTAGCAATAAACCCTCACAAAATTACACAAAATATATCTCGGAAAGCTACGAAAGTAGCCATCGGATGAGAAAATTGGTTTCCACTCCATTGCACATCTCGGAAAAAGACGTCCATTAAAATAGAAGCCAATGATAAAATATCATCTATATCTTCCTTTAAACAGTACCTCTTAATCAGTATATCAGTCTCTTACAAAAAGATTTACTACTTATCTCTCAAAAATGTGTCTAGAATAGTGGTAGCAATCACCCTAGACTGGATATAAAATTAACAAATTTAGAATATTTTAAATTTTTGAACAGTAAGTGTTGTTCGTTTAAATATTTATCAAAATTATTCTTCCGCATGAAGGATAGTGTTGATTATTCAAAGTTTATTGAAACTTATTGAAGACGCAAGAGTATCGTCAAATTATATGTGAAAAAATAGAATAGATATTAAACTAAAATTAAAATAGCTGTAACATCTCGGCTAGTAAATTAAAAAGGAATAATTATTTAGTTAAAGCATTAACTGAATCTCATATATTAGACAATCCATGGAAACTTTTATAGCGATACATGCTTACAGGTTTAATCAACAATTAACTAGATGTTTGGTTTTCTATTACTGCGTTGGATATTTCCAAAATCTGAAATGAAAAGTTCCATTGTCAATATTTTAAGACTTTTTTCTAAATTTTTTTTATAAATTTCCGTTTGTGTGTATTAGCCTGTTTCTATTCAATTGCTGAAGTTAATGCTATATCGCTACATAATTATTTCCTTAACCGCTTTATATGTGTTATAAATACCTATATTATATCATATGTGATATAGCAGATAGTTTTTGTTAGCTTTTAAAAACATTGTTAGGATTATCACGGCGGAAAGTACTTAGGCCGTTGTTTTTGGATATTTTATCGCATTTTGTACCAATCACGCTTTTCCTTTATATATGCCAAAGAGTTTTATTGCTGCAAGAAGTATTTATCGAAGTAGTATTAGTTTTATTGCCTATTTATTTATTTATTATATTTATTTGGTTTTAAATTTTTCCTATTATCAAAACGAAAAATATTCCAAATTAAAAATTAGAGAGTATTCTGGTTTCTTTGGGTGTATTTTGTGAAAATGGGCCTACAAAGATACGAAAGCTTCGGTGTGTGATCAGTTTACCGTTTAAATATTATTTTGGAGTAAAGTGCTACATTTTTGAGTTCAGTTTATATT
Organism: Tetropium fuscum; assembly: GCA_964058915.1. Taxonomy (NCBI): domain Eukaryota; kingdom Metazoa; phylum Arthropoda; class Insecta; order Coleoptera; family Cerambycidae; genus Tetropium; species Tetropium fuscum. The sequence goes on along the minus strand of CAXKVY010000190.1, from coordinate 439,676 downwards.
AAAATAAAACTCTCAAGACATGTCCACGATACTGTGTAGATGCGAGTCCAGCAGACCAAACTCAAGGGGTAAGACTTAATTAAAGGGGCCACCGGTTTCGGCAAATATAACCTGGACTCAAAAACATTAAGATGATCAGGCAAAAATTGAGCTTTGTACTAACTAGTACGATACAATAAAACTATTGTTGTTAACTATATATGTAAGATTGGTGCTATAAAAGGTATGCCTTTGCAAGGTTTCAGAATTTTTTCGGGAAAGTGCTCCATCTGGGACGTAGAGGAAAAACCGTCGATGGTAGTTCAGATAGGAATATAGCCAATACGAAACGAAATTTTCGATTTTCAGTTTGATTTTGTTTAAGGTTCTTTTATCTTTGACGCACATTTTGGTGAGACACATTCATTCCGTGTTGGTTATATCATGTGAAAAATGCCACTTTATATTTGTGTTACATGAATTATGGATCCATCTAATATTTACGTGCAGTTTCACTTAAATTATTCTATATATTTAAAAATAGCTTCTAGTCAAAAAGAATCTGATATCTTTTAGCTTAAAAATGTTAAAAAGTTACATATATTCAAAACGCAATTAATGTATGGGATATGTATGAGATTAAAAAATAAATTTTAAAAAAAATCTTCACTCTTATTTACCCTAACGCCCGTCCGTGTCCTGTCCTAACATAAAATTATTGCAGCAAAAATAATAGGATGGTCCAAGGCGTATAAATGTCTGTAATGCTTTTAAAATTCAGGTTTTAAATTCTGAATTCAGACTTTGAACTCTCAATTCAGACGTTAAACTCAGAATTCAGACTTCAGTCTTCAAATTCAGACTTTAATCTCTGAATTTAGACTTAAAATTCTGAGTTCATGCTTTTAACTCTAAATTAATGCTTTCAACTATGAAGTTAGACTTTAATCTCCGAATTCAGACTTAAATCTTTAAATTGACAATTATATATTAAAGCTAAGAAATCTTTACTTAAAAACTTTAATCTATTTAATTGATAGATTAGACTTTAATATCTGAATTTAGACTTCAAACTGTGGAATTCTGAGAGAATTCCACATAATATCTGAGAATTTCTGAGATATCGCGATTGTAAGAGACAGTTATACATGATATGCACATATCCCAAGCAGCATGGTGACGTCATTATTACGTTCTTTTAAGGTGATTTTAGGTCTAAGACGTCAAGTGACCAATATGAGGCCGAACATATGACGTCATTTCTATGTCGTCTTTAAAACGTCACTTTTTTCTCGTCATTCAGACGTGTCTTTTTAATCTAACGTTACTAATCCTTAGGACGTCATAAATTTGACGTCATATTATCGACGATCATTTTTCCTCCCTTTCGTTGTACTTATTTCTTATTTGTCTACAATAATTAATGTTATGTTAAGTTTGAGACATTTCAAAATTTAAAACATAAAGGGCACCACAGCCAAATTTTTTGAATTTTTTCAAAAAATTTTGAAAATTTTTTTAATTTTTTCAAAAAATTCAAAAAATTTGGTTGTGACTTTTTCTCGTCATTTTGACGTCTCTCTTGTAGTTCTTTTATCTACAGAATTAGAATTGAATTTTATATTCTGGACACAAGACCCAGAAGCAATTTTTTTTTTAAATTTTTACAAAAATTTTTGAAAAAATTTTGAAAATTTTCAAAATTTTTTGAAAAAATTCTGTTTTTTCAATATTTTTTTAAAAAATTCTAAAAAATTTTTCAAAATTTTTTGAAAAAATATTTTCCAAATTTTTTGAAAAAATTCGAAAAATTTTTCAAAATTTTTTGATAAAATTCTGTTTTTCCAAAAATTTTTGAAAGAATTCAGAAAATTTTTTCAAAACTTCAAAAGACCATTAACTATTTTTTTTTACTTCTCTTGTAGTTCTTTTAACGTATTTATGTCCTAAAAACTGACGAAATAAATACGTCATAATAACGACACCATGCTGCCTGGGATATGCCACGTATGTACGAGTACAAGTACAAACACAACAATTGTAGTTGGCGAAGATGTTGATTTGTTAACTTCTCACTGCAAAGACTCCTATTGATCAAATTATTTACTTTCTGACACCTGGAAAAGCTCAACGGCGAACAGGAATATATTCTTCACAAAGTTTATCTGTTTATCCAAAATGCCAAAAGCATATTTTATGTTTATATGCAATAACCAGCTACGATACTACATCAGCAATTTATAGAAGGGGCAACACGTCAGTGGTAAAATTATTCGAAAAAAAAAGATTAGATTGACTGCGCAAAAGTATTTAAAAAAACTGATTCTTCTCCGCAAACAAAAATCACAGCAGGAATTCGCTTTCTCCTTGCTGTTTATGGCACTGCAAAAAAAATTGGTTGTCTAGATAAATACCGATATTTAACCTTTGTCAAAAATTCTCAACACAAGAAGCAAGTACAATTATCATGTCTCCCCCCAACATCGGCATCTGCTATTCAACACATGTATCGAGTATTCTATCAAGTTCAGGCATGTCTAAGCAATCAACTTAACCCTTAAGACTGGGGTTGGAAATTCATAGATAATACTTTGGAACCGATGCAAAGTTTACTGCCACCCGCTCCAGAAAAACTATTTGATTCTATTTTTTGCAATTGCAATAAGGTTACAGTGGCAATTATGGCTGCAAAAAATGTAGGATTATTGTGTTCTCCAGCATGTACCAATTTCCGAGGTCAGTTTTGGTTAAATGTCCAATTAAACACGACAGAGGAAGATTCATGTGATTTTTATGAAGAGAACCGATTCATCTTCATTTGAAGAATTAATGACCATCCAGCAAGAAGAAGGGGAAGAAGAAGATGAAATCGAACAAGACATGACTGTTGAAGTTGAAGACGTTGAAGAGTATGAATCAGATTAAAATAGCAAAAAAATCAAAACTACAATTAAAGTCAATATCCAATATCAATATAAATATTTCATTATGCATTTAAAAAAGTATTGTCCCTGAAAATTACATTATAATAGTTCGTGGAATAGGCCTACTCGTGAAACCACGTTAAAAAAAACGTCGAGTACAGTACCTTATAGGTGGCGTGGAAATGTGTACATATCATGTAGGTATAACGTGAGTCTTACAATCGCGAAATCTCAGAAATGGCGACTCAATCAATTTTTTTTTACAAATTTAATGAATATGTCACGTTCAAGATAAAGTAGGCAACTGAGAGAGAGTTTTATCTTGGAAAAAAATTCAATCAAGAATAAAGCCTACTACGAGAGAATCACATACCTGGCCAATTGTGTCGTCTCGCATACTCACAAACCATATCACCCTGCACACGTCATTCACATGAACTGTATTAATTTTCAGATCCGCGTTCCATAATAACTTCATCGTTTCCCCTAGCTGCTTATAAATTGCAGCAGCCATTACCCTTGGAGTTAAACCGGTCCTGTCTCCAGGACCATAGACTGTAGGTAGCCTAAGAACCGTTTAATGAAAATCAGACATTTCAGCAAATTGTTTTTCTACCTGAAAATACACCAAAAAATTTTAATGAAGAATTTTCGATCCCACGACAAAACTTACCTGTCTCTTCCACTTAGCGACAAAAGTCCAAGGTTCAATGGATCCGTCTTCCTTGTGAGGTACTTTATCGGACAAGTACATGTTCCCAGACGACAATTCAACGTAGTGCATAGCGTTTTGAAGACTGGCATTTTTGGCGCAATTTAAGCTTAATTTTAGTATACCTTCATTGTATATAGGATTCGTTTACCCCGATTTGGTTTCCCCGGCACAGTTAACTACGATATCCCAGATTGCTCCGTCAGAAAGTTGAAAAGCATTCTTGCACGATTCTGTCGGACGATAAAAGGATCATTTTTGGGGATCATTTTTGTAGATAATTTTAAGATCTACAACTGAAGTACTTTTTCGATAAAACTTACCGTTTTCGAAAAAAATCCAGAAAACCTCAAATTTTGACCTTTGACCCCGAATAACTTTTGTAGCGCACATGGGATTAATGGGAACTTTTAAAACTTCCATTATCATGGTAAACCCAAGCTCTCCACGAAATTTCAGCTTTCCGGGAGTTTTTGTTATTTCAAACGTCTAAATTGACCGGACTATATTTTCTCCTTTCTCGTGATACATATAAAAATATCTGATCAAATTTGTAGAGCATGTTAGTACATCCAATAGCCTTTTTTGTAAAAATTAAGACACCGATATCATTGCTCGCGCGGTTGAATAGAGGAAAGTTGGGGCAAAGTGGCTATTTTCAACATTTCAGTCGTAGTAGCAACATCTGTAGTATAACTTCTGAAGCTAGTCAAGTTCATCAGAAGGTTGCTATTTAATAAGAATTTGCATGAGTCAACAATAACACGTGTTGAATTTATCAAATAAACTATTTTTATAAAGGGGTGGAAAGTTTTAAAACGGTAAGTAAAAAAACCATATACCGTGTTATATTCCGAAAAAGTAATGCTTCTGAACTGGGGAAGAATATAATTTATCTACTATAATAATCGACAGGCAGAACCTATGTAGGTGTGATTTAGTTCGTTGGGTTGCCTATATATTAGTTGTTTATTGTTTAATTTATGCTATCATTGTTTTGTTTAGGTAGGTAACTATATTATTAGGTAGGTAATCTCTACACCAGAGTAAAAAATAATTATATATCTAATGATGACGCAGGAGAGCTGAAACCAGCAAAAATGTCGTGGAATTATTTATTAATCACAAATGTGTACCTATGTACGTTATGATCCAACTTTCGTCTTTTCTGGCATCTCTTTTAGGCAAATATCTAAAGTCACCGGCAATGTGTTAGTTGGGTTACATAACAGTGTAGGATCAGGAGCTTCGACGACTCGAGTGAAACTCTTGCGGGGCCCTGCGCAATGTCCCAGTGCAACTTTACAGACCAATGCGCTTGCTGACATTATTGAAAAAAATAAGGATGCGCTAACCGCGCGACTTTTGCAGCATTCCCTATGAGGGGACCAGCAAACCAAGAAGACGAATGTGGTGTCCACATGCAGGCATGGAACGTTATTGGGATTCTCATTTTCTCTTTGCTCTTGGGTTTGGACAGATGGCTGGAGTTTCCGTCCAGCAATGGTCGTCATAGTACACCATGTTCCTACTGTCTAAATTTCAAAATAAATCATAGCTGTTGTTTCCTTGGAACTTAAAATAATTACTGATTTCAAAATGGATTAATCCATATATCTCTCTCATATAGTGTCCGGTGCTTTTTTGCTTTGTGTACTATTTTTCTCCATTTCTATGTCATTTGTCATTAGTTTCTTCCACTATTGTATTTTCGTGATTTTGTTATTTTTTGGTTCTTGTTCTACTTACTCTTTGCACCTGGTTCTTGGTCTGTCCCTGAGTCTCTTAAGTATATGTTGGGTTCCATTCAGTTATGATTCTAAGTAGGTACTGGTCTTTTCTTATCTGTTATTTTCTTATCCATGTAAATTAACTGATAAATTGACTGAAATAATTACTGATTTCAAAATGGATTAATCCATATATCTCTCTCATATAGTGTCCGGTGCTTTTTTGCTTTGTGTACTATTTTTCTCCATTTCTATGTAATTTGTCATTAGTTTCTTCCACTATTGCATTTTCGTGATTTTGTTATTTTTGGTTCTTGTTCTACTTACTCTTTGCACCTGTTTCTTGGTCTGTCCCTGAGTCTATTAAGTATATGTTGGGTTCCATTCAGTTATGATTCTAAGTAGGTACTGGTCTTTTCTTATCTGTTATTTTCTTATCCATGTATAGGTACCATCTAATTAGAATATTATCATCTAATATTTTCATTTGCAAGAATTTCTATTTCACTGTTTATTAGTACTCTGTATATTATCCTTTTCAATGTTTTAAGTTTTTATTCTTCACTGTTGGGTCCTTATTTTGTCCATTGCGTACGTAACACTATTGGCCTTACTATAATCTCTGGAAGATTTCTTACTTCGTTGTCCTGCTTAATTTGCTTTATACCCTTTCCGTATTCCCCCAATAAGATCTTGCTTTTAATTTAATTTTTTCTGCATCAGTACGTCTAGTTACTTAAATATTTCCACTTCTTTTTATGCATCGTTTTCTCATATAAACTGTGATGTGGCTCTCTCTTCCTTATTCTGGCATATATATTTAGTTTTTTGATCATTCATATTTATCCTAGAATTTTTTTATCTCATGTACGTGGTTTGGGAGAAAATTTATCTCAAAGTCTTTATACATATGGATCTTATGAGTGTTTACTCAGAAAAACCCAAAGCGGATCTAAATGGGGCACCTAAAGAGGAAGATGGATGAAGTAACATCGATTGGAAAACCCATGGGTTGACAAAAACATCAAAATCCAAAGTTACAATACACAATTTTAATGTTTCGAGAGTATAAGTATAAAAAATTACTCGAGGACACACTTGGCATTTAATTTCGCTTGAGTGTCCGCTTAGTATTTTACAAGCTTTTATTTATCTTGCTATGTATGTATCTATATATATGTATGTTTGTTCGGGTCAAATCTCGCAACTGAATTTTAAAACAGTTATTCTAAACCGATCGAGCTGAAATGTTACATGCACGTATAGTTTGGATGACGCATGTTTTGGATGCATGTTTAGCTAAGTGACGTCATTCTAAATCCAATATGGCGGACTAGTTATTTTTATACACTTACATGATATGGGTAACAAATGAAAGGGTTTGCTGAGAAGTATACAAAAGTAAAATGACGTCACTCTAAATCCAATATAGCGGACTTATATAGCTCAGAAAAAATTAAATTAATTGCATGCAAATAAATTACAAAAACGCAATAGCATGTTATTTTCAAAATTTAATATTTTATGGTATTACAAAAAAGTTGCGTCTTCCTGTGGCTATCTTAAATATGTCCAAATTGTCTTTGATCGTTTTTGAAATACATAAATATACTGAAAAAACTGAAAAATATCGAAATCCTTATTTATTATGACTCTATTTTTTCTTATGGACACCATTATTATTTATTTATGTCTAAAAAGGTAGTTTTCTCTCTTTTTAAAGATATGAAACATGTTCTTTATGTTAAAATTACCTAAAAAGATTAAAAAATATTTCTGGGAAAAAAGTCGAGATACATTTCTGTTGCCATGCTCACTCATTTTGTACTTTTAATTCCGCTAACAATTTAACCCGAACCCAGTGTTCACTTTGATGTCAATAATAGCAAGGCAACTTAATTTTCTTTAACACATGTCAACCGAAACAGCAACTTGACTTTTCCCCCAGTCTTTTTTTCATTTTTCAATTAATTTTAACACAAATACTATTTACTTATATCTTAAAAAACAGAAAATTTTCGAATTTTTTTGAGGTAAATAGGTAAATGCTAGTGTCCTTGAGAAATAAATAACTAGGAGGCACAGGAAAAAATAATTGACGTCAGACCATTAAGGATGTTCAAATGATTAGCCACCGACTGCTATAATGTTGAATTATTGGATTATCTATACAAATAAATAAACATGAAGTGTCTGTAATGTCAAAATAACAGCTTTACTAAATGCATATGAAAGTATATACGGTACTAAAATTTTTGTATATCTGTTTGTTCCGGCTAATCTCCGAAATGACTTGACCGATTTTGACGGAACTTTCACTGGCAGATAGCTGATGTTACAAATAGGGATTAACTTACGCTACTTTTATATTAGAAAAAGAATATATTCCGCGCAAAAAAAAATTGTGAACAAAATCCGATTCAAATAGGGAAGTATACCTACATCCAATATAATATAATATACGAGTAGACACTAAGAAATAATTAATTATTAACGTAAATCTCCCGAGTATTTACAGTGTCTAGTATCGAACGCGCCCTACGCGCACGCTATCGCCACTTCCCCATCCCACGACTTAATATCACACAGGCTACCTGTCGCGCGTGCTTAGATCATGTGAGCGGGCCATTTCGGATGTTTGTGTCTCAATTAGCATGGGCATCTGCCCTCTGAGTAGTTGTTTCCTGTAAATCTGTTCAGATCGTAGATGCAAATAAAAACATAATTATTACTGGACGCTCATCGCAGATAGCCACATACGGCTGATCACAGACATACCTCCATCACAGCCCACTGTCAATAACCCCTCTAATAAGGACAATAAATAATAATAAAGCCCGTAATAATAAAGTATCTCGTAGGCCTCCGGATGGTGACGTCACGAGGCACTTTGTCCTTGTATTAGAGGTGTTGTTGCCACTGTGCAGAAACGGACCATTGGTGGATAGCGTCTACTTCCCGCGGCAATGAAAACCATTTCACTGACTATCCACCTCCTCTATGATGCTGTTATCAAGAAGAATATCAGCTGATATGGAAAATTGGGAACTGCATGAACTACCTCTGGAATGTGAGAGACCCCTTCACGGATTCTGCTCTCCTGTCGCTGCAAAATCCTCAAAGGCGGTACTGGGGGTTGGCAGATGTGTCGGGGCGTAGCCCTACCACCATCCGCACACTCCCTACGGCGGACCGGGCCGGCTTGGAATTCTAGCGTGAGCTAAAGGGCACCGTACACGATAACACAAACGACCAATTCACATTCAATGGATCGTCTTGTCAGGAAACAACATCATTGGATAATGCTGTATTGGATTTGATCAGCATAAATAGTATTTATAATAATACTATTGGTACGTATTATAAATATTATATTGGGTCAAATTTTCCAGGAAAAAAAGTTATATGCAAAAATAGTGGTAATATAGTTTTCTTTGTTTTTTCGTAGTAACACCTAAGCTATGCGGATTTCGACACAATTTTCCATGTACAAAACTAAAGTAGGTACCTCAGATTCCCTACTTTTTTTTGTTAATCGCCCTGGGATCAATAAAAATTATATATGCGGAAGGCACTGAACCAGCACCATTACAAGTCACGATGCAGAAGTTTTATTAAATTTACATGATAGTTTAAAACGATTAAAAACGACACACTTTGACTTCATAACTTATAATTTTGATAACAGTAAAGCTAAAACGACTGCCGAGGTAAACGGTCGCCATGTCAAGTTTACAGTACTCGACCATTAAAAAACAATAAAATGTTTTTTGGAATTTTATGTTTATTTGAAGTTGGTAATTGGTATTTGGTAGCTGGTAATTGCCATGCAAAATCGTCATTGATCACGTGTAACAGTTCGTTAATTGCCTTGACTATATAAACTAACATACAAATACATATTAAGTGGAACATAAATGGTATTCAATATTGTTTGTAGCGCTTATTGCTAGTGTTAGCTCGCAACGGTCCAGGCAGATCGGACCCCCCTTGTTCGTGGAAACCCCCCTGTAGCTAGACAGGTCGGATGTGGGGCTTGGGGATGGTAGTCCTGAGGATCTTCCATCCCTGCCTCTCTTCATCCTTCTGATTTTGTCTTTATAGAGTCTACCTTCAGAAAGAGCATTGATATTCTAGAAATATTTTGATTAGGTTTAGGTGCACTTTTTGGAGAGTCGCAATGAATATCCCCATAATGTAAAATGTGTTCTTTTCATCAACAGAGTAGGGAAATTGATATCGGCATTATCAAATACGAACTGAGAGAAGGCATTTTCCTTAACTCGTGGTGGTGGTGGTGGTTTCATGACTACTAACACTATAGTGTTTTCGTGTGATATACAAACTAGAGCAACAAACTGTGCGGCATTTTACAAAGAAAACCCGTACCAATTACTACAGAAGCCGTTAATAACATCACTATGCAACACAAAAGGATATTCAGCGCAAACTTGTATACCGCCACAATTTCTTGTGAATAGAACTAGGGTCTCCAGTCCGCGGCTTACATATCGGTCGCTAGTCCTCTTCAACTCATATAAATCCCATTTCCCTTCTCGCTCACTTAGAAGACACATGTCGCCTTGTAAACACCTACCTAATACGGTCAACGCACACAATACCTCATCGAACACCTACAACTGCCACTGAGACAATAACAAAAAATATCCGTTAATATAACGCGCGAAATTATACTTATATGCGTGCGCCACCACCATATATATCTTTGCCATATATGTGCGCCATATATGTCTTTCAGGTGATACCAACAGATGAAACGTTCGCTCGGAAAAAATAATAACAAATACAGTTGCAGTTCGCATCCATTTGCAATTTGTTTTTGATATATTATAAATTAAATTGAGTCAATATTATTGTTTTTATTTTTATATTTCAATAATTGCGCGCGCTATTGAGCACCGCATTCCATTAGTTTGCATATCAAACGAAAGCACTATAGTGACACTTCAAAACGCACAGCTTCTGTACAAGGTACATAATCCCATAGAATACAACACATCAATCAAATTCCATGAGCCAAATTTTTTGTAGAGGGAAGAGGAATACAATTTACAGATTAGAAACAAAATAATTGGGCCTGACTGTAGAAATAATGTAGTGTACCAATGCAGTGCATATTTTTTTTCCATTTTTCGACGTCGTTTTTTTCATTTTTCCAAGTTTCTTCTTGATAACCACTGAGACTTTGAAGCACCATCACTGATTTGTATAAACCGTTCGTTGGAGCAAAAATATTGTTAGGGAATAAAATGTATGAAATTTCATGTATTTTATTTTTGTACATAAACGTTGTTTTCGAAAAACGAATAGCTTGGGTGTTATTATGAAAAAACAAAATAAAAATCTCTACTAACTGTTTTTAGTTAACTTTTTTTTCCCGAAAAAATTAATTGTGTCAAAGTTCAGTAAAGTCATATTTACAACGCAATGCCAAATTAAAGGATCTTATTTTCCCTTCTGATATAAATATTGATTAATTTAAAAACTGACTGGCCTATTCCCAATATATTTTTTTAGAATATAACTACATCATTTTATTTCACCCTATATAATTTGCATTACGGTGTGTGGTGTATGTATATTGTATATGTATACTGCCTTTATTTTTAGGGCCCTTGCGAAATTATTACCAAAGATCATAAAGCCGAAGACAACATAAATAGCCCTCGCGTGTGTGGGCGCCTCTAGCTGAAACCAAAATACTAACACAGTGCCTCCCCTGGCAAAGCCCACATTAATGTCCTTATATTATAAATTAAGCAATAGGCGGACCAACGCAGAAATGACATGAAAGAGTTTGATGGCTTTGAAACAGTTATAGGAGGAGGGTGTTTCTACATCTGCTCTAAAACGCCATGTGACGTAGATCACTCTAACGCTCTAACCTCTAACGCAATGCCTAAAACGATCGCGGGGCGTGAATAGCTCCGGTATTAAATAACGATGAGATCGTAGAATTTAACTTCAAATTCATATCCATAATCAGACACACCAGATATGTATACAATATAATATAATATTAATAGAAGTCTCAGGGTTACGTATTGTACATAGCATACTTCGTGTTTTATTCCTGTTACAGATTACGGATACGATTATTATTTATAAAAAACCATTGTTCACTTTCTCCAGGGATCTCAAATACAATCTTTGCTCAAACCTAGCCATTCAAATATTTATCATGAGGCAGTTAAGGCTTTCTGTGGACAGGAATGTTATGAGAATCGCTTATTTCTTATGGTGTGGCGTTATGGGGAACTTCCAGTAAAACTCATAAAACATTTACTCTACAGAAGTCCTATTGGCCTTGTACGAGCTGTGTCGAGAGGTAGGTATAGTTTGTAACATAGAAATATGAGACATAAAAACCCCAGCAAAAAACCTTCATTATACCAATCCCTTCAGACCTGCTACCGCATTTTTAACAGCGTTGTCAAATATAACCGATTTCCAGGAATTTAAGGAAAAACAAATGATTTTATAATACATCGCCTATCACATTACGACATTATCATGTAGTATAACAAAATATTGATCACACTATATACCTTTCGTCATTTTATAAAATAATTGGATGGTGAATGTGATGCAGAATAAGAATGTTTCCCATTCAAATATTACGGATCCATTTTACACGTTCCTCGGCCGTGTCACATCGGCATCATTGGCATTCATCGAATGCCTAAATTGCCTAATACCATCAAGCGTTTTGTGGTAAAGTGGGGTCAACAATAATTCTTGAAATAGAAGTAATACAGTTATTCTTTAATTTAGTCTATTATTTTGATGGGTTTTGTGTTAAAATTTATTAGTTGTTAGTATTCTATCAAAACATAACTTGTTGAATGAAAGCGCCTTTATAGTGACGATTTTAGCTCGCTGTAAGAAAACCTATACTGCCCCGATCTCCCATTGCGGCAATTGTGGGTATCCTTTGAAAATTTTTTACAATATTTTCATTTTCGTTCAGCGCCCGCACTATATAGAGACCACCCGCACTATATATAGACCGCCCGCACCGGCTATGGAGACCCCTGCCAGCCGGGTGGCGAGGCTGAACGCTGAACCCCCAGCCAGCGGCCAAGCTTCTCGCAGCAAGTAGTCACTTGCCATGGAAAAGGTTCTTATTACGCGATTTTAAACGGGATTGCGGGCGTAGCTCACAGTCGCGCTTAACACTCAAATGGTTGACTTACGCCCTCCGGTTCTTTTGTTTTATAATATTGTTTTAAAGTTGAAGGTTGAAGACAAAAAATAAGAGTGTGTGATTCCATGAATTCAAACATTGGTTCTCTGAATTTTACGGACAAGGTAAACATAAAAAAAACGAACGCCCTGTGTCCACATTTAATTTAAGTCAATTGCAACCCGGTTATAAAAATCGAGGAGTATTTACGCGAAAGTTTGACGCAAGTATTTATTAAAAAACGTCATGGTTGTGCAGATGCGTAGAGACAAATGCTTTTTTTTGTTTTGTTTGTTTACTGTTCGGTGGCGATGATAAGTGGGCGAAAGAAGGGGGCGTAATTTTAAGTGAGATAGTGAGATAATCTGAATTAACCAGAATACAATATTACTTATGCATATTCTGCTGAATATATCTGGATCGGGATTTCGATTCTGATCCAAATGGATGATGATCTTTCTGCGAAGGATGTGTCCACTACTTCACTTTCTTCGTGAGAAATTCGGTTTAGATATGAATAACGACCGCAACATTGCCACGTCTAAATCAGGAACAACAATTGATGCTATATTCTCGAGAAATCTACACCATTTAGAATCATCAACATATGCGTCCCACTTCAGTTACCATAAAGCCAATATGTACAATACCTCTCCCCCTCTCTCTCTCTCTCCCTCTCTCTCTCTCTCACCCTCTCTCAACGGTAAAGAAGTATTCACTTCTATCACGTGTACTGAGCTTCACGCGGATTTTTTTTAGTTCACTTGTCTTTACAAGTATATTGTTTATATTACTAATAAAGTAAAATAAAATGTTTAAAAAATGTCCTTCTTTTCCATTGAATGTCGTCCTTTTTTCTTAGAATTGTCATACATTATATGTTCCACATCTGGTAACCCTAGCTTCGCATGACTTGAACCCCCGTCATCTTGGGGTCTTGGGTATATATAGGTAACGGTGAAGGTCAGTAATTATAAATTTATAAATACCTAGTACCTACCTACCGACATATATCTTCATTGACTTCCTATTCACTATCCTTATCGTCATCTTCACTTGATGAGATTGCTTGTTTCCTTGATGCTGTCTTACAACTTCTTGAAGGTATTAATTTCTTTATCAGATTATTATCTGATGTATTATCAGTGTCCATGAGTTTTCTTTGCAGATTTCTTTCGTCCACCTTTCGTCTATTTTCTGCTCTCATTTTTTTTCTAGTATCTTTTTCTTCCAATATTAACTCGTTAGGAGTAGAAGTAATGATCTCGGAATGCTGTTTGCTAGGTTAACGTTTAGTCCATGTCTTGGGCCTAGATGGTCCAGGTAGTGATAAAACTTGTTCGAATACAGATGTTGGTTCTGCATGAGTCGGCTCTGGAGTTCTTTGGATTTCGCACAACATCACATTGGGATCTGAAACATCAGCCACAGACCTGTTTTGTAGCTCTGCAGGTGCAAAGTCTTCTGAACTGAAGATATCTGGGTTGAAAGGGAATATACCAGTAACCTTAAAGCCCTTCTCTGGAGTGAAACCCTAATAAATGCGTTATTGAATAACTCCGCTATTTCAAATGGTGTATTTTTTTCAAATGGATGATCTCTCATATAGTTGGTACATTCTACATTATATGCGGTTTCTAGGGAGGAGTAATATGCAACGTCCAACGGTTGTAGCCGGTGGGACGTGTGCGGTGGAATGGTTAGGAGGATTATACTATTAGTGTGAATCTTCCTCCTAGTCTGCAATGTGCTACGTGGTATACCAAAAGATCTGGATACTTCTCTCAGTGGCCTACCATTATCTATAGCTTCAAGTGCTTGACAAATCTCATTAGCCGACCATTTCGCTTTATCTGTCGTTCTCTTATACTTTCTAGGCATCTGGAGATAAAACGAATTTGATCGGTTAGGTGCCACATCTAATTTGGGGAATCACGGCCGGCCACCAATACCCCATGTTTAGGGTCCGTGATTACCCCGAAATGATATATTTTTCTTACATGAACAAAAAAAAGTATCTTCTATTATAACGTATATTTGGAATATATACGCAGTAATTAGCAGCCTCAAATGAATTGTTATGACCAAAATTTAGTTAAAAACAAATTAATATGTATTTTGCTTACCTTATTGAATGTTAAAAACTTTTCTAATGAAACAGGTGTGTACTAGAATACTACGATTACTCCCAAACGGCCATAACGGGAACTACTATATTTGACGGGAATGTTCTATTGCATGGTGGTAGATGGCAGCACTAGTCTAATTAAACTTAGATATGGTATTTTTGCATTAACCTTGGTGGCCAACATTACACCGGGGGCCGCCATTCCCCACATTTCCCCTATGCACGCTATTTCCGATTGTGACACAAAGACTGCATTGATAAGTACAGCGCAGGTGAATTTAAATATATTGAAGGTATTTTCTTTAAATACATTGAAGGTAACCATATACATTAATTTTTGCAAAAATGTGTCCACTGTGCCCCGGTTTCCCTACATCAAAATGCTAATTGTTTAAATACAGAGAGATAGTTCGAACAGTTTTTTAATTCACAATTATCAGCTGCACTGTGTGAAACCCGAGAAAATATCTAAAACCAGACAGTTTTTTCGAAATTCTGTTGCAACGATATTGCCACTTAATCGACTTTCTAAATACATTTTTATATTAAACGAGTATTACAGAAACTGATACCGGCTTGGAATTAGCCAAGCTTAATGTGTCATTGACACGGTTCTTGTTGTTTCTTTTAGGGTAAAACGCAAAAACCCTTCTCAATTTAACGCTAAACGTTGCCGTTGTATACATTGCGTAAAATAATTTGCTAAATCTGCGGAAAGTATGGAAATATGGATCTTGGTTAACACTGGGAATTTGCAGGTAAGAAACTCTGTATTACCCTAATTACCAAAACTCTTGTAAAACGGATTTTACAGTAAAACAAATTTTGTTTACAACGATATGCATTGAAATATGAGTAAAGAGCGAACGAATCCATGATGTTGTGGGCGTTTAGACATTCGATATAGGTAGTTGAATAATAACTGACACTCGTATATCAGGTCATATAGATTAATTTAATTGTGAGATATAATAATATGACTATACAAGTTATCAATATTTTGAAAGTTAATATTATTGTCAACCAACAAATAATCAAAACGAAAAATAGTTGCAAGCATAAAAATAAAAAACTGGTTAGTTTATTTTTTAGCATATAAACGTTGCACAATAATAGGAGAAAGTAAACGCTTTCTCATGATATTTCTAGTACTCTATAGTGTTTTCGTTTGATATACAAACTAGAGACATTTTACAAAGAAAACTCGTATCAATTACCTACTACATTGTAGATCACATCACTATGCAATACAAAAGGATATTTAGTGTAAAATTATATACCGCCACAACTTCTTGCGAATGGAACTGGGGTCTCCAGTCCGTGGCTTACCTATCGGTCGCTATCCCTCTTCAACTCATATAAATCCCATTTCCCTTCTCGCTCATTTATAAGAACAAGTCGGCGATTTACTGACTTTAATGTTCAGTGGCGTATCATCATGCCTAACCAAGGTGAAAGGACCTCAAAAGATGTCTTATTATGTCATATTATGCAAAATGCAAAACTTTAAGCTAAAACTTTGAGTTATTATGCAAAACTTTAAGCCAAACAATTATTTAGTTTTGAATATATTTAAAATGTATTGTAAAAATTTTGCATGCTGCGTTTTGACAGTGTCAACAATTCAGCTTTAAGTAGTGAATCGTCGTGTTCAATGTTTCTTTCTTCCAGCATGTCTTTAATTTGCCCTTTCCGCCATGCAGTTGTGGGCAGCTGTTCTGTTCTACGAGAGTGATGAGATTATTATTTTTTTTATTTCCTATATTAGGATAATTGCGCGCGCCACTGAGCACCGCATCCATTAATTTGCATAGCAAACGAAAGCACTGTAGTAAACTGATTCTAGTACAACTGGCAGCATCTTCCCTGTAATATTATTGTTACGCCACTGGGTTCGTATAATAAGTGGTACTGTTCAGAATCCAAACACAACAAGTCACAACTGTTTATAAAGATAAATCATACGGAACACTTTTAATTACTTGTACTCGGTCTTCTCTCTAAGAGCTTATATATTATTTTCAATGTTCTGGAAAGTTCTAGAAGCTTCTCGATTATTCCGTTCCATTCTAGATTGTATACAAGGCGTCTCGAAAGGTTCTACAAGGGATATCCCACATGTTCCTATAGCGTAACTATTCTAAATGGGGCTAGGGGCGTATCTCAGTTATTTGAATCCCTAGCGGGTTGAGACTTCAGATGCGATGTTGCCAGATTGTGCATATTTCCCCTAGATCTAGGGAATTATCGTGCATAATCGTCTCTGACGATTCCGTAACATTATATTCAGATTTAATAAAGATATGATCGAGACATGACATTTGATTACTCTGTATTCTAGTATAATTATTTATACATGATATATACCAAAAATCATTCAAAATTCTACTATATTCTATATTGTTTTCATTGTTCCGCCAATAAAGATATATTCTGATCAGCCTGTTAAATATTGCTGAAAAAGTGTTGTAAATTTGTGTTAAAATCTACAATAATACTTGATGTGAGCTGTTACTGTTACGTTACATTTATCGTTTAGTTTTATAACAACTTCTAATGTTTTTATATCATTGATCTTTCTCCTATGACGTCATAACTAATCCTAAACTCATTTTTTATATACACGACTACTCCATCATTTTGATTTTTCTACCATTACTATGAACCAAATTATATCCAGTCAAATTCTATAGAGTTAAATCTTCATATTCCATGTTTCTGTAAGGACAATGCAATCAAAGTTTACATATATTTCTTGTACCATTATTTTAAAATGGTACAAATGGTTAACACTATGGACTCTTTTGAGAACGACTCAGAACGACCTTACATATAAATATATAAACATGAATATAATGAATATATAATTGTATAAATATATACATTTTTAAATACGTAAATATCGTAATATATAAATATATAAACATATATGGGAAAATAAATAAAAATGAATTAAAGTTGATGTACCAACAAAATAGAATAACAAAATTATATAAACAAAATGCAATTAAAATCTAATCCTAGCTTAGTATCACTCGTTTATGGTACTGGTGAATATTTCGTTCCGCTATGCCCATATTTGACCGTGTTGATACCTTCAGCAGGTGGAATGCAGAACAGGTAGACTTTTATCAGTAGGTATAACAGAAAGATGACAGGCTAGCATTTCCGGAGGTCGAACGAGTTAACGTATCTATAGGACCATGTACTGATTTCTAAGCTCTAGTTGCTTTAGAACAACAAGCACCAGAAATATTGAATTTCTTCATAGCATTGGTAAAAAAATAGGATTCCGAAAGTGGTGTGATCTTGATCCGCGCAAGATTTAACCCATTGTCCAATAGGGTGGGCGAAAAACACAAAGTTGTCAGAGCGAAACGCTGTAGTAAAAAAAAGTTGTGTTTGGTAGAGAGAAGATGAGATTTTTTTTAATCGGTTGATGTATTCCGTTCGCGCATGGCGTTCAAAAAATGAAAAATTGATAAAACCAACCAATATCCAGAAGATGTTAAACTTTAAAATGCATAAAATCTTGTTGAACCTATTGAAAAACAACTATTTCCCCCAACTATATGCTGGAGAATATTGAATTACATATACAATAGAGTTCTGAAGCATTCAAAGATATAACTATATGCCTAATGCTTTTATATATAATATGTTCAAATGGATCAAATATAAATAGTAGACTAGGTTTGTGTATTCTAAGAATTTGAGTTCCGTCAAAAACTAATGTCATAAAACGTCACTGCAAGTGTTGGAGTATTAATATTTTAAATTCAAGTATATGATCAAATGACCAATGAAATAAATCGTACACTGCTCTGAAGATCCTCAATAAAGGTGAAAGAACTTGTACAACTTCTAAGTGGTTCGTTTCCGTGTGTATAGTGGTTCGTTTCTGTATGTATGTCCAGATATAGCACTGGTAAGTGTATCTTCCTTCTTATTCGTCCATTTGCTTAATTCTCTATGTAATGAAATGCTACAAACCCAAGATTACTTTTCACAAAACAAATATATATATATATATATATATATATATATATATATTATATATATATATATATATATATATATATATATATATATATATATATATATATATATATATATATATATATATATATATATATACATATTAGCTTATAAGTTTTTTGCCATTAATATTTGCCATATATATATATATATATATATATATATATATATATATATATATATATATATATATATATATATATATATATATATATATATATATATATATATATATATATATATATATATATATATATATACATATTAGCTTATAAGTTTTTTGCCATTAATATTTGTTTTGCGAAAAGATCAACACTCTGAAGATCCTCAATCAAGATGAAAGAACTTGTACAACTTCTAAGTGGTTCGTTTTCCGTATATATGTATACATATAAAGTATATCGAAATTTTGCTTCGTTTGTAATATCTATTGAAACACCTGAAGCGTGTGCATTTTCACCTCAATTTCCACTCTCTAATTTAAAAGCACTCTGTGGTTTTTTCTTCTTATATGACCCATTGACCGATTCCTGCAATAAAAACAAACGAAAGTCGTAGTGCCCTCTTTTTTAGGACATAATCAATAGTCAGCCTATTTCAAGTGCATTATAATTTCACAACTCTTTATGATATGATCGAACTGCAAAACCTTGGAAATCCGTATAGTCACTATCTGAAAGTTTCAAATTACCCGTTACCACGTAATAAATAATATAATGAGTTTTTAAAAACCAAGCTACTACCTTAAAAAAATAGTTAGTAATTATGTAATTTGAGTTTCTACTTGGGTAAATGGTAATAGGTATTTAATAGATTCCGTATACGTATTTTCGGACAAAGTTTTTCATGAGTATTAAATGGAACGTCAATTTAAAAGTGTTCTCTTGCGCGAAATGCATTAACGAAGGGTGTAGCAAAATAATTCGCTCAAACTGTGTCGAAAATTAAATCCATAATGAGAATATTAGTAGCGGAATGTCACCGAGTCATTCTACCAACAAGTATAATTATTACTGAAAAATGAAATTTTAAAATCATTACAACTCATAGCCATACTATTGCTTCACCTGTGAACTATTCTAGTAACTACCTCTAGCGATATTTTTATAATGCATGGTTGAGATCGTAAAGTTCCGTTTTTCTTAATGTTAAATGCGTAGGGGAATGTGTCCTAAAATGACACAGTTTTTATTTGTGACTCGTTTTTGCAGAGATCATTCGAAACATCGGACTGGAAGAAAATGTTAGACATTCCTTTGAATAAACTTTATCGATAAACTTGAACGAAAATATATCAAAATTTGTGAAAAAATAAACTTAAAAAACCTTACTTATTATGTAATTTTACCATGACACAGTCATGGGGGTACAAAATAACATATGCTCAAAACAATTGGTAATAACAATATAATGTAAAAATATAGGTAGAGAAAGTAAGTAGACTCATGTTGCATTTAATGCAACTAATCCAAGGCGCCTTGGACCGTCAATTTCTATACAAATCATTGCAGTAAAGACAAATCACATCATCCTCATATTCTCAGCTGCAAACGGATCGTCTTCTTCCTCACTTTTACTCAATAGAATTCCGCATTGTTCTATAGAATTCCGCAATTCCGCAAGCCTCAATAGAATTCCGCATTGCTTCTTCATCCCACGATTGTCTGGTTGATGCCCTTTTACGTTTACACACCATAGTGTAGCTAAATGACCGTAGTGCAAAAATCAAAAATGATACCATTCTTAAATTCAAAGTAATTTGAGAAGCGTGGTTGTAAAATGACATAGTGTGTCATTCTACCTTCATGTATTTCATGTCGTTTTATCTGCAATAACACGTGGTCCTTTGTTCTTACCTGAAATTTTCCGTTAATTTTTTTAACGGATTTTCTGGTCCGTTTATTTTTAACATTGCTAATGAGAATAGACCCGATTGAACGACAATTCCGCGTATGTCCATCTGTAGTAAACGCTTACAGTTACATCCTATCGTAATTTACTTTAAAAAAAAACACATTTTTTTAATGAAAGCACACTTGCAGCACAGCACATTAAAAGTTTCTCCGAGAGTAAAAAGGATTTTTTGAGATTAACTGCTGCCTATCATAGCCGCGAACCAAATCGAATGCAAACATGAAGTATGGCTAACTTGTGCTAGACAAAACCGCTAGATAGCACCAGTAGTTCGAAAATAAACCGGGCTATGTCATTTACATGCTATGTCATTTTAGGACACTTCCCCCTACTTATAGGTATGATGGTGGATTGATCATTCATTAAGTTAGCCAATTTTTTAGCTGATTGATGAGGATCATTGGATTATATTCCTGGACAAGCGACCGTCATGAAGATAAGAAAACCATCCATAGGTAGATGCAGAAGAGAATTTGATAACAATTTTTTGGAATACATCTTCGATAACATTCTCGGCATGCATGACAATGTTAGGTATATGAGTGAACTAGATCGATTCCGTAAGTTTCGAGATATTGAGGTCCTAGGGTAAGATACGATAAAAATATCGCTCATTGTAAACGACAATAACATGTAGCCTCATATTTGCATAAATAATTTTGCAATGCTGAAGCTTCTGATATGGTCTTGGAATAAATTTTAATTTCTTCTTTAACTTGTGCCAGACTTATGTCTCATATTTACGTTAATCTTTTATTTATTTATTATTTTAGAATTCTTTACTCTATTAATTTAGATATATTAGTTATTAGTTATTAGTTATTTAATTATATTAAAATTCTCATTCCATACTAGTATTCTTTTGTAATAAGATTCAGACAAAAAACATCTATGATGAAAATAAAATAATAAAATAATACTTATACAAATAATCAATAATAACATGTTTTATCTGCAAGTACTTCAACACGTATTTTAATTATAACCAAATTAATTCACCAATCGATGAACCAAATCAAGACAAGGCGGAATATCTGAATAGAAAATTTGAATAAATACAAGCAATCCACGAGACGCGACAACATGAAGCCATCAGAGATAATACAAAATCTAGTTGCCTGGTATGACGCGAGTTAGCAACCACCACTCAAAACAAAACAATCGAGAGCTCGGCTATCACAAAACCTGAGTCATTCCTGTTAATCAGTTGTTCAGTAGAGCTAAGCAGGTGAACCGCCGTTGGATTGTTTGTCCAGCGCACACTACGATTTGATTACATATTGTTGTCGATTTGACTTTTGACAGTTGTGGCAATTGTATTAGTGCATTTGTAGCGGGGTTTGAATGGTGTGTAGTTTTTGCAGACATAAGTGGATCAAGAGAATAATTTGAGTGATTGTTAAAATAAAATCTGCTACCTGTTTGCCGTCAGTTTTTTCGCCTGTGCAGCAGTTTACTTCCTGATAGGATTTGACAACGGTGAGTTTTTACCCTGATCCTGATCTATTGTTGATATAATTATAATCGCTTTTATTAAAATGATACTAATTATACCTACTCTTATTCAATAAGCTGTTTCGGTTAAATCTAATAACTATATCAATCGCTAGGTAAGGTTGGTATACTTACACTTACCTACTATATTTTACAGAAAAAATGTCATTAGTTTCTCCAAAAAGAGAGTTAGTTGAAGAGGAATTCTTGCACCAATATATCAATACAGATTTGCGGCGTTCGTATTGAAGTTTTTATTATTGGCCTCAGGGTCTTTCACGTAATTTTATTCAATAATAACTGATACAGTTTCATAATTTTATAGAAACATCTTAGTTATGTTACTATTTAGGTGACCAATGATTTATAATGATGTATGAGAAGAGAAAATAGGATATGTATAGCAATAATAATCAATAAAAAATATTTCTGGAGCAGTGCATTCTATTAAAAACATGATAGGTGTTTGGTTGACTGGAGTACTCATCTCGAGGGCTAGAGATATAAATATAATATTAAAAACCATGTTTTCCAATTGTTCCTATTAAGATGATTGCCCTTTCAGCTCTAAGGTTTCCGCTCTATCCCCTGAAGTTTTACCGATTTCCAGTTATCCCAGAACCAAATTGGAAACTAATTTTGTAGGTATGACAATTTCCGCAACCTGCGGAATTTACAGGATTTTTAAATTCAAGCTATATATTAACAAATAGTAACGTCAACGAGTCGGACTAAATTTTAAGATAACGCAAGAGTTTTAAAACTCACTCCCCTCCCCGTTTTCGAGGGTGCTTAGCACGAAACAGATAATGTCAACTTTAATTTTGCATAGAAAGGCTAAATCGTTAGGACCCATAGTTCCTTCCATTTGCCTACACAACGTCATTTTGACTAATGTGTACATATTAATTCTTCATAGATGTCTAGCAAGTATATTTTCTATCCATACAAATCAAATATTAATATACACATGGCTAAAGAATGCCAATCATCCTATTTAAAAATCTTGATTACCTGTAATAAATTGTATTTGGTAATAGTGGGGTTAAAGTATATATTATAGTTAATATCAATTCTCCACAGAGGAGCACTTAATTTTATTTGGCGTCTTTATTTTTTTGGCCTTGAAGTGTTGCTGATGGCTAACGAAAAATATAATTAAGATTGCCTTGTATGTGATGATAAAAAATGTTATCAGGATAGGTGTTAGGTACCTAGTTATATATAATAATAATATAAATAACTTTTTATAGATTTTGTAATAATTAATAGAAATACACTAACTCATACTCTAACTCATCTTCCGACGCGATTTTCATTTCTAATGTTATTGAGATAAAAGAAATATATTTGATCTGCTGCATAATCAGTATTATAAATAAAACAATATATGCGTATATTTTCTTTTCTTTAATCACTTTTGTATGACCTTGAAAATATTAGTTACAATACTATTTAAAGAATTTATTTCTTTAATAAATACATTTATTTTTTAAACGTAATTCTATTATTTCATATTGATATGGATATGAAATACTAATATTTTTCTGTACATATTATCGTTAGTCGTTACCTTGCATATCGACATCATCTTCTGCATCGCCAGGAATCGCCAAAAGTCTTTGGGTGTATAATTTTCCTGGTATTGCATAGTCACAGAAATCCATACAATTTTGTGTCATCTACTGGTAATGCATTGTTGTATAATTATGGTGAAAACATCACTTTTAAATCAGTAGGGTGCTTTAGTAATTAATCTCCGAAACAAACTCGTAGAGTATTAATTTCTCCATACCAAAATCTAATTTGCCTTATGTGGCTGCCTTTTATTAAACTCTCATTGTCAAATTTCTGGTAAAACTTTTAACATAGATAAAAGGGACAACTCTGTAACGTCGTATACTTTTAAAATTTTTCATTTCATTCTCGATGACAGCATGCATTCTTATACCTATATTATCTCCCTCATTCTGTCACCAAATAGAAAATCCATTTTCCAAAATCTATGCGATAGGTGAACCTGGAAACCCATGGCAGGAAAAGCAAGCATTGAGAGTAGCAATGTATAGAAAGTCACAAAGATGGCGGATAGCTAATCTGGACAAAAAATAACTGAAACTAATTTGCTTTTGGATCTGAAATCGCAGAAGTTGATTGGCGAATATAAAAGTTCTGCCCGGATGTCTAGTACATATTTTAAAAATTTAATACCATTAATTGGTGCTGGAATTTCAAAACGGGATACATATTTCAGAAAAGCTATAACAGTACAAGATAGGTAGCTGGAAACACTTCGTTTCGTCCCAGTCGTTAATTTTCATATCAATATATTTTGCACAAACGCGCGTCTTCGGTCTACCTCCACACTACAACTCAACATCTGTTTATACAGCGCGCACTCAAAATGTTTAGCTTCGAGATTATAATTGATAGCCATCAGAAAAAAATTCATAAATTAAATATATTATTAAGGCAAATAAATGAAAATAAATCAATTTAAGATATGCATATTAGATGGTTACATAAGATTATATTAGAACTATATTAAAAAATAGTTTCTCTAGTCTTAGTTGGATAAGTTGCAATGTAATCTATTATTGCATTAACATCTCGAAAAAAATTGTCTTAATTTTATGTATAATATACAATGTGGTTATGTGAGTTTCTGACAATCATAAAATACTTAAGTTTAAATGTCGACAGCGTATGCAATTCACTTTATATAATTATAAAATAACCAAATAATATCCTTATCTAATTTCAAATTTAGAAGATAATTCACAGCAATTAAATTATCATCAAGAAAAGCTTAATTTACAAAATGTAAATCCCCACATGTTCAGTATAAAGCATAATGCATTTTCCGTCTCTAATTATCGCACCAAACCAAAACTAATTATAATAATCCATATGCTTTGAGCATACAATCGTGATTAGAGCTATCACTTGCAAGATTGTTGTCGTAATATATTGCGATAATAAGGAAGATGTTCCAAATTCAGGCACTTACCCAAAGTCATATATGTCATGTGTACATATTTAATTTAAAAATAAGAATTTAGTCAAATTTGGATTGGTTCTTACATATACAATTCAGACACTTTTGTCGAATTTAGGGACGTAAATTTTAAAAATGTATCTGTATGTATGTATTTTAGTACGTATCTATATGTATGCTAGTATGTCTCTGTTTTTCTTATACACATTATAATTCAATAAATCTATCTCTCGATCTTAGTTTTGAGTTACAAACATTTGACATTTGACTTATGTATAAGAGGAATAATATGCATATTTCAGCATAATTTTTCAAATCACAATGAAATTAATTCATGACAATTCACAAAAGGACATTGTTTTGGAGATTGACAACAGAGAAGGCATAGACGTGGATTGGGAGCACAATTGATATCTGGAATATGAAGGGTCCAAAGAACCTTCAAGAATGACGGTGCTGAAGGTGAACACCGTCATTGAAACCATAGAAAAGGAAAATACTGATAACATTCTAGATTCATTAGAATCTGAAGAATGTGATGGAAAAATTGAAAATTTAAACTTCAATAAAACAGAGAATAAAACAAATAAAACATAATAATTATAAAAAATCTAATAATCGTTCCGTCACGAAATGACGAATGAAAAATTAAAAGAGCTTTTAAAGTAGATGCAAATGTACAAGAGTTAGTAGTAATAGAAAACTGTACCCTAGAATTATTATACACCATCTGTGAAAATACTATTGAAAGTGGAAACAGCTAGTTTGATATAGAGGAATCACAGGAAAATGAATATGTTGCCAGATTATGAGACAATAAGGAATTAATACGGTTTAAAGATTTGATAGAATAGTATGAAACAAAAATAATTGCATCACATTCTAAAGCCCACTATTCTGACCAGAAGAAAAGCTTAACGTAAAGGAGGAAGGGAGAGACATTCGGTGGTTACTTCTGATGCATGGATGGATATGGAAAAAAAACAGAGATAAAGATGAGGCGAACGCTGAATGAGCAAAATTGAATAAAAAGGAATTACACTTGAAAGAAAATCGAAAAAATATAAAAGACTATTCACAGACAAAGAAAACTTCTGTGAATGATAATGTTTTCGTTTGCAATGCAGATGAATATTTTCCATGCATCAGAAGTAACCACCGAATGTCTCTCCCTTCCTCTTTTACGTTAAGCTTTTCTTCTGGTCAGAATAGTGGGCTTTAGAATGTGATGCAATTATTTTTGTTTCATACTATTCTATCAAATCTTTAAACCGTATTAATTCCTTATTGTCTCATAATCTGGCAACATATTCATTTTCCTGTGATTCCTCTATATCAAACAAGCTCATGAAAATAATGTATTTGTTAGCATAATGTTAATCCGTGGCCATAGAATATGGAAATGGCCACAAGAAACAGATGAAAAATGATATGATTTGGAAATTAAAGATGAAAAAATTTTAAAATATCTCAAACATTTAATTGCTGGAAGTACATACTTATATAAATATATAAATGATGGACGTGTGGACAGTATAGGTATTTTGAAAGTATGTACTATGTCGAATTTATGTTCATGTGTAGACTTTTAAAGAAATATTAGTTTTATGTTTTATACTTTTGTCGTAAATATTCGTTAATTTTCCAATAAGAACATACCTAACAATACGCTACTTAAGAGTTTTTTGATATTTGGTTTAGTTTGGTTATAAATTAACAATTTTAAAGGTACAACAAGTAGTGTTTGAAATACATTTACCTTATATCAAATATTAACTTAAACATCTAGGGAAACTTTTCAAGAAATGCTGGATCAATTGTGAATTCCAAAATTTCGGGCTAAACACTAGGGTGGGCCACAAAAAATATTTTTTGAAATCTTAGTATTTATATTAAAAAAAAAGTTGCAACATGGGTGAAAACCAAGCTATTGTTTTTCAAATAAAAAAAATTAGCCGCGCTCCGAGGGTAAAAAAAAGTTCTTAGAACAAGTGTAAAATGAATGTAAAAAAATGTGAATAGCTAGGATAGATAAGGTAACTACCGAAAAAGTAAAAAAAAATTGAAAAAGGCTCCTTAAACTCTCAAGGCCTTCGGCAAGTAGTCATAAGTCTGATTCCAGCGAAGAAGATTTGGCTAAAGATCAAGGCTTTAAGTGGACAAATTCTCTACAAAAGGCACAGCACAAAAACTACATTGACAAAACATCCAACCAATTCAGCGTTGCATTGTCAAATCTCGCCCAAATTGCCGATATGACTGGTGCATCGAACCGCACAGTAGCCAAAATTGCAACAGCTGCCCTGGAAAATTTTGGACTTGTTCCATCCGGTAACCCAGTTAATGTAGTGGACAAAAATAAGATCCGTCGAGAATTACAAAAAATAAGAAAACACGTACAAGAAATGCTACAAAGGAAAGAAAATAGAGTCAAGTTATTTACTTTGATGACAGAAAAGATCAAACCATGAAACAAATTGAAGGCCGCCATATTATTGAACAAGAGGAACATGTAGCCCTAATAGAAAAGCCAGAAAGCAAATAGTTTGGTCACTATAATAAATCCATAAATCCACCTTGACAGTGCTGCAAACATAGCGAAAAATAATTTCACCAACCCAGGAAACCTCAAGGCAATAAATTGTGATGGAACCAACGTCAACATTGGTAGGAAAGTTCAAATTGAAAACGGATTTCAATGGGTAATTTGTTTGCTTCATGCTAACGAGCTACCCCTATGTCACTTGCTCCAACAAATAGATGGACAAACGAAAGGACCAAACTCGTTTTCGTTTTTTATACCAAACCTATACAAAAGTTTCAGTTAATTGATATCGTATTACCAGAAGTTGACGATAACTATTTAAGTACAGATTAACGATATCAAAGATATTAGATGGCGATATTAAAGATGGTTTCTGTTCCAAAGCTTTATCTAAAAGAGAGGGTGGAAAAGTCAACCATGCGCGATGGTTGACCACAGCCAACCCGACGTGCAGTCACTTCCCCGTGATAGTAAATACAATTTTGTTGCGGCATTTAGATAAGTCATAAACATTGCAAAGTGGCCAAATATTAATATATTTTTACCAATTTTTTTTATATTATAAGTGAGCTAGTATCTTTAAGTTTGATGCTACGCCAGATGTAAAATAATGTTTACCCATCTTACAACTATTTTTTACTATGCCAACCTAGATTGATTTCCAAAAAAAATTATTTTTTGCATATTCGACACACCCTAGTTAAACACTATAAACCATGCAAGGATATTTGTGTTGTATGTTTTTCTTACTATTCTACAACTGTGTTTCCCATGTTGTATCCATTGAAAATGCGTCAGTCAAATGGTTTTGAAATTAACATTTAGTGTCTGTTTGAGTGTTCCATAATTCACAATATCGATCTCAAACTGCTGATTTTTGAAATAGAAAACCGTTCACTGGCTTATTTAAGAATCTTATTCGTTAGAAAACATGTTTATCAGTGTAAGTACCTACTGTGTTTCTTGTCTCACGTGTCAATGTTTGCGCGCACGTATGTAATAGAGTCACAATTGTAACCGAGTTTTAAAATGCTTATTATATTAGGTACCTACTACACAATAGAGTAATCGTGTCACTTGCTAAAAATAGTAATTGAAGCTATAAAGATTACGGCAATTCAACATTAATTTTATTAATAGTTTACCAGTTGGTTGTCAGGAAAATTTATCGTATGAGGAAAGTAACGACCTCCTTATGATAATCAAAACGAAGGAGAATATAAATATGGTATACCAGATAATGATATTTAACAGAAAACGTAATAGCCAAGGAGCTGTAATGGTAAAAAGTTCGAGATGTCATAGACGTCTCAGTTTAGCTTTTAGTTGTGCTCCTCTGTAGAATTCATGACCTCGAGAAGGTCACTCGGAATGTACGAAATCTGAAACCTGTCCGTCGACTAAAAATTACATTCTATGACTCATCTGAAAACCCAGTGCTATTTTTTGCTATGGGCAAATAACCGATTTTTTTTAAAATTTTTCTGTTAGAAACCCTTTTTCCAATATGTTTTTCCAGATGGAAAAAGTACCAAAATCCGATCGACAGACAAAACTTTTCATCACATTTTTTTTGGCGACTGAAAATTGGAAAAATTCTGTTTTGCCACCTAATTTTCAGAATTTTGAAGGGAAATATCTGTCAACCATTTTCCTGCTAATTGGACCCATAAACAGTGGTGCAGAAATAATCGACAGACAATTTCATCCATTATACAATTTTTGGCCAGCCTCAAAAATTTCCAAAATGTGCCAATTTATAACAGAAGCGGAATAAAGAGTCTATTTCTCTACAGTATCCTTCGTGCTGGTGCAATTTTCATTAATATGCTGACAGGAAAACAGGTCAACTAGAAACACGTAAAAAACAAATTCAGCTTCCTAAAAATTAGGTGGCCAAACATAGACTTCCATTTTGTAAAATACCACCGTTGTTAATTCATCGAAGTTATCTAGTCTAGTTATAGACTTCTTCATGAGACCCCAACTCATATCGGAGCATTTTTTATGTTCCCATGGTTCTCCTATTTAGTTAAAGGTACCAGGTACAGAAGCTACAGCTTCAACAGTGGCGGTTCTCTGTAATTACAAGAGGTGAGGCCACAACCTTCGTGCATTTTGGCAATACGACTAAATTTTCATTCCCTGAAACCGTCCTTTGAACAGCACGAATTCCAAAGTTTTTGCATTACAAAATACGTGGCCAGCTGTACAAACTTTCTCCATATGAACTTCCACATAGCAATTGATAATTATCATACCAAGAAGACTGAACTGAAGTTGTTGAATTGTCAAATCTAGGAACCTACATCCTATTTAAATTCAGTAGGACATGTTACAAATAATGTAGTACTTCATAAGTAACAATATATTAAATTGCTGAGCTTATTTGGAATTGTTGGCATATCTTTATAGAAATGAATGGGCAACATTGCTTTATATGCATTTAACAAGGCTTACTATCATCACGTAGTGCCATAGTGGAAATACCTAGGTTGTTCGTGACCGTTTCGTACAGTAAGAGCACGCGGTAGAGAGATTAACATTAGCTTTCCGAGCAAACAATTATCATTATACGAATAATATTTATTGCACAATGAAATAACATACCCAGTTTAATACTGTATTTTAGTTATGCTTCAGCCATGCTAGTGGAACGCCATGCTTTTTAAGTATCTGATGTCAACTCCACTGTCAGCGAGGAAGGTGGCAATATCTTCCTGCAGCATTCACCCATCGACCAATTCAACATCATCAATTGTCATCTTCACTATAGTGTTTTCGTTTGATATACAAACTAGAGTAAAAAGTTGTGCGGCATTTTACAAAGAAAACCCGTACCAATTACTACAGAAACGGTAAGGCACATCACTATGCAATATAAAAGGATATTTAGTGTAAAATTGTATACCGCCAATTTCTTGTGGATAGAACAGTCCGCGGCTTACATATCGGTCGCTATTCCTCTTCAATTCATGTAAATCCCATTTCCATTCTCGCTCACTTAGAAGACACCTGCATGAACAAGTCGGCGATTTACTAGGTTTACTGCTCAGTGGCGTATCATCATGTGCAACCAAGGTGAAGTGACTTCAAAAGATGTCTTATTATGTCATATTCATATATGTGGAAAACTTTAAGCCAAAAAATTATTTAGTTTTAAATGTATTGGACACATTTTGCATGGTACGGAGAGGTGAGAGCGCCCCTTGCGAGGATAGAACGTGGTTAGGTTACTTATTATTAATATAGGTAAGACTGTTAGTAAAATTTATAACAAATTAACTCACCAATTTGCGGGATATATTATTATTTGCACATATAGTTCTCCACACTCCACACTCCACTGCACTCCACACTCACATTGTGGTATTTTTCACTGTCACTTGTTAGTAGCACTCTTCACAAAAACTCAGATAACATCAGAAACTCATATCACTATTCACTATCTGAAAATAAGGCACTTTCACTACATTTATTTACTGTCTTCATTTACATTTATTATGACTAGTTTAACGGGAGTTTCCGGAGTATTTACACGGTCTATACATTTTATCCAGTTGGCCGCATTTACTTTTTTGATTGTACCATTGAGAAGTTTTTTCACATCAGCTAACTTAAATGTGGTATTTTCTCTAGCAGCTTTCCCTTTTATTTGCGCCCAAATAAGCTCAATTGGGTACAGTTCGCAGTGATATGGAGGCAATCGAATTACCTCCATTCCTCTTGCTTTGGTCATTTCATCCACTGGATACTTCTTGAAACCTGGAAAATGTTGCCTTGCCAGTGTCAACAATTCAGCTTTAAGTAGTGAATCATCGTGTTAGATGTTTCTCTCTTCCAGCCAGTCTTTAATTTGCCCTTTTCCCCATGCTGTTGCCGGCAGCTGTTCCGTTCTACGAGAATGATTATTGTTAGATTATTGTTTTTTATTTTATTTCCTATATTAGGATAATTGCGCGCGCCACTGAGCACCGCATTCCATTAGCTTGCATATCAAACGAAAGCACTATAGATCATCGCCACGACATACCTCACTCAGATCTACCAAATATCAAAATTACCTAAAAAAATAAGAATTGGTTAGCATAGGAAATAAACAAAACGCAATTTTATTACTTTTATCGACAAATAATTCAGACGTCAGCATCAGACAAAAATGTATGGAACTGTTCCCTTAACAAAACTCTCGATTTCTTTGGATTATAATCTCCTTGTTTTTAAAAAATGCATGCAAATTGCTATATTTTCCTTTGTTCATATTATGCCTTACTTATACCTTAGGTAACACAAATTTTATGAATAATGAGTCAACAAACTAGAGCTTTTGAGGTTTTTGCCATTTCCGAGAAGTATGCCAATAAAACGTTCAGATTATTGCGTTACATTTTTTCCAGCACACCATTTCTCGAACTTGACAAAGGCTTCATATACTGCAACAGATTTGTTCAGCAGCACATTTTCTACAGCCACATAACATTTGTGACGCAAATTTAAAAAAT
Organism: Tetropium fuscum; assembly: GCA_964058915.1. NCBI lineage: Eukaryota > Metazoa > Arthropoda > Insecta > Coleoptera > Cerambycidae > Tetropium > Tetropium fuscum. The sequence continues at coordinate 407,505 of CAXKVY010000190.1, read as the reverse complement.
TATGAATTTTTCAACTTGTATGACGAAACGGCATCTCAATTTCTGTTTTAGGAATGCACCCCCGTCTCTGCATTGCCTCATGCAGTGCGGGGCCAACTCAACAGGAACGCAGTATTCATTCCTAGTATTCCTGCACCATCCATTTTTATACATTTATCACTCAGATGTGGAATTTTATACTCTTCGTTTATGTACGTACTTTTCTTGTGCGATCTGAAATAATGCTTGCATACAAAGATAATGCAATCAGTGATTATGCAATCGAGCTTTCTATTTAAAAACTAAAACAGCAGTTTTTTTTCAAAAAGTGCCAATAGAAAACGTAAACGTTATTAACAATTTCTGTAAACCAGACCAAATTGATTAGTCCGCTCTTAGGCAACTATCTGCTGGTTGCAGCACGCATTGCGACCTCGCCTTCTTATTAGCCGTTAAAAAAATACTAAAACATAGTTGAATAATAATTGAATACCAATGACAGTCGAGCAGCGACATAAGCCCAAGGGAAAGTTTATATTCTGATTCCGCTAGGATTGACTAAAAGGCCACTGGCCACTCGGAGGTCAGCTGAGCACAGTCACGCGATATGAGTTTCTTGGCAGGATTTTGCTCTGAGCTTATTCCCTTCCTTACTGTTGTTCCACTTTACCTGGCAACTACTGGTTTATGATAATGCCGACTTGATACAGTACAAGGAAATCTGAAATCTGTGGATAGGCCACTGATTATATTGAATTGCATTGTCTGAAGGTTATACTGGACAAGTGCACTAGTTTATATAGTTGCGGCGTTATTGAAGTTAATGTTATACAAGTCGACACTTTGTGCTATCAGCAAAATTATCATCTTCATAATGAAACTCCCATCTAAAGAATTTACCATCTGCTGTGGATGGACTTTCCTTATCGCGAATTCTACCAAAAAATGGACAGCAGTATGAGCTGGAAGACAAACATTTCCAGAAAATTACAATTAAAACATATTTTTAAATCCAGTAAATATCTTTCATAAGGTTACCTATTCTATTTTATCCTATTTTATTCAATATTATGCTGTTTGGTGCGTACAGTAACTCAGTTGTCGAAGATATTACCCCTTTTAATAATTTCTATGCATTCTATTTACATAGAATTTATAACGAACATCGCACGGCTTGGTAAAACAATCGCACAGTTCCATAAGGAATACGACATCAGCTGTAACGCAAGGTAATAAAAATTGACAGTTTTTGTGAAAAAACCACAGATGTCCATAAGAAATACATGAGAAACCGTCATGTTATCAAACCGAAGTAAGATGAGAAATTAGGCACTCAGGGAATTACTTGTAACTTTTCCATTATTTATTGTTTGCTTAATAAATATGATGTTACACTCTTATTTCGAGTTGCATATATAAATTTTCAATATTAGCAATTAAAGTAAAATGCAATTGTTAATAAAGTAATTTGATAAAGTCATGTTATATTTTGTTTCCATAGTCTACTTTGGGAATCACATTTTTTTCGTAGGGTTCCGATTCCATTTAAAATAACAAAGTTATCAAAGGGAATTTTTTACATTGGATTGATAGTTATTTAAAAGAAAGATTGCAGTTTGTTAGTTATGGCGATGCCATTTCTTCTGCTATATATGTTACCTCTTGTGTTCCTCAGGGCTCCCATATAGTCCCTATTCTATTTAATTTATTTTTAAATGACATCGAATTTAATAATGAACAACTTTGATGAACTGGTTTAACCTGATGCATTTATATACGAGTTTAGATATTAAAAAATGCCTCAAAACAACTTTCAGGATATATCCCTCTCGTTTGTGGTTTTATTATAAACTAAATAATATGCTATTAGAGGATGTTAATCAAGTGAGGGAACTTGGTGTCATTTTTGATTGTAAAATATCCAATTGTACACACATTGAAAATACTGTTTCAAATTCTTTCAAGATGCTCGAATTTGTTCATCGTACCAACTTCATCGAGTTTACTTTTCGGCTCGTAGTATAAAATATTGTACTGTTCCATTGTAAGTTCCATTTTCGAATATTGTTCTATAATCGGTGTTGGAAATATAATACCAATATTAATTTAATTGATAATGTCCACAATAGTTAAAAATCTCTTCTTACCAAAGCAAACATTACACCTATGTCCAAATTCTTAGCGATCTCAATATATACTGACGGACATAAAAAGTGGCGCACCTAGATTTTGTCCCAAATTTGATGTTCAATAACTTTTAAAGATATTTTTTTTTGTTTGAAAGGGCGATTCTTGCGGATTACTATTTTGTAATTGGCTTTCCATAAAAAATGTATTTTTTAATATGTACAGCCTTTAAAAACCGATTATGATTTTGACACGAAATTTGATGGTCGCTGTGGAATTTTAGATGTATTGAATTCTTAGGATGGTCACGGTGTTTACCATTCTTTTTTCAATATTCTCTTTTTTGAATCACCTCTCTAGTCCCTTCAGCAACGAAGATGCGACATTTTAGATGAAACGGTGTTATTAAGTTTGATATTCAACAAGGAGGCCGTGGAGCTGAAAATGTCTAAAAAGTTCATCGTTTAAGAAATGTTTAGCGTTTTCGATTACGGACGCTGAAATAATTGTTACTTGCAAGTACAAACAACATCAAAAAGAAATATCAAACAAATAATTATTCGACATTTTAGTAAAACGACTGTAATTATTAATGATTAAAACAATAAACTTAAAAAATAACTGAACAAGAAACTAACTAATAACGAGAATTTCCTCCTCTGGCTGCTATAACAGTTTCCATACGCCTAGGCATGCTTTCAATCAAATTTGTGATTTGTGAGTGTTTTGAGGGATATTGTCCCATTCTTCTATAAGAGCAATCCTCAATTCATTCAGATTCTCTGGTTTGCGTCTACTAACACGTTGTCCCAATTCATCCTATAAATGCTCAATGGGATTCATATCAGAGCTTTTAGCGGGCCACGGCATACGATTAATTCCGATATCGTTTAAAAATTGTGTTATCATCACTGCTGTATGCGGTCGTGCATTATCTTGCATTAAGAGGAATTCTTCGCCAATGTAAGGTGCAAATGGGACAACATGTTCATTCAATATCTCTATGTATCTAACTGCATTTAGAGATTGCCTTGGTGGAAACACAAATAATTCTGTACGGGCATCGCTGGTAATTCCACCCCATACCATTAGCGAACCACCGCCAAAACTCTCCCTTTCACTGAACATACCATCCTTGTATCTTTCCCCACGCCTTCTCCAAACCCTCCGACGCCCGTCTACTGATCTCAACATGAATCTTGATTCGTCAGTGAATAAAACTTGAGACCATTGCTACTCATTCCAAACAAGATGAATTCCAGCAAAATCCAAACGAGCTTCTCGATGTCGTCGAAGTAATCGCATTCCAATAGCAGGTCTTGCGATAAAACCGAGATTCCTGAATCTCCGACAAATTGTTCGATCAACTGTTCCTCGTGCGTTTCTTAAATTTCGGTTTGTGATCACAGCTGTTTGATAGGGATTCCGCGATATTTGCAGACCAATAAATCGATCGTCAATATTTTTCATAATCCTGGAACTACCCGAACCTGGACGTCTGCTGTATTGGCCCGTTTCTCGGTAGCGCTGGATCGCTCTTCTCAAGACAGTTGTTTCTGGTAGACCAACAATACGAGCTGCATATCTTTGACTCCTTCCATCTTCTACCAAAGCCACAACTCTAGCTACTTGAATTGGACTAATTTACAATGGCATTTTCTTTTAGAACGTTAACTGATTTTTTTCGATTTTTTCGAATTTCGAATTTTTTAACGAGAATTTCAACTGAATCTTTTGACGTTTCAGTGTTAACCGTTACCATAGCCTCCTTGTTAAATATCAAACTTAATAACAGACAGACAGACAGACATAGACGCCTACAAATTGATTTACTCTTTCTAAACAAAATACTTACGGGACACTTTCAATCGTCTCAGCTTTCAAGTCTGTTGAATGTTGATGTTATTTTCGGCCCTATCGCCGAAAATAATAATAATAATAATAATATATTTATTTCATAAAAAAATTAAATTACAGGGAGTAAGATGTCAGCCTTAATTATTGTATTAATTCACAAAATAAATATAAATTTACATACATTTTAAGTTAAAAACTTGTGAATGGATGGATACATCTCAATACAATTCAGAAAAATTAACTAATAATTAAAAAAGAGAAGAAGAAAGAGTAAAGAGAAAATGAAAAAAAAAAGAAAAGTAGTAGTTTTACAAAATTTAGTGTCTTAGGTTAATTAATTCAGTCTTTCAATAAAAGATCTTTCGTTCTCTCTCAACCATTTCTTAACCAATTTCTTAAAAATAAATACATTTACGCTATTTTTAATGGTAGAAGGCAAATGATTATACAATCTCTGTCCAATATAAATAAAGTGTCTTTTGCCTATATCTTTTTTTGCTACATCTAGTTTAATGAGGTCATTTGTTTTTTGGCGAGTGCAGTAAAGATGATCTATAGGTTGTATAATGTGCTTGTTTTTGTAGAGATATATTTGATTTGTCTTAAATCCAGTATTTTTACTCACGGTATAGTTGATGCGTACAAAATCTTATGTTTTTATTTAAAATTGTCTTTAAAATACTCTATGGCATTCTCGGCTAAACCGAAAATGAGCAAACAAGACGGAGACTCTCATTTATTATAAAAGGCGGACAAATTTTAAAGAAACTTGCGAACCTCGCATTTCATTATCCCAAGTAGTTAAAAATTTATATGTCTAAAAGGAGTCAAAATATACTGGGACACTCGATATTAAAGTTACATAATTTAATTGTTTATCTGAAATGCTTCTTCATTCTTCAAGACAACAAGATAAAAACTAGATTGCAGCTTACCTAATTCAGGCGGTAGTGCGGTTTGAAAATTGCTATATGGTGGTTATATAAAGTAGTATAATAGGTAACGATACCACTCTTTGTTGTAAGAAATTAATTTATTATTTTAAATGTTGAAAAACATGTACGTGTAAAGGTAATTCCATGGTTAAAAGTATATCGGCCTGCATGGACAGGGAAATGTTTTTGTTATGTCGCAAAGGCGATATATTTCAAGGGATTTTTTAGGTTTAATATATAATTTATGGACTTTACTACTTACACCAGTCAAAAAAACAGAAAAAAATGGTAAATTTGCAAAAATTCGCATACAGCTGAGAATTGGTACATATCTTAAATTCACTATTACAAATAATATATGAAAAATCCCCACCGATCCCACATTTGCTAAAAGAAATATTTAGGGTCAAAGGTCAAAATTGTTTTAGTGCTGTTAAAATAATTTTCAATCCATTCTTTAACGCTAACCTTAAGAGCGACTATCAAAAACGCCGCATAAAAAAACGTATAAAAACCCTAAATAGGTCAATCATTGCTAATACTCATAGTACCTAATTCGATCTCTAATTAAAAAGAAAATTTGTAAATGTTTAAAGATGTGGTAAGCTATTATCTGTTACAGCTCCTAAGACCACACTTTTAGAAAAGGAAAAAAATAATTCCAATTCGATGCAATATTGCGAGTTACTTTATTGTATTGTTAATATGCATAAATAAATACTGTTGAACACTATTAACTGCACTAATTAAAGATCCTCGCAAATTACTCCAAACAAAATAAACATTGCGGTAAATTTCGGTAAATGAAGCCATAAGATTTAAAGGCACTAGAAACAATATGGTTTATATGTTCAACAAAAGTGAGTTTGCTGTCAAAATAGATACCCAGATCTTTGAATACGTCAACTCGGCTGACGATATTATTCCCAATGAAGTAGTTGTACGTATAAGAAGTAGTTTTGCGAGTATAAGTCATTACATTACATTTAGCTATCTTGAGTTTAAGATGATTTGTCTCACATCATGAAGACATTCTGTTGTTAATGCATTCTTGAAGATGGATGGATGAATGGATTTGCACAACATGCTTTTGACAACAATCATAGAATAGATATTAGTAATTTAAGATTAGTTAGAAATGTGACCAATAATAGACAGTTATATGCATTTGAGAGCATAGAAATTGTAAAGTGTAATGGTAGTATGAATAGCGATAAGGGACCTATCCCGTATAGCCCGCTTTACGCGTTGCTTAGCAACCGATGATTGTAGCGTGATTAGTCACGCGTAAATTTGACGGTGATATCATACCGTAGCCCGCTTTACGCGTTGCTTAGCAACCGATCATTGAAGCGTGATTAGTCACGCGTAAATTTCACGGTGATATCATTAGTGACGTCACCGGAAAAATAGTATAAATATGGTAGATTTTGTTATTTAAGATTAGTTTTAATCGTCTCCGGATGATGCCAACTTGGTTGGCGAAACGCGCGTCGAGCGAAGTGAAAGTGTTTTGGTGTTTGTGGAAACTACTCCGAGTGTTACAGTTACATCAAAGGTTCCAGCCCTATCCAGTAGCATAGAAATTGTAAAATGTAAAAGTAGTATGAATAGCGACAAGGGACCTATACCGTATAGCCCGCTTTACGCGTTGCTTAGCAACCGATCATTGAAGCGTGATTAGTCACGCGTAAATTTCACGGTGATATCATTAGTGACGTCGCCATGAAAATAGTATAAATATGGTAGATTTTGTAGTTTAAGATTAGTTTTAATCGTCTCCGGATGATGCCAACTTGGTTGGCAAAACGCGCGTCGAGCGAAGTGAAAGTGTTTTGGTGTTTGTGGAAACTATTCCGAGTGTTAAGATGGATGGAATCTAATTTCAGAGTAGACTTTACAATCATCGGCAAATAACAAATGCTCACAAGTAATAACTTCAGGAAGATCATTAGTACAGAACAGAAACAATATGGGGCCCAGATTGGAACCTTCTGGAACTCCCGAAGTTGGAGAAAATGATATTGAATTGGAATTTTGATATCTGACCATAAAGTGTCTATGGTTCAGAAAATCCAATACTTTCTAGTTTCAAAAGGTGAATATTATGAAAGGTATGGTATGGTGAATCTGATCAAATGCTTTTTGGTAAGATGGCAAGAAAGTCCGTATAGATGGCATGTCGCAGTCAGCTATCGCGTGTAAAAATAAGATATGGGCTTGACATTTTGGATATGCAGATAAACTTTCCGAGGATTACATATTTGTTGGTACTTGAGCCTCACCAGGTTTCAAAAAGTAAATTTGTTGTGTGTATTGAATTGTGCTATTTGCTGTTTCAACTATGAGCGTCATTATCAGCTTGGCTGACTAAAATGTTTGTAGTTCTAAGATTTTAATAAACACTGAAATGAAGCGAGACTTGTATTTGCAAGAAATTATTTTTGGTATATTGAAATGGTCATATATATTGATCAAAAACGACATGAGAAAATAAAGAGTTTTTGAAGTCAGTCAGAGAAAATAGAGAAAACAATGTTTTTGCTCATATTGAACGTTCGATGATGTATACAAGTCGATAGTCGATGATGCATACAGGTTTAAGATAAAAATGCAAAAAACTGATATTTTTGACTTTGACCTTGAATATTTTTTTTACCAAATGTGAGATCGGTGGGGATTTTTCATAATATATTATTTGTAATAGTATATTTAAGATCTATACTAATTTTCAGCAGTATGCGAATTATTGCAAATTTACCACTTCCCTCTGTTTTTTTGACTGGGGTAAGTAGTAAAGTCCGTAAAGAATATATTTAACCTAAAAACATCCCTTGAAATATATCGCCTTTGCTACATAACAAAACCGTTTCCCTGTTCATGCAGAACTGTATACCATGAAATTACATTTACACGTACATGTTTTTTCAACATTTAAAGTAATAAATTAATTTCTAACAACAAAGAGTGCTATCGTTATTATACTACTTTATATAACCACCATATAGCAATTTTCAAACCGCAATACCTATCTATTTTTATAAATTCTGAATTAGGTAAGCTGCAATCTAGTTTTTATCTTGTTCTCTTGAAGAATGAAGAAGCATTTCAGATAAACAATTAAATTATGTAACTTTAATACCGGGTGTTCCAGTATATTTTGCCTCCATTTAGAAAGAGTAAATTAATTTGTAAGCGTCTATGTTCCAATGAAATTATGTTGAGATCGCTAAGAATTTGGTCATAGGTGTAATGTTCCCTTTGGTAAGCAGAGATTTTTAGGTCTTCTGGACAGTTTCTATTAAATTAATACTAGTATCATATTTCCAACACCGATTATAGAACAATATTCTAAAATGGACCTTGCTAAATAACAGTACAACATGTTGATACCCTGAACCGACAAGTAAACCCGATGAAGTTAGTACGATGAACAAATCCGAGCATCTTAAAAACTTTAAAAAAAATTGAAACAGTATTTTCAATGTGTGTACAATAGGATATTTTACATTCAAAAATGACACCAAGTTCCCTCACTTGATTAACATCCTCTAAAAGCATGTTATTTAATTTATAATAAAACCACAAACGAGAGGGAGATCTCGTGAAAGTTATTTTGAGGCATCTTTTAATATCTAAATTCGTATATGAATGCAAGGCATTAAGGTTACACCAAGTGACCAAATTATGCAAATCTTTTTGCAAAATTGTAGCATCTGATGGGTATTTAACAGATCTAAATATTTTTAAATGATCAGCAAACATTAAACTGTTCATTATTAAATTCGATAAGTCATTTACAAATAAATTAAATAGAATAGGGCCTATATCGGAGCCCTGAGGAACACAAGAGGTAACAGTGATAACAGAAGAAATGGCATCGCCATACTTAACAAACAACACTCTTATATTGGTGGTCGTAAGTAAATAAAACAATACCTGCCTTTCACATACCCCCACATAAATATAGGTATCTGGAACTGGGAGTTCTGGGAATCGAATGGATCTATACAACGATTTCCAAAGGTGCAATTCAAGGAATCTCTAGTTAACACAGCATAATGATGCGTCTTGTTATATGGCGTCCTTAACAAAATATTCTACTGAAATTGCGGACAAAAGAAAATTATCTAACCTTACTATTTTTTTATTTTGATACAGTACACGAACTGTATCGAACATTGATAGAAATTGCTTGGATTTTCTTACGGTTAAACTCTACAATTATGGTTATTCACTTTGCCATTTAAGTAGAATTATATTTCGTCTGACATGATTATAACTTGCCTAAGAAAATGCCTATCAAGACTTTCTTCATAATTGTATTCGTTTTCGAAAAACTTTCCTTTAATTCTTGATGTATCTAAATTCTATCGGCATTTCATTTTAGAACGTTTTCCAATATTGCATTTTTTTAATGCAGAAGAATTTTTTCTTGTACAAGAGGAATGACAATTTTTTGACGTCCAAAATTTCAATTATATTATTAGTACTATTTTCATAATTTTCCTTTGTGAATTCTTTTTTCACGGCCAAAGCAACCAGATTTCCAAAAGTTTCTATAGCATGTCCTAATAAAACCAACACTCTGCATAATTTCCATGACTAATATGGAACTTTTCATTTTCCGAAAAATCAACAAGGTCCGAAACGTCGACTACAAAGATTAGTATTATAAAATGTATGGAAGATTTATATAATAATTTACCGGATTTACATCTAAATTAAAACGAACCCAGGTGAAAATTATTCACGGAAGTTTTGGAACAAAAATCACCAGCGCGTCACATTTATTTAAACATAAAAGACTTGTAGTGTACTCATGCCTCAAGCTGGTTACTTATAGCTTAGTTCTCCGATTCCTCTCCAGGAAATATCAATTCTAATTCACGACATTCATTTATTCGTAGACTCGGTTGTTGTTATTTTAACCAATTAAGCGGAATGTTATACCAGAGAAGTATTTTGTGAATACCATCTAGTGACCTAATCCCTATTCGAAATATGAAATATCAGAAAGGCATAGAGTAGGATATTACTAGTCATGGAAGTATATTTTCTTTGAACACGTGTACACATTTCCGACGTTTCTGCGACGTTAATCATATACCTACTACTAAGTACTTTTAACATTGGTTGAAGAAAAACGGTCAGATGTAGACAAAAATTAAGTGGCAACATTTCGCGGAAGTACGCGGGAGTTTCTAAAAGAACAACTTGTTATAAAGTCCTATAAAAGCTACTTTGCTACTTTGATACTTCGATAACAACGTATTGAACTTTTAAAGGGAGATTGATGGGAATAAGTTACGTTACATCTTGTTTACATCTAAGCAGTCTCAAAGTCATTCTCGATAACATATTGCAATGGATCTCTTGATTACTGTTATCATCGTTATGCCATCTGGAGAACTAAAACTAATCAGTGCAAGGTTTGTATAATGATAGTGTATTATTTACAAAATACGAGAATTTTCTAAGCATATCGCCAGAGGAATTCCAGACTCTCATTCATATTCTTAGAGGATACTAAACAAACTAAACATAAACATACTTGAGATAAGCTCTATTATATTAGTAAACTTAAAATCTGTTTGTTTGTTTTAATTTGAATAAATACTATGGGAATAGCTGCAGATCCGTACTTGATATTTGCTGTGTTTTACATGCTATAGGGAATTTCTCAACCTACTTCTAAAATAATGAGTGCGCTTTATCTAGACGATCGCGTTTTCCTTGAGGATTTATAATTTTCTAAAAGTTGCCTGAAATTATAGGTAATTTGTCCCTGTGTGACACATATGTGCGTGATTTTAAATGGTGCGGATTTCTCGAGAATAAAGCATCAATAGTTGTTCCTGATGTAGTCGTGGCAATGTTTCGGTCGTTATTCATATATACACCGAATTTATCACGAAGAATGTGAAGTAGTGGCAAGGACGCATCCTCCGCAAAAAGTTCATCATCCATTTGGATAAGATTCGAAAGCCCAATCCAGATATATCCAGCAGGACATGCATAAGTAATTCTGGTTAATTCCGATTCTGTCACGATCGTTTATAAATTATATCAAAACTGCTTTCCGCTTTAGAACACTCGTGGGGGAGCGTTGCCCAAGTCAAGCTTCATTCGCTATCTCTGTTTCTCATTATATCAAAATAGCTTTCCGCTTTAGAACACTCGTGGTGGATCGTTGCTCAAGTCAAAGCTGCATTTGATATCTCTGTTTATCTCTCTCTCTCTTCCTCATATATGTCATATGCTTTATCTCACTTGCGAGACGAAAATGTTATACAATGTGTCGTAACGCGAAAATCACTCTCATGCGGCTAAATATGTACCGACTTCAAAAATAATGATGATTCCGATGTGGCGACAGTTTGAAAAATGTTCTTTTAAAAAATTGTTGTTTGGATGCGCGTTTCGAATGACAAGAACCTTAAAAAAACCTTAATGATCCAAGTAAAGATGATTTTCGCCACCATATTCTGAGGTGGTATTTTACTTGATACTTCTGGGGGTGTTAACCCTTAAACATTGATACGCTTTTTTATGGATGAAAGGTTAATTTTTCCGAAATTCTGGAATATTGACTCTGCCAGTTTAAAGAACGGGAAATTTCCTATTCTATTTCTCCGACTATAAGTCGTTTTAGCCACTCTTCATATGTGTAACTTTCTATGTAACTTGCAGTGGCGGCTGGTGAGGTAGTGGCACCACCTTATTTATTCGTAAAAATACATAAATATTAACTGTATCTTTCATTTAAACATATTTTCTATCTAGTGCATTTCTCCCCATTCTTCAAGAGTTTATAGAAAGTCTGGCAATAGCGCACTCCGTGCTGCCCCGTCGACGCGACGCACGCTCTAAAAAATAGGTAGGGACGTAAACATTGGAAAACGGTTAGCCGCGGCCGGTTTCTTGCTCAATCTGCGCACGCAAGTTCATTGCGCCTGGCATAGTGAAATGAAATAGATGTTCCAGAATCGTGTGTGAGCGACAGGGATAAAGTGTAGTCCATACAATTTTACATACACAGGTTAAATAGTAAAAGGAAAGAATATTGCTGTGCCAGGCTCAGGCACACAATTATGTTGTTAATTCTGTGGCTCGAGGCAGGGCTCAGTTCCTTGACTTCGTCGGTTTGTGTTGCATCGCGTTTTACTGTTAATGCAGATATCACGTGTAGTGTGTTTTTCTAGGACAATTTTTATTTTTGAATCAACAGATTTGTTTTGTTGTAGTTAACTTTTATTGGATATTGGATTAGTGTGTCTGTGTGTGATAAATAGTGTTTAGTTTTTAGTAGGTGTTAAACAAATTCATCATGAATAAGATCGGCGATTTATAAACTTTTAGTAACTTTTCACTGGAAGAAAAACTTAAAGTTAAAGAGTTAGAACGACCTGATATAAATATTATAAAACAAAGTGGCACTGGACATCTCGATCCCGTAAATTTACTAAAACTATCTACGATACAAATTATTGGTTATTTGGATGTGGAGAGACTAATAAACTGTTTTGTTTATTAGTCTTTGACACTAATAAACTTTCATCGCGTGTGTTAATTAAATTAATTTTAACTTTTTTTTTAATAGACATAAAGACATTAAGTCATTTTAGGAGTTCTCTATAGTATTCGAGATAGTATTATATCTCAGGAGGTTAGAAGTAATCTACAACTACTGTGAGTAAGTAATGTTCTATAATCTCTATATTGATTAAACTTAAAGCCGGTGGCCATGGTAATCATAAACTCAAATAATTAGTCTTGTGGAAGTCTGTATTTTTGTTCACATGGATATTTTATTGAAATTCTGAGGTGCCAGGAAAACGCGTGACCTTGAAAATTTAAAAAAAATTGTTTTAAGTTACCACTGGTAACTTGTTTGGCTATGTGTTTTATTTTATTAAATCGGCCTAGCCGTGATTTATTACGCACGGTAGAAATACAAGAACAAAGGAAGCTGTATATTGTTTATTATTACGTTTATAAATACTTTATTTAAGAGTACCGAGAATTTCAGAAATGCAGCTCAACGCCTATCCTTTAACTACTCTAAGGAATTGTTCAACATGGAACACCTTGACTTGGTCACGTTTCTCAGTAAGTGTTTTATCTCCCTGTACCCGGCTAATAACAAGTCTACAATTTTTTCAACCTTATCGATTTATTATAGCTACTCTGAAAATTTCCTAGTTCATCGGGGCACTCCCACATTCCGTGTTGGTAAATTAAATTGTATGTTATAAAGTTATTCTGGTGTTGTTCATACGATGCATGCTCTCAGTGCTGATCCTCTTTAACTTAACGGGGCCTTCGACTGCTTGGCCGAACATTCACTGTTTCTTGATTATAAGATGAGATGAGTTATATATCACGTATTGCCTGTTATGTAGCTTATGGCCTAATTTCAAAGAAGAAAATCCATCGTTCGTAGTATGTCGCTAGCAGTTTTGCTATATTTGACCAAACTACTAATTAAATGAAACTTTGTGATGTTCCTCGTATTCTTCTTAATTATTCATGTTGCCTAAATATGTTGTTTATACTCCTGAGTTGTGGAAATAGACCTAGTTTAAACTTAGACTAACTTCATATTTTCTTTCGTCTCTCATATTTCTTTCTCTCATATGTTTTTTTGCTCATATTTTTTTCACTTTATTATCTCTTACTATTATCAGTCCTAAGTCCGACAACTCAACCCTTAACATGTTTTATTAACTTTATTAAGCATTTCTATATAGTAGACCTTTTACAGTATTAGAATTGTCAACAATTTACACTACATACAGGTATGCATGTAAAACGCAGGTACAGAAGGAAAATATTAATCAAAGATATGGTAGTATTTCTCATACGAGTAAAACGATTGATCTGATAAACATTTCATTGCGAACCTTTTGAACATAGGAATATTTCTGAAGAATCTAAGAGAAGGAAATATATATTTTAGGGAAAATAACCTATAGTTCAGGGGAAACTAATATGAACGTTGAAAAAGTTGTGTTGATTTTTATCTTTATGAAAACTCATAAAGATGAAAAGCATAAGGAAGACGAAATAGTTGAAATAAATATGCAAGAGAAGGTTGATCCGAATGAGGCCCACGTAGGAGATAAAGTAAAACAAATAAAAAATTCTAAGATAACGGAAGAGCCAGTGGTTAACGGTGTATTTAATGAAGAATCACTGGACTCGGAAGATAAAGTGATATGAAAAATTATTTCGGAGCTGAAACAGTAAGCAAAAAATATTCCATGGGGATTAAACCAGAAGAGTCAGTGGAAAAAAGAAAAAAAAATTATACAGTACTTAAAAAAACAATAAATGCTGATAAGGATGTCAATGGAGTATTAGAAGATCGCGAACTTGACTCAACAAAACCAGTTGAAAACAAAGTAGCAGCAAAAGAATTAATATCCCTTGAAGCTGTAACTACGGAACTGACTAAATAAAGCGAGGAACTTCTAGCAGTCAAAAAAGAAGGTAAGGTTCATTTGGAGAAGATCGAAGATAAATTGGAATAGCTGAAGGAATTATCCACTGAACTAACTATTGAAAAAGATTATACATATAACACTTAAAGACGACATGAAGAGGAAGTAACACATGTTGAAACTGTAACTACAGAACTGACAAAACAAAATGATAAACTTCTAGCAGTGACAAAGTAACGTAACGTTCAAATGGAGAAAATTGAGGAAAAATTGCAACAGCTGAAGGAATTTACGACCGATTCTATTCCTGAAAAAGTTTAACGTGCGATGTTCAAAGATGATTATAAAAAGGAAGTAACATCTGCTGAAGTTACTCTAACTACAGAACTGATAAAACAGATAAAACCGAAGAAAACTTGCAACAGCTAAGGTCCATTGCATATTTTAAAATGCAATTTGTTGAAAATCGAGCCTATGATGCTAAAAAACGATCACAAGAGTGAAGTAACTTCTGCTGAAGCTGTACCTACACTAGTTACAGAAGTGACTGAACGAAGCGAGAAACTTTTAGCATACACATAAGACGGTAATGTTGAAATTGATAAAATGGAAGAAAAAGTGCCAAAGCTAAAGGATTTATCCACCAAATCGACACTCAAAGGCGATTGAGAAAAAGAAGTAACTTCTGCTGAAGCTGTAACGATAGAACTGACTAAACAAAGTGAAGAACTTTGCAGTTTTGAAGCAGTTAGGAAAGAACGTAACGTTCAAATGGAGACAATTGGAGAAACACTGCAACAGCTACAGGAAATATCCAAACCTGCCTTTGACAAAATAGAACCTAAAAAACCTGCAGACAATTAAAAAGTTACAGATAGTACACACCTCATAAAATCCACTTAATAAGATATAGTTGGTCTTGAAAATATAGATGAGAAGTTGCAGAAATTGAAGAAAACTGTTGAACCTAAAACTGAGATCGACGATGTTGCTGAAAGACGTCCAACTATGATACGTTTCGGTTGTCAGTATATCTACACCACAGGGTGTTACAGGATTATAAAATATATCCAACTTCTCCATCCTCATAATAACATCGATCTCTATTTTTATTAGATACATCGTTTGTTTGCTGATTTCTTAACATTATTGGTTCTAGGTTACATAGGTCTTTACACTTTGAAAACTTAAAGCATTCGATGACAATCAAAGAACTAAACAATTCAAACACTCACTGACAAGCACAGTGAAATTTGTTCAGGCGCTGAGGGAAAACTGCATTTTGTTAGACAAACTGCAAATTGAATATCTAAGCAATTTTCAAGGTATGTTTTTATGTATGTTTTTCAAGGTATTATAGGATAAGGGATAAGATGATTTTTAGAACGGAAATGATACATTGAAGCGATTTATAATTTAGATAGCAACGCCATCTCTAATAAATTTAAAAATTATAGACAAATTTCGTTTTGAATGTCGTTTGCTTATAATGAATGAACCAAGGAAAATATGGGAAAAATATAGAATATAGGTATAGAAAATCTGAAAAATTCATAATAAGAATGTAAGTAAATGGATATTGTTTTTTTTTTATTTCTTGAATTACATATATTCATATCCTGTTGGCTTGGTGGTCACGTGTGAAAAGAGCTTTGGGACAGCATAAGTAATTAATATTCATAAGACACGACATTGTAATATGAATGCAACAATAAAATATGTGTATATATAGAAGCAAAATGAAAGTAACAACTTTTATTTAACATTGAATATTATTGCGTATAATCAAGCAACAAAATTTAAAACAGCGAATAGGAACTATATAACTAGTTTTTATACGTGGATTTACCAGTTTCGTTTGGAGTTATATAAATAAATTTGCTTTCTGGCTTGACTATTCATTTTTGTACCGTATTTAGTAATATTTACTACAGTTCCAGATTTAGTTATCTAACTCATAAGTAGGTAGTATTATCAGTTCTAACCTAAATATTCTATGATAAACGTAAATCATTTGCCTTTTTAATTATACTCGTATATAGTTGCTATAAAATTATTTGACGGCAAAATTAGACCATCACTTTTAATTAGACACTTTAGAACAATCCAAATAGTTATATATGGAACAGAAAAACATTAAAATCACTACAATATTTATTACAGTTAAACCTGGTCAATGCATGGCAATATCCATCTAGAAAAACTGGAATAATTATATCATAATTTCTAATACATGCTTTTATTTCATCGACGCAAGGAAATGCATACCGATCTACCGTTCAAAATATATTTTAAACCTGCTGCACTACAGAAGTAATAGTCCTGGCGATGGTGATCGCTGGCTCTATTCGCAAACCTTCAGTTTCCGCGTATAATATCAGTTACAGAAAAATATTACAGAAATGTATCTAAATATTCAAACATTTACGAATTAAAATGAAAAATAATAAATAGTAATAATATTAGCACATGGATTATGTTCTTCTGGTTTATTTTGTTTGGCTAATATTATTGGTATATGTATAACATATAGATTTTCTTAAATTTTATTTATTAATGTTTTCTTTGCTGTATATTTATATTTTAAAGCTATATATTCGAATATTTTATTCAACACAGGGAAAGATGGAGATGCTACTCGAAAAATTCCATCCTTCATTATTAGTATTACAGACGAAAATAAGGTGTTTTCAAAGAAATATAATATAAATCATTGTTCATACTGTCATGAAAAATGTTCTTAAATAACATACTTATAAAATATTTATATTCATCAATAATGAAGGAAGCCGATTTTCCAAAACGAGTAAAATTTTGTAGAAAAATTAGTCTACGTAGAAGAGATTATCAAGGCATTTTCTTGATAAATTTATCATGTCAGACGAAGCATCATTTCCTTTAAATGGCAAGGTGAATAATAAGCACAATTTTAGGGTTTCGGCATCAGGGATTCTCAGAAATCTCCATCAGTATATTAAATCCGCTGCTTAAAGTTACAATTGGTGTGCAGTACAAAAACAACGGTCTTTTTTTACAATCCATACATAGACAATGTCTTTACTCACTCCGCAACTTGAACATGATAATTTGTGACGGCACTCTGTTTTCAACAAAATTGTGCTACCCATTATGTTATGATAACTAGATATTCTCTGAATTTGATTCCTTGAACTTAACGTAAATCGTTGGATAAGAAGGGGAGGTCCTAACTAATGGTTCCATCGAACCCCAGAATTTAGAACAACTTAAGACGTTGAGTACTGCGTTCGCATTTTGATTCTTAATAAAATGACAAAGTGACCACCGATGGTCAGTAAGGAATTGTGATACTGGGACAACGACCCGTGGTCACCCTGCGTTGTGAATTTATGTAGAATAAATAACATAATTATTATGTAACTAATAATATAATAATAAGTAATTTTAATATTAACATAGATAGATCGATTTATATAGAGAAGCTTAGATCGATTTATATAGAGAAGCTTAGAGAAGCTTAGATTTGGAGAATCTCCTTAGATTTTGATAATCGCTGGACGAGTGAAAAAGCTATCACTGCAAGAAGTGCATTTTTTCAAGATCACCCAGTAAATAAAGGAAATAAGCGGAAAATTCAAAAACCATCTCGAGATATGAAGTCCATCTTTATGCCCCTGGTGTTGAAATTCAGGAAACAATAATTGTGTTGAAATGGGACCATGCCGAACTTTCAGAAATTTACTTCGTTTTATTTACCACCCTGTACAAACTTTATGTGAACTACCTAATTTCAACAAAAGCACGGACTGATAGACAAAGAATTGGCCTAGCTAATATTCTAAATAGAAACTGACTCGCTGGCATAAACCCCAATTTACTCAGTTCCAAAATTAGGGAAAATTTGACCGTATAAAATTTATGTTATTGATCAGTTTAGTTCAAATATTATATATGTATAAGTTTTAAAAAAACGAATCTGATGTGATGGTTTCTTTTTTAAGATTTAAGATTTTATTCCATCAGCTTCTGGCCTAATGATCTCCTGAGTATTATATAACAGTTACCAGTTATATTACCCAATCAAGTCGAGGCAAGGATCAACAAGCCTGGAATTAACGTGATTTCCGGTGTTGAATTTCTCAAGTGTCGATGCAAAGTTAAAGCAAAAATAAACTTGCTGGCGAAGTAGTTTGAACCCTAATTTTACAAAACTGTTTATCACTCACTTTATTCGATAGATTACGATAGAGCTTATTACTGAGTATCTAACGGTTGATAACTTACCTTAATTAGATTAATTGTTAGGTAATAGCAATTAATAGAATTACGGTCTTCTAGGTTGTAGGAACAAGATAAGGATAGCTTTTATTACTTGTACTTTACTTTTGTTACTTGCTGTAGGCGCCGAGGAAAAAGATGGCGCCGCAGGCGAAAATTTTTAAAACTTTCAAGGTCGCGCGTTTTCCTGGCACTTCACAATTTTAATGTAAAATTGATTTATATAAAAATTTAGACTTTCACAAGAACAATTTTTGAAATGTAATATCTTTTTGAAGTAAACTTTTTATTTTATTTCGTAATTTCAATTATATATTTTTAACTGGAGCCGCCGTTGTGCGTGATAGAGGGAGATTTGGGGAAATTCCTGAAATTACTTCAAAATACAAATACAATACAATGACTTACCTACGAGTACCTAAATTTGTTTGTACGTTAATTCGATGTGTCGGTTCTTTTGCTGGGCAAACTTTTCTATCACTTTATTGTTAAAGTTTGTAATATTTGTAATGAAGTCTCTTTCTATTAATAGCATAGCTAAAGCTGGCAAACGGTCTTCACACATAGTATTACGCAAAAAAGTTTTAATGCGCTTTAGTGTTGAGAAGCATCGCTCCGCCTCTGCCGATGACATGGGAATAGTGATGATTATTTCAAGCAACTTAATGGTTTCTTGAAAAACTGTTTCCAAGTTATTTATTGTCAGAAACGAAAAAATTGACAAAGCTCCACTATTTTGCCGAAAATCATCTCTCTCATAAATCACCATAAATTCGGTATGCGTTTTTTTGTAGACTTGTGTAAGAAAAATGGAATATGATGGAATGTTATATCGTTTGTCAAAAAATAGCCACAGAGCCCGTGAGCGTTATTTTTGTATCCTATGCGTAACTTGCCAGATCAAAGGTACTTTTTGCTTTAGGACCGTAAGTTTAGAATGGAGTCGAATGAAAATGTGAACCAAGAAAGAAGAAACAATTCATAATAAGTGAAGCGACTGAAATTGACGCAAATTGAAATTGAATATTAGCTTACTTTGAATAACAATAATTGTATAATATTGGCCTAATAAATTAATTGTATTCTATACTGTATCCAACGAGAGAATGGATTTCGCACTCGAGCGAAAATTCGTCTGTTTTGGTCAGATCTCCGCCCCTTAGAACATTAGTTCAACGCCCTCAACGTCTTAATTGGCTCAGCAGGTAGCCAGGGCCGGCGCCTGGGTCCGATACCTACCTGGTGCCTGGGTCCGATACCTACCTGGTGCCTAATAATATAAAGTACCTACTACTGCCTACCTATGCACAGTTTGTATTTGTAGTCTCGCAAGTACGAATGACGGTCCTGCGTAGCTCGTTACAGAGCCCCTCCTCTTTAGTCGCCGATGCGCAAAGCAAGTCCATTCTCTCGTTGGATAGAGTATAAGTAATAATGAATAACGTAATAATTTTTTACTTTTTAGAGCAGTTTTTTAGAAGAGTTTTGTTTGAAGAGCAGTTTTGTTCTTTGTTAAAAATATTCTATTAACTTCTATCTTATTCTTTATTAATTATTTCTTGCTTTTCAGTGAATATTGCGTTCTGTATGTGACTTGTTTACCAAATCCGAATATCTGAAAATCAATTTAACATTTATTTATGACAAATTCGATGATTACTATGCTGTAGATATAGGTATATGATCAAATTAGAATATTGTCATATGGTGGATGTGAGAAATTGATAATAAATAAATTAGTATAAATAATTTCTATCCGCTACTTAACCTAATATAAAATTATTGACATTTATGACATTTGTAGAATTTTGGGATATTAAGTCCGAATTAGTTTCACTAAAAATCTTATATCTATGAGCTCTATTTAGAATTGTTCTTTTGTTAAGGTTAGTAATTGATAAATTTAGAAAAACTGTTCAAAATTTTTGATATCTCATTTTATAGTCATGACTTATATTCGAATGATATGATAAGGTACCTTAACTTTGTCTAATGTTGCTTCTTAACGCTTTATTTTTTCACACTTTGCTTTTGTCTGTCTAATTTTGATTCATTTCACTTTTTCACTGTAGTTATTAGGTTTATTTATGTTTCTTTACACCTTCACTATGTCTACTATACACTATACCTACTATACCTACAGTTGACATTCCTACTTCCTATTTAGTATATACTATTATTTTCCCTTCTATATCTGATATATCTTCATATATCTTGATGTATCTTCTATATTTAATATATCTTGATACATACATATATAATTTTGCTTTCATAATCATTTCTGCTAATATCTCATTTGTTACCTACGAAATTGTCTTGCACAATACTTTAACGAGAAATCTCTACCCACTTAGGTTTATAACATAATTACAACTCAAATACAGTTCATCTATTATACATGATTATTTACAGATATATTTTTTATAAAGGGTCCGCCAATAGGGACGCTCGATCTTTGACAGCTCATGGCGGCCATGTTGTTTGTGGTAGAGTTGGCAAACGTAGTTGTTATTATTCAGTGTATCTTCACAAATCACCATGAACCAATTCAGCCGCGAGCAACATGTGCAAATCGTTAAAACTTATTACGAAAATCATTCATCGGTTCGAGCAACGTTCCGCGCGCTCCGCCAATTTTACGGTGCAATTGATCGTCCTGCTGAGTCGGCTATCCGTCGTTTGATTAACAAATTCGAGGCAACCGGTTCGGTGAACAATCAGCCAACACCGACGCGTCGTCGAAACGTCCGATCTGCCCAGAATGTCGCCGCTGTGCGCGATAGTGTGCGTGAAAATCCGCGACAGTCAATTTCACGTCGCGCACAGGAACTCCGCCTTTCGGAAACATCACTTCGCCGAATCTTGCATCTGGATTTGGGCATGCATCCGTACAAGATCCAGCTGACACAAGAGCTCAAAATAAACGACCATAGACAGCGCCGTATCTTCGCTGATTGGGCTTTAGAGCAGTTGGAAGTCGACCCCGATTTTGGTCGCAAAATCATCTTCAGCGATGAGGCACATTTTTGGTTAAATGGGAATGTCAACAAGCAGAATTGCCATTATTGGGCCGAGAACAATCCACAGGAGGTCCACCAGGTCGCAATGCACCCAGCAAAGGTAACTGTTTGGTGTGGATTTTGGGCCGGAGGCATCATCGGGCCGTATTTCTTCGAGAACGACGATGGTGTGTCCATCACGGTAAACGGCGAACGATACAGATCCATGATAACGAACTTTTTGTGGCATGAAATCGACAATATGGATGTCGAGGATATGTGGTTTCAGCAGGACGGCGCTACGAGCCACACAGCGCGCGCCACAATGGATCTTCTGCACGAGCGCTTCGGAGGAATGGTTATCTCGCGCGGAGGCGACATCAACTGGCCACCGAGATCGTGCGATTTAACCCCACTAGACTTTTTCTTGTGGGGTTTTCTTAAATCACAGGTCTACGCAAACCAACCACAAAACACTGATGCCCTCAAAGTCAACATACGCCACGCCATCGATGAAATACAGCCCGATTTGTGCGCCAGAGTCATTGAAAATTGGACTTCTCGTATGCGCGCCACCCAGCGAAGCCGAGGTGGACATTTGACCGATATTATTTTCCATTTTATTTTTAATGCCTTCGAATACTCTTTCAAACAAAAAATAAATTTCATTTATACCTCTCACACAACTTGCTTTATTTCATTTTAAAGATCGAGCGCGCTTATTGGCGGACCCTTTATATTTACATTTAGATACATTTACAGAGATTTAGTAAAAATTAATATCAGTGTCAGTTATTAAACATAAGAATCGAATGACAAATGTGGATGGAATAAAATCAACTTCTTATCTTAGAGTAAATCTGTGTTCCTAGTGAAATTTTCCTAAACTGGCAACATGACACAAGGTTAAATTGACTGACAAATAATATTGGTATGCTGTCACATGATGTAAATAAATATTCTAGTCAAGCAACTACTAGATTATTCTCTATTCTATTAATGGTGGAAGGTTTACAAGATGTGCAAAATGATTGGAGCCAGAGGGTGATGTTCTTGAGGATCTAATTTAAGTTTTGTGTTTTTTTAAAGTTTATTGAATAATTTAAAATAAAGGATACTAATGAAATTAAAAAGAAATATTAATTGCTTTATCATTTTTGATTTCAGGATAAAATGGCATAGGACAATAACTTTTTGACATAACTTGCAATCGCGATGTTCGATTTTTTTGTTTTCTCCATCATACTCAGTGGGAAAATACTACTAGTCTTAAGTTTGAAAACCATGTATATCGCAAATTAAACCTACAGGTTACGTCAAAATTTGAAAATTAGGCACATCTAAAATTACGTAGTTTTTAAATCCCAAAAATTTCATTGATATCATGTGCATAAAAAACGGGTAAGTTTAGATCGAATGAAAAAGTGAACCAAGAAACAAGAAACAATTCGTAATAAGTGACGCTACTGAAATTGACGCAAATTGAAATTAAATCTTAGCTTACTTTGAAGCTCATCCTAATAATTCAATCAACGATTTAACGCAAGAAAATGGAGTATGTTTGGTTCCAGTGAAGGTTTACAAACGTATGACGAAGTTGGGCAAAAACGGGCAAATTAAAATTTTGAGAAAGTTTCACCTAGTAAAACTTTTTAATTTTTTGCCCGTTTTGGATAAATTTTTCGACAGGTCGCAGGAAAATTATTCCATTTTAACAAAAAACCGAATTCTATTTCTTGAATAAAGCTGAAATTATATGCATTATACAGGGAAACACAAAAGTAGATTTTCTTTGTCTAATTTCAAAACACCATGTGGTGAAATTCAGTGAAATTAAAATTTTTGATGTAGCTCAAAATCTGTCCGCCCGGAAGATTCGTTTATTTTCCGCACATAGATTTTTTTAACGGATATCTTTTCTGCTTGCAAAGATTTCATATCTTTGCAACCAGATTTCATATCTTTGTTTTATTGAATAAAACGTTGCGTTTTTTAATGTTTTTCTGTACTAGAATCAATTATGAATGTTCTAGACGGCCATGGCTATAAATTTCAATCTCGAAGCCATGCGTTCTGCTATGCATTTGTAAATATAATGAGTTTAATAATATTAATAATAATAATAATAACCGTACACAGCCCTTAATAGCAACTCCAGATGTAAAACTGATCTAGAAGTGTAGAACTAAAACTGTCAAATTGAAAATTGTGCGTCATATATCTTCTTTCCTTTTATAACCAAACCACGGCAATTGAACGTGAAATCCCATAATCCATTCACGTGTATTATACTAGCTTGTAATAATCGCGTATTACAATGTACTTGATTTAAATGAATCTATGACCTTGAATGATCCGCTGGAACTGCGTTTTTTGGTCAAGCATCGCCATATCCGCAAGTGTGTTAGTTTACTATACAGCTACCCATATGTGTTTGTGAGGAGTCGTAACCTACTTTTTAAATTCTTGCGTGCCATACGGGGAACCCGGTCTGAGTGACGGAGAAGTTTCAGTTATTCAATGCTGTTGGGAGATTGTTTTTATTGTTTAGCTAAGGATTAGTCATTATTTAACTTTTAAGTGCACCTACAAATAAACGACTGCTTAGACATATTTTCAAGTACTGTCTCTCGTGTGATAACTTCAGGCGATATTACCTTGGTTGGTTATTACTTTTCATTACCACTTGGTAGGCGTGAAAAATACTAACCTCATTTCAGCATCGATTTTCTTGGCGTTACAAGAACCAACAGAATTGTCCGAGTGTTTTTGAAATACTTGGCTCTGTTGTGGAAATATACGTTGTAAGAGTGTAAAAGTGAATATTTTGATACTCAATTTCAAAAAAAAAGTAGCGCACCCGATCCTCCAACTTTTATACTCATAAAACTATTTAAAAAATCGCACTGTTTCTACCACAATAAGGGTCTTTGAAATGCTTTAAAAGCGCGCTTTTTCTCTTAGCAGGATCTATTAGCAGGAGCTGCGATTAAGGGGTACAGGTGACCTAGCTCGTTGCTAAGCCATAATCGACTGAGCGTTGCTACGGGTGATATCTGACGTCTGACTGCCCAGTCTCATTAAACACCCACAAATATAAGCGAAAAGTGCAGAGCGCACCTAAAGAAGTTTTCACTTCAAAAAAAAACCCTCTATGACCAATAGCCATATAGCAGCCAATATAGAAATTTAAAAAAAAATTATATCTTATTTTTATTTTTTTATTAGCTTCGAGTTGAAATTTTCACAGATTTCCAGTGATGACCTATATTTTATGATTAAATTGATAAGTATACAGTTTATGCAATAAGAATGAAATACCATTTCTCAAATGGTTGAGTTTAACCAGGAGTTAGATATTTACAAACCATTGTGAAATCGGAGTAACCGCTGCTGATCCATATAACGAAAGACTTTTACTTAGATGTTTCAGCTACGGATTTGATAACAGTATCAATTATTCACATGATTGTGCTTTTATGGATTCTCCAACGTAATAAAATGCGTGACTTCATTTAATTACTCCATCTAGTAAATAAATACCACCGACAGAAAGACGGAAAACAAAATTTGACGTCACTCTTCCCACATTTTATTTTATTACTCGGGGGGTTTACCTATAGGCATTGCAAATCTATTTTCGTCTTAGATACATTTTAGTAATAATTTTATAATCAATGGTAATCAAGCGACCCGCAAAAATACTTTCAGTTTCTTTCTAAAACTCATATGACCCTGAACCATAGTTTGCTATAACCGTACACACACTTCCGCTCGATTAGAACCTGACCCGGAACAAATCGTACCGGAATCAAATGTGCCAAAGTATCGAGAGACAGAAGCCGTAGTCATTGTTGTATGTAATTTTCCGCTGTGTTGTCATTAGAAGCGACAAAAAAACCAACAGTGACAGAAAAAACCTACTGGACTCTAAACGTTTCCTCTTTTTCAGTCATGCTATGGTTTAGCTAAGACCAGAATGAAATTGCACATAATTTAGCAGCACTTTCGTAAGTAATCAGTTGTCTATAAAGGGGTACGGCAATAGATCGATTCTATTTGAAATCGAGTTTGCCGTAATATTTTAAATGCGAGTACCTATACTGTAATTTGCGATTTTCTCGAAAATATTACTATGTAATGAACCTAAAACTTAGTTCTACTGGAAAGAGAAAACGAATAAAATGATGTATTTCGATGGCGATTTCTTTTCTTAATTATTGTTCAAGTTTAGAGGTAAAAATAAAAGCAACGTATTAAAACGTCTACTCAGCGCACACGATCCACGGATGTTGATAATTTTGGTTTGCACTAACCCAGTTGAGAATATGTCGTAGCCACAGAGATGGGGTGTGTTTTACAAAAAATAATGATAAAAAAAATAACAATAACAAACATTTATTTTTAGTTTCAAATTTTTTTTCCAAGTCGGAAAACAAAAGTGTACAAGTGTCGAACCAACACTATGATCTTCAGGGTTCTCAGATGCGTCGGTGCAGACAAACTCTCGGGTAATATATTGTGATGTACTTGACTTGTTCATTAATTCCTCTATATGTTTATTTTAATTCCTTTATATCTTTGCATTCACATCTTCATTTACTAAAATTAATATTAAATATTTTATTCGTCTGTCACGTACATTATCTTTATCTCCTATTGAAGTTAGATTTGTTTAATATGTTGTATAGTTAGTACAAAAATATCGGAATGTTTCTATGTTTCATTTTATATTTTAAAATCATAAATTGGTAACAACACAAAATCAAATTATGTTGAACAGAAATGAAACTACATAGTCACATGGCAATATCTGCCCGACAAATTCTCTGTTTCGTAAAAAAATCTATCACCAAGTTGCGAATTATCATCAAAATGATTTAGTATCCATATAGTCATCTAGTCACATTATTTTTGCATACTTAATTATGAAATCCAAAATTGAGTAAGATGTTTACATCAACTTTCTGGAAAATAGGCATCATATCGAGGTAGAACAATAATGCTTTTTCTTGCAAGAGAAAAGCATGCAAATGTCAGTATTTGACGACATCTGGTATCACCAATCTGGGTTTCCTCAGATCGAGATAGACCCAAAAGATATCGCGAAAAGCGCCTTCAGCGTTGAAAATGGTCTACGAATTTGTAAGCATGCCCTTTCGGCTTAAGAACGCTCCGTCCACATTTCAAAAGGTAGTAAACATTCTTCTCGGAATTCAGAAGGAAGGGTGTCTGGTGTATATGAATGACATCTTCATATACTCCACGAACCTGTGCAAACGCCTTAGAAATGCCACTCTAAAAATAATGAGCCGGATAAGTGCGAGTTTCTTGAGAAAGAAGCTACTTATCTAGGCTACCTTATTACTAAAGAAAGAGTAAAATCGAACCCAGCAAAAATTTCATATATCCAAAATTGTCCACAACCAGCCAATCAAAAATACATCAAATCTTTCCTCGGTCTGGTAGGTAATTATCGAAGATTTAATAGTAATTTCGCCAAACTATCCATATCACTAACCTAACTATTATAAAAAGATGAATCCTTTATTTTTGATTCTCAAAGCAAAAATCCTTCGAAGAGTTGAAACAAGCCCTTACCTCAACCCCAGGTTAGATCTACCCAAATTTCGACTAAACGTTTATACTATACTATACTGCAATTGGCCCGGTGTTATCACAAGGTCCCGTTGGTAAAGATTTACCAATAGCCTTCGCTTCGAGAACACTTTTCAAAGCGGAAACTAAATACTCGACCACAGAGCCTGAGCCTTTAGCAATTGTATGGGCTGTAAAGCACTTCCGTCCGTATATATTTGGGTGCAAGTTCAAACTAAGAACCGATCTCATAACCGGTCATAGATTCCTAACGTGGCTCTTCTCGATAAAAGATCTTGGCAGCCGCCTGGCACGCTGGAGGCTAAAACTTGAGGAATACGACTATGAAATCGAGTATAAACCCTGCCGAATTAATAAAAGGATAAAAATAAATCATCTCCAAGATTAACTTAATATTTAAATCTAAATAAATTGTCCAAATTTATTCCACATTGTAAGTTGTAAATAAATGACGAAAAAAGTTGGGACTATGTTCATAATATACACTTTTTTTATTTTTGACTGTAAACATCTGAGTCCATTTTAGGTAGGAACGTTAATAGAAGCAGATGTTGATGTCAAACAAAATAAAAAAAATCATAAATATAAATATGGAACAGAACACATATACCGTGAGCCATTTGAATATAAAATAATCGTATATAATTTTATTTATGTATATAATTCAAAAGTTCATATATTAGAGTATGAATTCAGAGATTAAAACCTGAATTCAAAGTTAAAACCCTGAATGCAGAGTTTAAAGCCTTAATTCGGATAAATCAGTCTGATTTCACAGATTAAATCCTGCATTCAGTTTGAAGTCTGCATTCAGAAATTAGTCTGAATTAAAAAAAATAACATTGACAATTAGCTAGACAAGACTCGTTCTCTTTATATTGTGTTAAATCATGAGTTACTTCTTAGTAAATAGGGACCCTTAAGCCGTCCCTATATCAAGCAGAAAGTTATTTAAATTTATGTTTTACGACTGAGGTGCCGCATGGCGCACCATCTTTCACAAAGGGGAAATGTTTCAATGCTAGAATACCCGACACCCGTGCTGTAAAAGATCCTTAGAGTAAATGTAACTATGTAACTGTAGCTTTCATAAAATATCTATCTCATTTAACAATATATTAATATTATTGCTTACACTAATTAAGCCATACGCCAGCAACTAAACCACCTGGTGCGTGAAATAAAAATAATATTCATCCATTTTCCGAAATCACGGAATGTCTGGTAACCAGGCACTGCAACAGCACCTTGATTGCGAAATGGTTATATAATTAGACGGGAATTAGAACGAGTTATTACTGCATTAATTACATAACTTTCATTGGATTTATCGTCTGTGGGAATTTCATGTAACCCATTGTGTTTTCCTAGACGTTATGCGAAATTGACCAATATAGTATATACAATAATTATTATACTAGCAATCACTGATAATGCAATGTGTAATTGAGTAGTCAATCTACAGAGTGTTATAGGTGATATTGGCCACATATTTATTTATTTAATAATTATAGGGCCCAACCGGCAAAGTCCAATAATAGGGCTGAATGATAATGGCAAAAATATATATACATACATATACACATAGAGATAATATGCAAAATAGAGGTAGTAGAGATTATTCAAATATATGTAATAGAAATAGGCTTTGGGCAGAATAAAAATAAATAGATACAAAATAGATAGTATAGTAAATATAACAAATGATAAAACATAGTATTTAGGATGTAAAAATATTAAAAGGTCCCGCCGCTAGCCCGTCCGCTTTCCAAGGAGGGGTAAAAAGAAACTCATTTTTTTCGGGGTTTCACAGTTGCAACATTCTGAAATGGACCCTATCCCCTATTTAGTTAATAAACTTGCGATGTCGTGACCTCTGTTTTGTTTAAAGACGAGATACCGATTTTTAAATAACAAGTGGTTAGGGTATAAGCAGGCATTAGGGAAGACGTGGTGCGGGGTGGTTAAGATAAGACGGGATATAGGGAGACGAGGGATCGCATATGGGGAAGCAGGTAGTTGGGCTCTGGTGTGTATTGGTGTTTAACGTGAAATTTCCCAGGTTAGTAAATATACTTAATTTGTACAGATATACCTGCAAAAATGGCGAATGCACCGGTAATTCTAATTTATAGATATTTAAAATAATTACAAAACATATTTTCTATCGGAACAAAGCTGAAAACCATTCTCGAATCAACTTAATCATCATAAAACAGTCCAGCTGTTAGATGGAGTTCTATGACAACACACAGACAGATGAAATATATATAAAGAATATACTTATCCGTTATATATCTGGACGTATCCGTTATATATCTGGAAACGATTTATTTAGAAGTTGTTAAAGTTCTTTCGCCTTTATTGAGGCTCTTTAGAATAATGTATGATTTATTTAATTGGTAGTTTATACTTGAATACTTATACGGTTCTTACACTACGCTTGTTGTTGTTGGAAAGCTTCTCCAGGATTGGTTTCCATTTTGCTGCCTATTTCTAAGTTCACTTTTTTTCGCTTTAAGCTTCCCTTTCTTATACATGTTCCCTACGTGTCTCTTGAATTTGATTCATTACGGATTTTACTTTAAGAACCTGTACCTGTTTATTGTTACAACCGCATTTTTTAATAACATTACTGGTTGCTTCATGCCCGGTTGGAAGAATATCAATGACAATAATTTAATATTTTTTTATGTTTTACTTTAGAAAAACCTATGTGGGGCCACTGCTGTGTCTGAATTATTCAGTATGGCCTTTGTGTTAAATTCTAACCTACATGACATATCATATGGCTATACATATTCAGACTTATAATAATATAGTATAATTATAAAAGTAATTTAAATGGGGTAACTGTATCCCTAGGGCTACTGTGACCAGCTCTAACATCCTACAGAATTAGGTGAAGAATTCAATGGTAATACCATTACTTATGCTATTATTTTCCTTCGTGGCAATTACATATTCATGGCGGATGACCATGTCCAACAACAACGCTGGTGTACCACCTCCCGACAAACCCTGTTTGACTCTTTTGTTTTTCGTCTACCTAGCATACAAATATGCAGCAGTTAAAGAATATTTATCTTTGGAACACATTTTGCTTATTAAGTAAATATTTAAACACTTAGTCTTGAAAAAATTATCATGTACGCATGTATCAGTTAATTCATGTAGGTATATAAAGAGTCATGTATGAGAAATGTTCCTATCTTCGCAGAGAGAAGCATCGATGTACAGTTGTTTTATTTGAAAGCAAACGGTTCGATTAGAAAATATATACTTACATATACGTAAGTAGGTACTTGTATGCAATTATTATCATTCTATAGAATTGCACGCAAGTACTTTAGAAACAGGATACATTTTTATTGGTAGCATCTTGAACTTAATTTCTATAAATTCAGCACCTGTCTTACCTAAATTAACTGTTTGAAAAAGATTTTATATCTATAAATTAATTCCAATAAAAAAAAGTATATTTGATAGTGACATTTGATTTAATATTTAAGTACTATTTTGTGCAACGAGCAGATTTCTGCGGAGCGATTACGAGCGAGTTCCGCAAAAGGATGCGAGTTACACAAAACAGGGTTTCGCAGCGTGTTTCATACAAGATTTTTTCTAATTGAAGAAGAAAACTGATTTTTATGCGTTTAAAAACAGTCCAGTAGGTTGTAACGATGTGACAGCTTGTCACTTTCATAGCTTGTCAGGTCTAAGTAACCTACTATTAAATGAAGTTTTCATTCCAGCAAAAATCGCTACCACTTCTTTCATTAAATATATTTCATCAGGAGCTTCTAACAAAACTTTGATATAGTATCATCCTTTGTAAATACTTTGTTTTCTCTAGGGTCTGCGTTATGTCGAACTCTCTAGAGTAAATTGAGGGACATAGCTAAGCTATGTTTTCGAAGCCGCTTTCCAGCTACTAAGTTTTACCAGATATATATTCACTTAACCTAACTTTCTTTTACTTGTAACGAGAAAAGCTTACCCGTCTGTATTACAAGGCTTCATTGTCTTTCGTCGAGTGTAAGTCACAGCACCTTTTCTTTTCACCTGCTTTTACTACACCTCTTTTGGAACCACATTTCTTTTGAACCACCTTTGGAACCACCTTTAGGACCACCTAGCTGAAATCTATCGACCCCTGTATCGACGTAGTGTCGCAGGAGATATTCACATTCCTGGAAGACTCGTGACATATTACAGATAAGCATAGTTTTAAGTATTGACTTGATATTGTTAGTGGGTGCGTTTTAAAATATAAGATTATTATGAGCCCTCAGCTAACGTTTAACGAAGTATTCACCTGGTTACTCCCGCCGATTAAGCAACCTATTTAGGTTGCTAACAACCACCGATTGCGTAGACAGTATAGAATGTGGAAACTAGAAAACGATAAATTTCTCTTTCGTGCGGGATATTATTGCCATGGAGACACATGGAGACACATGGATCATCTATCATAGATTTTAGGATCATTTAACACTGTCGATGTCTGTTATTGTCTACATAAATAAGCTTGCAATAAACAAAATTCCGGAAACTCTGGCGAGCGATTAAAATATTAAAATTTATATGTTAAAAATCGCTTAAGGACTCATATAACTCCTAATACAAAAGGGTAAAGTAACTTAAGCACTCATAATACAATTATTATTGTCCTTGTCCCATAGCTATGGTAAAAAATTCCATGACTATCTGTTACTTTTATTCGTATAAGCACAAATAATTAAAGCCTTGGATTTCATTCTCCAGTAGATACTCGCACATTATTTCCACATCTTAGCATAAGTAGTTTCAGTTATCTTATCTTTATTAATTAGGCATTGCGCAAACTATATAATAATAATTTAGAGAAAAAGTTGTTCGCTAGGTATTTATGGAATTATAAAAATAAGTATATTGGTAGTTTTTTTAGAGAGCAGCGTTTTTATTGCTAATAATCCGATGGTATAACAAATAAACCACAACATTCTGCAGAAGAAGTTGAATAGTGACCGTATTGAAGTTTATATGAACCTGTACTATGAATTAATTGTCCCTTTTAGTATTTCTTAAAAAGGAACCGGTTTAAAAAAGCATCCATCCATTGATGACTGCGGAGTTTGTTAAAAATATAATCAATTTTAGTTTAGTGTCAAAACTTAATCTAGCGACAAATTATTTTATGGTACTACAAATTCCTGGGCCACTCGGAAAAATTTCTAAAAAATAATCAGTTCAAAACAGGCATGGTATTTGGGAAATTCACAAATTTTTGAGAAAATATAAATGATATTTGGGTGTATAAATGTCGTCCAAAAATATACTCAGTTTTATATTAGTTCGAAATAAAAATTCCCATCAAATTGTTCTGTGGCGTGACGAATTTCTAGGCCGCTTGCCTTAAATTCCCAAGAAATATCAAAGAATTAGTTCAAGAAAAGCATCTCTTGACGATTAAGGTGATGTTACTGAATTCGAAGGAAAATTTACGAATTTCTATGTTAGTGGAAATATTTTTTTAACAACAAAAAAGTGACAATCAATCCCTAAGTGTGACCTTTGCAAAATCTCGAAAATCTTAATGACCGTGTCTTCATTCTTGATGGAATGAAACAGCTTCTAGTACAAATGCAAGTAAAAATATAACATACAGACTTGAAAATTTACGGTTCATCGGAATCTATTCATGCATCACACCCACGACCTATTGCTATTCCACCCGCCCGGTGTAAGATATGGGCGTGTTTCATTTATCGACAGTCCATCGATGTCATCAAAATGTTTCTGTCTAATTTTGACCATTAAACGTAGAGCATAAACGAAAATCGTGGCAACGTGGTAGAATAAATCTATTTCTTTCCAGTTCATTATTTTGTTTTTTCTGTTCCCTACTATCCCACAGAAACGTCCACCCAAGATTTGTCTGCCCACAGGTATAGGCTCTATATAGGTTGCTCCTATATAATAAAGTGCGCGTCATTGTTAACTCTGTTATTACTAGAGGGACAAAATCGTTTACATTAGCAAACTAGCAGCATTTTTAGCGCTGATTAGGATAAATTTTTTAAAAAAAATTGAGCATCGCGTTTTGAAGTCTTGAATTGAACTATAAATATGTGGCGTGAAGATGAAGTTAGCTGTGAAAATATCATGGCCACCAAATGCAACATACTAGTTAGTCTAGTTGTCAGCGAATTTCAGGTGAACTTCTGACATACGGACTAGTCTTTTACTGATTTCTACGTATTTTCTGCCGTGGAATTTGTTCGTCCGGACATCCAAATCCTAAAGCTTAATTTTATAAATAAAAATTAATAAAAAGAACAATTTTTTTCGCGTTTTACTATATATCCTCGATCCTAAGCATTTTTAGTATACCACATGCATTGGAAAAGTTGTTCATAAAATTGTTAAAAAATGGCGAAAAAACGTCACTTTTCGTGAAGTTATTTGCAAGTTAACAAATACACTTAGCGACATATACTTGAACTTGTTTTTTTTAATTTCATAAGGAGCAATTTGTTCAATGCATATGCTATACTGAAAATGCTTAAGAGCGAAGATATACAGGAAACGTTAAAAAGAGTTTTTTTAAAATGTTAATTATAAAATTAAGCATAATTATAAGTATGTTAGGGCCCCTGAAATCGTGTTCTAAAATACGTAGGAATAGTAAAAAAACGCTTGTGTGTCTATAGTTCACCTGACGTTCTCTGACAACTTGACTACCTATTATATTTTCATAGCCAACTTTATTTTCAGGGCATATATTTATAATTTGCCTTTATAAGCGTCATAAGATTGTTATTTTTCACTGTTGAAAGAAAATCATTAAAACCCTTTATGTTCTAAAGCTCTAGAGAGAAGATTAATTTCTTCACTCAACGCTAGGACTACTAGGAACTTAACAACTACTAGGAAATAAGTTAAACATTCATTTTACCTCTACTGACTTCCGTAACATTACCTCGAGATAGTGTCGAATTAATATTAGTAATTAAGTAAATAATTAGCTGACCGATACTATTATGGAATTTATTTATTCAATCTATTACCTATTATCTATTTTTACAAATATATTTTTGCAATGTCAGGTGGATTTAAATAAGTAAGGTATATAAACATACATTTCCTGTCTATTAAATATATTCTAAGAAAATCAGTGCAGAAGACATAATAATAACTGTACATAATTTAAAATAGCAAATTGTTTATTACGGGAAATAGTCAATTAGTTACTCTAAATTAACGGATGTCCATTAGGAATGCTTTTGATAAATACGTATTAATGAAATTTTGAGGAATTCTACTTACTGTTTACATAATAGTAATTATACATTTACTTACATTTTTGATTCACTTACTTCCTAGAGAGACCATAAAACCCATTTAAACGATCCACCAACAGAAACACCTATAAATTCATAAATAGACAGGTATGAAATTCATCGTCATAGAAAATGTTTTCGCCATTTTAAACACTGCATCTGGGAAATGTCTTTTCAAATAAAAAAGCCGAGTAACAAAAAAAAACAAATTTTGAAAGATGGCGTCATGTGGAATCACTGGTCGAGAGTATTCTTCCCTCAAAAATATTTTTTAATATAACACAGGGCGTAGAAAATGCTCTACAGAATTAATTGCAAAAATTTAATTTGTATTTCTGCAAAATTGCAATTTTAAAAATATGTTGTTTTAATTTAGCATTTTGCATTTTACTACACTGCGTGTAATTTAAAAACGTATTTTTATAACGTATTTTTAAACGTATTTTATTTTGAAACGATTTGCATTCATTCATCATTATACCCACTTCCTCTAGTAGTTTTTTAGTAATTTTTTTAGTAAGTACCTGCTGTGTGAGAATGATTTAAAATATAAAAAAATAATATATTTTTTTTAGCTATTTCTACAGAGTCATTGTGATATTCGCTCATGAAAATAGATGAGTTCCCAAACCAGAAAGTCCACGGTAGGTACATCGATTTTTTTGATCTACAAATACATATTTTTGCTTATCTGATTTTGGCTTAAAAATTACTGTCAGGTTCTGCTGCAATATCATCCTACATTATTATTTCTGATATCTTATCTGTACGGATATTAATGTTATCGGTGTATATATCAATCATATGTCCATATTTACAACAACACTGTAACTATCTACCATAAAACTATGAGTAATCGTTATGAATGATTATTCGTATATATATATATATATATATATATATATATATATATATATATATATATATATATATATATATATATATATATATATATATATAATCTTACATTGTGTGTGATGTTTATAAATTAATGCTAATATGTGGTTACGAAGAACAAATCCAGTTAGTTTCATGTTGTAGTTCACGTGGACAACACGTATTACGTGTGCCCCCATGTGTATATATTCATATATTCCCCAAAGAATTTTAATTAGTGAATTTAGTTATTAGTTAAAAATCGATCGTGCGACATTTAAAATAAAGCCAAATTGATCATAGACGTATCAAACAATGCAAAAGAGAGTTCAGCTAAAGGCACTCAACAGGTAGCCACGCATCGTCGTTTCTTAACGGAAAATTTAAGGTTAAGAAGTTAAAATTTCCTGATAAACTAATTTAATTTTTTGTAATTTGTGTTGAATTGGAGTATATGTATTTCCATATGCTTCTTTAATTGTAATGATGTTTAAATTAAGCGATTTTGTGTGTTAAACCACTATTGGATGGACCTAGGCGATATTCTAGTAAATCCAAGCTGTATTTTATGTAACCGCATCAAGAGAAGATCGACTAATTAAAGTAAAATCAACAAATGTAAAAAATTCTATCCAGTGTATGTAAAAAAGTGTATCCAGTGCTACGAGAAACAATACGTAGGTGAAGGTGAAATACTACATAGTTCTGGCAACAGTTCCTGTCCACAGCTTCAGCATAGTGCCGCTGGATGTCCCCATTATAGTGGTGTAGTGATAGTTTAATGTAACAAATATCACATAATAAGTTTGAAAACTAAGAATATTATAATTTGACGGTTATTGAATTTTTAAGCTTCAATCAAAACGTTAAAAACTTTTATAAAATTAACTTATGATAATTCAGCTTATTATGAACCTCCTCTGCGATAAGAGATCTTAATGCTCTACTATATTATCTAATATATATTTTCTAAAATATTCCATAAAATAAGTTTAATGAAAAATTGTGATAAGAAGAACACAGGTAGTTATCATACCGCATATCTTCTTGTTTCTTAGCTTTATTTATTTATTTTTAGAGGGTTTATCTTGGGATAGTAGCAATAAAACGACTGATTAGGTATATTACTTAACGTTTCGGTCCCTTTTTTGGGCCTTTTTCAAAAGAGTATTTTATTTATGAGATATTTGACAGAGGCGAAAGTGACAGTTTTAATTAATTTTTAAGGTTACTAGTTACTATATATATATATATATATATATATATATATATATATATATATATATATATATATATATATATATATATATATATATATATATTGAAAATTAATTGAATGGAATATTAACCCATGATTCTTCGCGGTTAACCGATGCAGTAGTAACAACAAACAAAGCCACAACACTACGTTTTTCCTTCCGAGAAAAGCATAGCAATTAAGTACAGAAACAAAGCTAAATACATCTAGTCTTCATGCTTATTGGTGTACGCCTGTAAAACGAAACAGAGCATAAATAAAATTTCACTTGAAGAACACGTTTTTGTTCGAGACCAAAGGGACCGCATAATTCAATTTCATTATATTTCTGAAGGTAATATCTAGGATAAGTAGTTTTAAAATGATCGTTACCTGCAACAATGGATTTTTTAAGATTGCCGTTGTTTTTAATCTATTTTCACTTTTATCTTAGTATTAATACTCTTTTTTCCGTAATATGTTGGATTAAGTTTAGAGACTATCCTCATTAAACATGTTCAATTCTCATAGATATATTATGTAATTTAAATTGTAAGCAGATATAGTGATAATTGTTGATTTACATATTTAATGAAGCAGACCATTGGTACGAGTAAATACGCCTACATACCATTTAGAATCAAAACTAAATAATTCCTTTCCATTATTTAAGGTCCACTACTATCACTTCCATTAGTCTAGTCATTTTCCCTCCAAATCATCATCTAGAGTTATTCGCTTCAGTGTCACTATTTGATATCATCAAGGCTTATTGCACAACTTAAGAATATCTCCAATTGAACACTGTCACTGTCTAGTTTTTCACCTATCAAATATTCCCATTCCATCCGGATAAATCGTCAGCGTCAGTATTAGCTGATTTTCATTTTTTCCATCTCTACAGCTGTCACGTTTTCTTCCTCATTCGTTTTCCTTCTCATTCATTGTCTCACCTATAAATCTAATAAACACCTGAGTACGAATCATATGAATCCAATTATTTGTTGCTCTTGACCAGAACTATATGTTGGCTGTAAGGTCTTGATGGTTTGGTGGTTTCAACGAATTCCTCTATAACACTTACCTGTTCGGGATAAATTATTGAAAATTTATTTCGCATCAGTGGGGAATTGCACCAACACTGCTGCTGCTATCGGGTGATCGAGCCGCAGAGCTAGCGCGCTAAACCACTCGCCGTTTACTTAAACGTCCAACATTTTCTATTGTCAGTTAGTTCATCTAATTCACTTTTACTCTGTGGTTCGAAAGTGATCAGAATGATATGACTAAATGACTAATGCTAGATATCGAAGGAATAAACTTCCGCATTTCAAGATCACGACAAATCAGTCCATTCGTTTAGGAGATATAGCGATTCTTAATAGAGGCCTATTTACAACTATATATCCATGGCTGGTTTTGGAACATTTTTATAAGTTCCCGGTCTTTTCTTTCTTTAACTAGTTCTTGATTCCCAAGTTTAGGAGATATAGCGATTCTTAATAGAGGCCTATTTACAACTATATATCCATGGCTAGTTTTGGAACATTTTTATAAGTTCCCGGTCTTTTCTTTCTTTAACTAGTTCTTGATTCCCAATCGCCACAAGTCAAGTATTTCTACATCTTCGTATGCAACATGTCACTGTTACAAAACCCTAAGCCCACTAGAACTTCAATAAAATGACGTTTTACCGGGGACTATAATTGTAAATGCAGTTATTTATCTCAAATAGTTCCTTATTGACCGGCTATTGTTTACTTAGTTCATACCGTTATATCTAAATACCCTGGTAAGCGCTCCTATATGAATCATATTTAGCAATAACAAAGCTCGCATTGCTTTATATCTGCCAAAGCGAAAGGTTATCTGGTACACCGATCAGCGTTTTAATTTCTGTATTCCAACGTGGTTGCATGATCCGGCTGAATAATAAATGATTAGTAAGAATTGAGTAGGTGCGGCTCATTGTGTTTCATTCGCAAAAGGTCATTTTGACTGGGGAGGCAACAATGCAAAAAAATGTAAAAACACACTTCGCGAGAGGCCCTAAGACTGACATGAATGGAATTTTTCGGTCGTTATTAAACAACTAAAAACAAACTATATATTTTGAAATATTTTTTTTTCAATTCGTGTAAAGTTATGTACTTAACGTTATATTGGTTTCCTTTCTTTATATGTAAAATATACTTAATTATTTGAATTTGTGTTCGCGCTTAGCTTGGCCAAACTGTTTTTCATATTCCAAATCGTATCATATCATATTCCAAATCGATTAAAAAGGGTTCCGGGCTATTGGCAGAAATGTTCTTAAATTTATTTCTCTCTTATCATAAGTACATAGAATTATATCATAGGGATTATTTATTCTGGATTACCTAGCAATTGAATCTAGATATTTTTCTTCATGTATATTATTTAAAACAAAACAGTGGTTGATGAAAATGGTACAACGTGACCTTGCTATTATAGTATAATCAGTGGAGGAAAAATAGATCGATTAAATCGTGTGATTCTGAATTTTTGCATATTGCATCCAGTGCTACTTGCAATAAAATCCCAACGGATGTTAAATTCCTGTTAAATTTATTTCCATGTCATAATTTTAAACTATGGTGAAGTTTACACAGCATGCGAAAAAGGCATGCTTACTTGCTTCGACGCATCAATGCCTCAACTCATCAATACATCAATTCTTCTTGTGACCTAATTACATTACACACTTTATATACTTAATGTTCGATAAGGTCAGTACAATGTGTACGTGACCCAGTCTCATTTAGTTGTTATAATAAGGTTGTTTATTGAGTCGACCTAGACCTTAAATATCCTAATCAGCATATTATTGTTTTATATACCTGACATTGTTTATTCGCTTATGCCGAAATGGCATAAGAAAATGGTATGAATAAGAATTAGTTAATTTGGGTAGTATGGCACTATAAGATCATATTATCGTTAAAGTTTACGTTCACTTGTTCATAGTTCATATGTTCTTGCCGTGTTCATAGTTCATATACCTACAATACCCTCAGATTCAACCCTAAATCATAGTTGGAAACTAATTGCAAAAATTCCTCCTCCTTTTCTGTGGAATCCATTGATCCTACGATAAAAATTAATAGAACTATTTTTGTGGGGAATTTTATGTAGACACATGTTTTACATTAATTTTTTTATATTGGACCAATACTTCGAGATAGTTGCAAAAAACAAAAAACAAAAGATACCTTTCAACGCCCCCGTAGACCGCGCGGTATCCCCATTCGTTAGGACTATTCAGATTGCAAACATCATGTAGTCCTACAGGATTTAATCGATCTATTTGTGTATCTCTGAGCTCTATTGACTGCACTATTAGGTTTGGCTAGTTTGATACCCTTACTGTGGAAAAAACTGTGTGACGTCAACAAAAGGATAAAAATATGTAAATGTCTTCTAAAGGCGAAGTAAAACCTATCAGACCGGTTTAAATTGAATATCATCTCAATAAACTAATATTTGCATAATATCTATAATTCCTAGTAACCCAAGCAGACCGACTCATGAGAAAAAAATTCCAGTGGATACGTGTACGTACCGAATTGATATTCCATGCCGAAAATACCTAATCACGTTTACTTTATTATGTTTGTTATATTATTATTCGTCTATACGCATTTAGATAAATTTGAATTGTTGTGTGGTACAGACAGGCATATTGAAGATAATGCTGGAATGCTTTAATCATCTGGCAAAAGAGTATTAAAGAATATATATGTACCTACCACATGTTATTCATTGTAGGACTAAAATGCTGGAGTATATGCGTCATTATGTGAATTATATTTAAAACATTTCTGCC
Organism: Tetropium fuscum; assembly: GCA_964058915.1. Lineage (NCBI taxonomy): Eukaryota > Metazoa > Arthropoda > Insecta > Coleoptera > Cerambycidae > Tetropium > Tetropium fuscum. Next base: position 367,001 of record CAXKVY010000190.1, on the reverse strand, counting down.
TACCGCTGGGAACATTTCTGAAATTTGATATCACAAAACAGTTTCTGAAATCGTAGAACAATGTTAGTGACTGAAGGCAAATCAACAGTCTATTTATAATGTACAAAAAAGCTTTGAAGAAATTTTACTTCGGCATATCCAAGAATCTATTCCCCTTTTTCCGACACGTGTCTTGATGTATATAGCAGATGAAGCACAAACCAAATTTCTGTTACAGAACATCAATATTTAAGTAAGTTTTAACTCGTCCAAGCATCGATTATTTTGATGCGTTGTGATGGATTTGAATTTACGAAGCTCTAAAAGGGCCATGTCTGTAGTTATTTTTCAATTCAGACTTTAATCTCTGAATTCAAACTTCAGTCCCTGAATTCAGACTATAATATCTGAATTTAGACTTTAAATTCTGAACCTATGATTTTATTGATTGACTGATTGTTCAGAAGATCTGATGAGTAACCTAATTTTTTCCCGTGGATATTTTTTAAATGGTATTTACACAATTTCCACTCTTTTATTGCAGTTTTATATCTCACCACATAATTGATGTGTGATCAAAGAAAGACATAAGATTTTCAATTCTTGTCAAGGATATTTAATAATATTTTAAATTTAGCGATAATTATTTGAATCTTTTTGGCTGGCACCGACTAAATAAATTTATTGTATTCAAAATAAGAATGAATAACGAATAACGAAATAATTATTTTTTAATTTTTAGTTCAATTTTTAATAGATTTTTTTTGAAGTCGGTTTTGTTTTTGTTAATAATATTTTTTTGACGTAATATGATTGTTTGTCCTATTTTAGGTTTTTGTCAATGTAAATACCAAGTTATTTTATGTACTCATTACAGGTAATTTCTAATTCACTACTTATGGTTTAGTTATGAGTTTATCAAAATTAGTTAAGGACGACTGGGTACAGACGATAGGTAAATAATATGTTTTATTAAATTTTATTTATACATATTACCTTCCGCTTTATCTTTGAATAATTTCCAAGTGCTATCGACATAAAGAATAGCTGTATCATCTGCGTATGATGGTCCACTACCCTATCTCAAACATCCTACCTTGGTCCTTGGTGTATAATCGTTTACAAGAAGAAATGACGAACATACAGCACATCAAATTTTGGAAGCCATTTGCATGTTAACGATTTTACTTAGCGACTTCTACTTGCACTTGTTTTGAAAACCTGAGAAAGTTATTCTTTGCGAAATTTGCAAAATATCATCAGGAACAACTTTGTTATATTTTGTGCTATACAAAAAATACTTAGGTGCGAATATTACAGCAAAATTGATTTTTTTAAAATAAATTTTTAGTTATAAAATTAAGCATTAAAACTTGAACGTCTGGACTCACAAAATCGTGTTCTATAGCAAAAAATACAAAGGAAACAAAAATAACGTGCCTGTATATCACTTCTTGTCTCTATTTAATACCCTTAACAAGTGGACTGTAGAGTGAAAAAAATATTTCTCGACTGTATAGAAGGAAACCGACTGCATTATCGTATTCAGCGCACCACAGAGCATATGTAGACATGTTTTCAGAGGCCTGGCAACAAGTCACTGTTTTTCCTGAAAAATATTAGAAGGCTGTAGTAAGGATAAATCTCCGCTTTAATTTAAAAAAAAAAAAAATATTTCTCGGCTGTATAGAAGGATACTGACTGCATTATCGTATGCAGCGCACCACAGAGCATATGTAGACAGATTTTCAGAGGCCTGGCAACAAGTCACTATTTTTCCTGAAAAATATTGGTAAGGAAAAATCTCCGCTTTTAATTTTTTCAAAAAAAAATATTTCTCGACTATATAGAAGGATACTGACTGCATTATCGCATTCAGCGCACCACAGAGCATATGTAGACAGATTTTCAGAGGCCTGGCAACAAGTCACTGTTTTTCCTGAAAAATATTAGAAGGCTATTAGAAGGTAAGGAAATATCTCCGCTTTTAATTTTTGCAAAAAAAATATTTCTCGACTGTATAGAAGGAAACTGTCTGCATGATCGTATTCAGCGCACCACAGAGCATATGTAGACAGATTTTCAGAGGCCTGGCAACAAGTCACTGTTTTTCCTGAAAAATATTAGAAGGCTGTAGTAAGGAAAAATCTCCGCTTTAATTTTTTTCATAAAAAAAATATTTCTCGGCTGTAAAGAAGGATACTGACTGCATTATCGTATTCAGCGCACCACAGAGCATATGTAGACAGATTTTCTGAGGCCTGGCAACAAGTCACTGTTTTTCCTGAAAAATATTAGAAGGCTATAGTAAGGAAATATCTCCGCTTTTAATTTTTGCAAAAAAAATATTTCTCGACTGTATAGAAGGAAACTGTCTGCATGATCGTATTCAGCGCACCACAGAGCATATGTAGACAGATTTTCAGAGGCCTGGCAACAAGTCACTGTTTTTCCTGAAAAATATTGTAAGGAACAATAATGGGGGCAACTGTACGGGAACAATAATTACAGAATGGTTCGCGTAAGATAGTCCAGTACCAAATATCGAGAGCAATAAGAGTTAGAAAATAAAGTTAAATACAAAAGTTTTTGAGTTACACTTAATTTTTTTCGCTCAAAATTACAAGGCATCTCAGAAAATCGTGGCGTTACAAAAAAATTTAAATGTAACACCCTATATTTCGTTACATATATTGATTCACCTTGTCATTATAAGTATTTTTTATTATGGGAAGATATGAAAAAGTTTGAGCAGTTTGTTGAGTCAATTCAATTTGAAAAACTGTTAATTCATAAAATAGTTTGACACCTAAAGTTTATTCTACTACGCAATATTTCGAGTGCCTCAAACTCGTTTTTGTTAAATGGAACACCCCGTGATAAATGTAGTGGATAGGTATTGAAGGACAATTTTTTTGTACACCACCAGATATTATTCTAAAAGCAGATGCAACAACATCTACATTACTGCCAGAAGAGTCAAGAAAGTAGAAATTAACACTTTATTCCAATATTAGATATATACCTGGATGGAGAATCATTCATCTGTAGATACAATATTTAAATATCTATATCTACCATTTGCAAGTCAAGTTATGTCTTCAGTATAATAATCAGATCGTATAAAGTAATTATTTACACTCTCATTTTCTATATCTTTATTTTTATGGTGTCGTAATTTTCCGCAGTGTTATAACCAATCTACTAGTGCCATTACATTAAGCATAAAAACAAAACTGACAATTAAAATTAATTTATATTTCTTATAGGTGCCCACACTGCTTCATGGTTATTGAGTTATTGACTTTATATAATTCAATGCCTGAGGCATTATAAACTTTATTTTTACTTATAGAAACGACGCACCGATAATTATTTATGACGATAAATATTCATTTTCATAACCAGTAATGGAAATACTAAATAATTATATCAGTAAACAGAAGTTTCTTCTTCCCATCCTGGTTGTCAATGCGAGGGAAATAGAACCAAAATATTTCTCTTTGGTTCTAAATTTTTTTTTTCATTTACTGTAATTACAATCTGATCTTAACTTAGATCAATAAGTAATATTTTTCTAACCTAATTTACTAGTGCTACAAGACTGTTCCTTATATTTTCTAATAGTTAATGACACTAATATTAATGTGTACACAGGCACTGTTCTCTGCTTTTGCACGAACATAAAATTATACTAGCTCGAAAGGTTTGATCCTCTTGAGCCTTCTAATCTGGTTTGTATTGTCGAAGAGCTGGATGGCTTCGACTTTGACGTGACGATGAAGTCGCTGTTCGAGACTTTTGGCGAATTCGCTGATGGTCTGGTTAAGGGTGTCCATTCCCATGTCCCTATAGAGGTCACTATTTCTGCAATGCCAGGGACCATTAACAATGCCCCTTACTACTCTGTTTTTGAATCGCTGGATTATATCTAGATTGCTCTTACTGGCACAACCCCACAGCTGGATGCCATATGTCCATACGGGCTTGAGAATTTATTTGTACAAAAGTACTTTGTTATATATTGAAAGCGTGGAATTTCGTCCAAGCAGCCAATACATTTTTTTAAATCTGATATCTAATTCTTCCTTCTTTTTTTTGACATGAGCTCTCCAGCGTAGCTTAGCGTCCAGTGTTATACCCAAATATTTTGCTGTATCACCATATGGTACTTGGATATTGTTTATGCTAACAGGGATATGTCGGTCTCTTTTGTTTGTGAAATTAACATGGGCAGATTTACTCTCATTTAGTTTGATTCTCCATTGATTAGTCTAGGTGTTGATTTTGTTAACTGATATTTGCAGATTTATTGCCGCTTCTTGGTGATCTTTGCCTACAGCCATTATAGCAGCATCTTCAGCAAAGGTGGCTATCGTGTCATACTGTAATTCAGGAATATCACTGGTGTATATGTAGTAGATAAAGGACTGGCCCTAATACACCCCCTTGTGGTACTCCTGCCTTGATTTATTCAGTTCAGAATAAGCGTCTTCCTGCTTAATTCTAAAAGTTCTACCTGACATATAAGACTTCATTAATTGTGAGAACCGATTAAGCAGGAGCTTGCTTAATTTATAGTGAAGTCCCTCGTGCTATACTTTACCAAAGCCTTTGCTACATCAAGAAAGAGGGTAGAACAAACTGTTTTTTCCTCCAGCGACTTTTCAATTACATCTGTGATCCTATGGACCTGATCTATAGTTGAATGAATCCAATCTGATGGTCGGGGAATATGTTTTTGTTTGAAATTACTGGTTTTAATCTTTTAAGAAATATTTTTTCGAACAGTTTTGATATTACAGGAAGCAAGGAGATTGGCCTCTAGGACGAAGCTTCATTTGGTGGTGTTCCGCGTTTCAGGATCATCATTTCTCCTACTTTCCATGTCTTCGGTGCATATTTTAATCTGAAAGATGCATTAATAAGATAGGTAAGTTTTACAATAGCTTTACGTGGGAGATGTTTTAGAATTTCCCCCGTAATTAGGTCAAATCCTGGGGGTTTTCCGGGTTAATGTTTTCTTTAATTTCTTTTGCTATTTCTTTCGGGGTAGCAGGTCTGATTGCACCTTCTTCCTGGGTAAGATTCTCCCAGTCGAGAGTGTTTTCTTCCTCATTCGGCTGCAAAGTCTCCTCAAGATATTCAGCGTACCTGTTGGCTTTTTGTATATTACTTTTTTCCCACGTACCATCTGTATTTTTAATTGGTGGGTTCTGCTGTATTGGTCTCTTTAGCCTCTTGGTAGCTCTCCAAAGTGAATAGTCAGTTGACAGTTCACTTAGGTAGTCAGTAATAGATTTAACTTTGATTTTTCTAATCTCTCTTTTGAGTTGTTGAGTGGCATTATTTAATATAGTTTTCGAATTTTCTAATTTAAGTAACTTTTTTTTGTTTTGAGGAAGATGATTAACTTTTTGACCGTCAGTATTACCTATAGGACATAGGTAATATTATTTAACACGACTCCACAGTCACAAGATGCCTGACAGGTCTGTCCACCAGTAATATACCTACTAGTTATTACACTTGCCCTTTGGGTCCGTCAGAAGCTATGAATGTATTTGTCTATGAATAATAATATATAATATATGTCGTATATGCGCCAATTTGGTAATATATCATATATTATTCCCGCATATATTATTCACTATCGTAGAATAGTCATTAAACAGTACGTAAATCATCATTGCTGTGAAAAACAACCATGGAAACTATTTTAAAGCGAGATGACAATAAAATAAATAATTATCATAAAGCGGTTTCATGTTTATTTATTGTGCATCATGATTGGAAAGTGTGAAAAATGTGGATAGATATTGAAGGAACATTTCTTGTACACCACCAGATATTATTCGAAAAGCAGAGGCAACAACATCTACATTACTGCTAGAAGAGTCAGAAAGATGATGTGACAAAGTGAACAGCTTCGTGAACATTCAGGAAAAGGCAAATTCATTTTTGTAAAATATATTTCAAGCTATTTTGATGAATTAAGAGAACATATAAATCTTCCTTATTTTGGTTATATTACTCATTGTTAAAAAGTATTCCATTTTTAAAGCACAACGTGAATAAGGAAAAATATAGTAATCTGTGTTCATTTTTGAAAAGAAAATCAGAAGGCCGTAATCCAAGAAATTTGAGGTATGTTCTAGCATTTTTGAAGTGAAAACTGTATTGCGGGTTGTGGTAATATGGGCGGACAATTACTGTATATATTTTAAAAATCGGAAATTAGAAGTTTTAACTTCTATCGTCTGGTCATAAGCACACACACACATTATTGTTTTAATCGAGACCGATCCATATTTCTATTTCAGTTAGGGCGAGATAAACGTAAAAATAATTTCATGATTTTAACAATTTTTGTCTGTATATTTGTTCTAGATTACCCAAAATAGTGGTAATTTTCAAATCAGAGCTATCAAGTCGTTTTAGCAAGGTATATTATATATTATATACCTCGACCTCTCTACTCCAAAGTGGACATATATAAATATGGAAAGATATATAGAACCCATATTCGTGGGTATGAATAAACGTTTTGACCGAATTATAGTCTAAAACATCTATAACGATTACTAACGTGTTTTATTTGTTCCAGATGCCCCAATAAAACTCCCAGCAGCAATGCCAAAATTATGAGCCTCACGCTTCAGTTAGTACTAGGTACGTATCGAATCGCATACATTCTAGGATACTCTATGACAATGTGTGTCAAACGTTGACTAATTATACTTGCCTCGATTAATTCAATATATCTGTTGAGAATTGCGCAAAGGTAGTCGGATGGCCGCTATTGAACATTTAGCGACTAAACAGAATTGTGTTCTTTAATCTAGTTCGCAACTTGAAAAACGTAAATATTCGGTACTCTGCGAATTAAAATATGAGCGAGTGAAAGGCTCATTCGATTCGGAAAGGCCTCTAGAAAATTGTGGGAAAACCCGTACATTAACAATTGCAAAAGTTATAAACAAATAAATATTTAAAAAGAGGGGGGTCTAGTTTTTCGCAAACAACTCAAAAACTATAGGCGTTAGTACGAAATTGAACAAATATTGTGAGAGGGGGCGAAATTTCAAATACGAAAGTCCTGAGGCCCGGAATTCTTATCTTATAATGATTAATCATTTTAATTTCACACTGAAAATAGCACTCCGCTCGATGAACGCAGCGATAGGTAGTTCGCTGCCGTATTCCGGATGTGAAATATATTTTTCTTAAGTTACTTAATACTAATTTAAAAATTTGAAAAAATTAAAGTAAAATTATCGCTTAACACTCGAAGCAGTTTCCACAAACACGAAAACACCTTTTCACTTCACCAACCAAGTTGGCATAATCCGGAGACGATTAAAACTAATCTTAAACTACAAAATCTACCATATTTATACTATTTTCATGATGACGTCACTAATGATATCACCGTGAAATTTACGCGTGACTAATCTCGCTTTAATTATTGGTTGCTAAGCAACGCGGAAAGCGGGCTATACGGTATAGGTAGGTCCCTTGTCGCTATTCATACTACTTTTACGTTTTACAATTTCTATTCTCTCAAATGCATCCAACTGTCTATTATTGGTCACATTTCTAACTAATCTTAAATGACTAATATCTATTCTATGATTGTTGTCAAAAGCATGAAGTTTGAGCAACACAATGAAGTTTGTGCAACACTAGACTTATCTGTTCTTCCATATTTTAGATGAGCCATATGCTCTTTAAATCTGGTGTTAATTGATCGTCTCGTTTGTCCAACATATTTTCGATCACAATCATTACAACTAATTACTCGTAAATCCCAGACCTTTCATTTGGAACAATTTTATCCTTTGGATTGTCTAAAAGTTGTCTAAATTTATTACTCGACGAATGAATCTAATTTGATGAGGTATCCTGATATATATCTACTTACCTATTTTTTAATGAACAATGATTGCAATAATATTGTTGTCATTTATTAACACATTTGTATAAACAATGAATTCGTTAGTGCAATAACCTGTCCCTGGGGAGAAAATATGTTCTGCTCTTCCTGTAGTAACTTCTTGGTTGACGCTCATAAATACGCTAGGTCATGGTTCGCCCATTTACTATAATAACTCATCTACCTCCCAAAATAACGTTTCTTTCTATTGTTAATGAAAGCGGCAACACACAATTAGCTTGTGAGGTTTACAATTTAACAATTTTTTACACGAGTATTGAGAAACATTTAGGTGGTCCGTGTATCCTCGAGTTTTATATATTATAAGAAAAATTAACAAGTTTAACTTAACATTTCCAATTTATGTTACTGTTTAATTAGATATAAATATAAAGCAAATATAATAAAGTGACAATCCTTTAACGTATTGTTGGAAACAATGCACTTGGGTTGCTCTTACAAATTTTTCCATTTAACCTTCCGTTACACGCGTGCGTACTTTTAACAAGAGTACACGCGCCGGACTATGAGTCCGCCATTTGAAAAATGCAAGTTTTTTTGCCAATAAAATCTGATATCTGGATAATCAATAAAAAACATGTATTATTGAACATTTTTATTCATCAGTACCATTTTGAATACATTCTGAGCATATAAAAGTACAGTGTTCCAGACACATATATTTTCCACACTTTATGCAAGAGTATTTCGTAGGTCGATTTTTTTTTCGGTCACAAAAACTGCAACGGCCTCTTCTAGGAACATTATTTTCTTTTGCTGCAACTAGATGTTGTTTTGGTTCCTCACATCCAACTAATTCTCTAATTCTTGACGCTAGATGTCTTGGCAAGCAAGTGAGTTGAGCCCTTTGACGTAAATGATTGTCTACTAACTGTAAAGACAGATTCCGCAAAAACTCTCTTCTCCTCATTTTATTGGGGCTGTTACATTTGTGAATGACCATCGTATTAATGCCAGCAATATTCAGCAAAGAATATAATACGACCATTGGCCATCTTCGGGTATTTCTTGCACAATCATATGCTGCGCAAAGTTTGTCAACTGTGTCGACGCCACCCTTAGTCATATTATAGTCTGTAATCATTTCTGGTTTTCCTGTTGTCGGATCAATATTGTCGTCATAGTGTAGGCTTGATACTAATAATACATTTTTGTTAGGTTTGGGTTTGTAGGAGACTAACGTTACATTTTCACGAAAAGCAAACATACTAGATTGAACTGGTCGTGATTTAGCTGGCTGAGAAAATTCGGCAGGTAACTCTCTTTTATTCTTGCGGATGGTACCCAGCAACGTTAGTTTCTTAGAGCGAAGCGACTCTAATAACGATATACTAGTAAACCAGTTGTCGGTGGTAATATTTCGTCCAGAACCATTTATAAAATCACAGAGTCTCTCAACTACAGCACTTGGGGCATTGTTAAGGGTATAAGGACCGTCTGGCTGTTTTCCGACATAAACTTCTAGATTACACACATAATAACACTTGGCGTCCACTAGGGCATAGATCTTTATCCCATACTTGTTTGGCTTGCTGGGAATATATTGCCTGAATCCACAGCGTCCTCGAAAGGCCTCCAACTTTTCATCAATCGTAACGTAATGGAAAGGTGTGTACGCAGCTTTGCAGTTTTTGACAAGCTCATTAAATACTTCCCTAATAGGAGCCAATTTATCAATTGTTTTCCGCTCGTCCCGTGTTTGAATATCATCAAATCTCAGATGTCTCAGAAGAAATTGAAACCTGTTTACCGACATCACCAAACGAAATATCTCCACCCCAGTGGCATGAGTACTAAACAACTCTCTCACATGCAACCGACTAGATTTGAGAACTCCAGACATATAGAGTAATCCAAATAATGCTTGAATCTCAGATACACTTGTAGGAGAAGCGTCTCTTTCTCGGGTATAATTTGCTGCGGTTACACGAATACGTTCGTTTGTATGTTCTACAATGGTATTCAAAATGTTATCGGTAAAAAAGAATTTCCAGATATCAAGTGGATCTGTCAAGTTCTTGGTAGAAACTTTTGGCCCGGGTAAGTGTTTTATTAAATTTTCAGCCCTTGTCCTAACATTTTTTGGCGGTTGGTGTTTTCTCCACTTGGTAGTTTTATCCTTTCCTATAAAAAGGGGACCATCTAATGGTAGCTCTGATGGTTCTACTTCAGTGTCCGAAATGTCCTGCTCTGAATCTGAATTGTCCGGTCTTTCTTCCAAATGATCTTCCTCTAAATCATCTTCCTCGTCATCGTATTCAATTTCTACTTCATCATCCTCCAACATTGTTTCGTCCAGTAACTTTTGTAGATATTCCTGCTCTCTTTCATAATACATCCTGCAAAAAACGCAAAATTCTATCATCTAACCTTCCCTCCTAATGACCTGACAACTTATAAAAAAAATACTAAATATCTTACCTTTTGTTGTTCGTAATGGGATAAAAAATACAAATTGTTGATATCACTTTTTATAACGTATTTACACGCGCGGGACTTACGGTCCGCAATCACTACTACTCTGTAACTCTACTAGCTACTCTGTAACGCGTCCACGTTTCAAAGGCACAAAGCAGACTGATTCATGTTATCTCATGCTCGAGAGGTACCTAGAACAATGGCTTGCGGAAACGGCGCGTTTTGAAATGGCGGCAATATTTCAATTCAAGAGGACAGAGTCCGCGCGCGTGTAACGGAAGGTTAAGGAAACCTCCGGTATGGTGAGAAAATGCAGTGTGGCCAACATACGAGTATATATTATATGATGTTGGCAGAATTGGAAGGTATTCCATATTCCATAATGGTTTGGAGCCGTTTTAGCATTTTTTACGTTATTGGTTCTCCCTCTTATTTAGCTTAGTTTCGATAACATCTAAAGTTGTAATGGACGCATTATAACATTACAGTGAACACACCATAATATAAGTATAATAACTCTTAATCTTGTTATTTAGTAATTTAATTTGCTAAATTTTTATATTAATTAATACCAATTTATTTAAAAATGTAAAAAAACTCAGGTATTATTTAGACACTTTAATAGAAGAAATTTCATTGAAAAAAGAGTTTAATTGATTTTTCACAAAATGACAAAATGAGTTGTAGTTTATAGCCCCCCGTCGCCGTCGTGAATTTGTTAGTCAAAATCTTCTAAAATTATTTCGCTCCATGGGAACCTTTTCACAACTATACTTAATGAGATCCCAACATTGCTTTATTTTGCACTTGCCCTGTAGAATGGGGTAAGTGTGTTTCTGGCTGTAGTTTCGTACTTAAAGTGATATAAAAGTGTTTTGCAGCAGGAGTAATTTAAGGAGTAATTAGTTGTAATGATTGTGATCGAAAATATGTTGGACAAACGAGACGATCAATTAACACCAGATTTAAAGAGCATATGGCTCATCTAATATATGGAAGAACAGATAAGTCTAGTGTTGCACAACATGCTTTTGACAACAATCATAGAATAGATATTAGTAATTTAAGATTAGTTATAAATGTGACCAATAATAGACATGGATGCATTTGAGAGCATAGAAATTGTAAAACGTGAAAGTAGTATGAATAGCGACAAGGGACCTATACCGTATTATCCGCTTTACGCGTTGCTTAGCAACCAATCATTAAAGCGTGATTAGTCACGCGTAAATTTCACGGTGATATCATTAGTGACGTCATCATGAAAATAGTATAAATATGGTAGATTTTGTAGTTTAAGATTAGTTTTAATCGTCTCCGGATTATGCCAACTTGGTTGGCGAAACGCGCGTCGAGCGAAGTGAAGGTGTTTTGGTGTTTGTGGAAACTACTCCGAGTGTTATAGTTACATCAAAGGTTCCAGCCCTATCCAGTAAATTAGATGTAGTAAAAAAGATAGATATAGGGAAAATATACTTTGTTTATACTGGACCAAGATTGTATAATAATTTTCCTGCTGACATTAAAAATTGCAAAAATATATTTATTTTCAAGAAATTGATTAAGGAATGGTTCACAGATAATATAAAATCTCCTATTGAAAGACTGATAGAATTAAATAAGAAAATTTAAATTTGTGGACACTACTAATTTTTCTCCCTTTTTTTCTTGTCTCTTTTATTCTCTCTTCTTTTTTTGATTGCTAGTTAATTTAATTGAGTTTAGTTAGATATATGTAGTTTTTAACTTAAAATGAATGTAAATTTATTTTGTAAATTAATACATACAATAATTAAGCATCTGGTCGCTTAAATGGAACGCGACGCTATATACTCAACTTATATTTATAAAGAAAATCAGTTCAGAGATATGAAACTAATGTTCTCATAACATTATACGATATAGATACAGTAGTATGCCCTTGTCCGCAAAAATGCATTAGGTAACTATTGCATTACATCGCAACAATGATTATTTCTTATCTAATAATTTCCTCAAAACTTTCAGTCACGAGATATTAATGATCCTAATCCCACTTGCCATACTGACCCATATCCGTTCCAACCTGTTCTTCGTCCCTCTCGTATGGTCTGTTATACAAGCCAGAAGTACGTTACATTAACTGTTAAAGTCGTTGTTCGTGACTAATTACCTTTTGGGTTTCGTCTGAGTCCTCTTGGTTATTTAGGTAGGACATTGACATGTCGACACCGACAGAAAGAAATGTCTTTCTTTGTAACTGTCACGCGTTAGATGACTCACTTCACTGTATACCTATACCTATGATAATTAAGCATGGTAATTACAAAACTACTGCTGATGTGTTCTATCGTCTATAATTTCCGCAATGAATGCCAGTTGTACGTGACAAATATTATCAATTGATTTATTTGAAAATTACACGATAATAAATAATTTTATTTAACTGAAATTTATTTTTCATTGTATCGGCCTAAAGCCAGGTTTCCATGTCTATTTAGAATACGGAAAAGGTATGTTTCCGCTGCACTAATGATATTAGATAATAATAAAAGTAATAATAAAATAACTATTAATACTTCCTTTACTGCCTCAAATAACAATTATTTAGTTTTCTTAGCAACGCTAAACAACGGTTGTATTGTTACATGTTTTGTGACATCATCTTTTGCTATACATTTTGCATCAGCTATCCAATACTTTTTGCATATCGAAATGCTAGATGTTATACATAGATAAATGCTAAACATATAGGTTGCCATACTTTAGTGGTAGAACAATACAGACCGCTGCATATATGTACAGTGCCGTTCAATTGAAAGTAAACGACTCTTATGAGAAATTTTGGAAATTTCCCCATTGTGAAGCAGGCTTTTGTAAACAGATCACATTCAAAATTATTTCAGGTTAAAGTATCTGTCAGTTATAGGGTGACAGCATTTTATATACAGTATTTATTAAGGAAAATCTATATGGTAAGGACGTCTCTTGTAAAAAAATTCATTAAATTAACAAACTAACTGAGATCTTAAGAAAATTACTATGAATTAATATGGTCCAAGCACCATTCGCGTTTATAACTTTTTGAAGCCTATTTCTCATAGACAATATTAGTGTCCTGGTGTAATCCTCGCCAATATTTTCCCAGGCATTTTCAATCGCCAACCACAGTTCTTCTACGTTCGCTCGTCGGAAATTTCTGCTATACATGTCTTTTTCCATTTATGCCCATACATTTTCTATCGGATTTAAATCCGGCGACTTAGAGGGCCAAGGCAGAGTGTTAATATGGTTTGTATTCATCCAGTAACAACTCGTGATTTGTGAATAGAGGAATTATCCTGAAATATAAATTTAATTGAAATATGGAATAAGGAAAGAGGAAATAAAAATATTTTCCTGCTGGCAAGTGAAGTTGTCGGGATATAAAATGGAAACGGAAGGTAACATAACATATTCCAAAATGCGAGCGTAGCTTTGACCAGTAAGACGCTCTCTGATTCTCCAAGTAACACCTGCTCCTTGGCAACATATCCATGCCCACGCGTTGATAGAGAAGCGACCACTACGAACTGTAGGATTTATATAGCGCTGTTCATATCGGCGATTTCTTGGGCGGTATACACGCACAGAGCCATCATAGCAGGATTGAAAAACTTTTTCGTCTGAAAAAATTGTGTTGTCCCAAATGTCCTGTGGCACACCGACAAATTGGTTGGCAAAGTTTAACCTCTGCTCCTTATGCCGTGGCAACAGAGCTACTTTATTTGCAGCCGAAAAATTCTTCATCTCAGATGCTCTGATACGTCGTCTTGCGGTTTCCACCGAAGCAGGAAAATTTGTTAAGAAGCAGGCAGTCACTGCTGTATCAAAAGGATTCTGTCGGAGGTGGTCAAGGACGAGTTCGTCTTTCTCCATAGTACTGAATTTCTGGCGGCCCCCTCTATGGACGTACTCAACAGTTCCTTCTGCATTCCATTTTTGCTTAATTTTGTAAATGCAACCTTTACTCACATTCAAAGTATCTGCAACTGCTTGCATTGACCATCCGTTCCGCAGTAACATCACAGCTCTCATTTTTTGCGGTTCAGTTAAGCGCAGCATAATAATAATAATAATTATAAGGAAAACTTCAAAATATAGAATAATTATTAGTAAACTGACAAATAAAATTGACAATCAACTTTTGATTACCTGAAAGCCTGTTTCACATTAATTTAAAAAATCGTTTACTTTCAATTGAACGGCACTGTACAGTCGCCACCTACCAAAAGTTCACGCCTTTTCGTTGCCACAGTAATTTTTCTCATGTTTCGTTAATGTAAATCGGGTTTTGTTCTAAAATTGTTCAGTGACGTGCAGTAAAAAAATTGAGAATTTGTTTATTGGGCAAAAGTTTGGTAAATAAAAATATTACAAAAAATTAATATTTTATAGCAGAACCATTAGCTGCTACGACACTTTCCAATCGCCTTGGCATCGACATAATTAATGACCTCATATCGTAACTATCCACAAGTTCCTCCCAAGCATCTTCAACTAGTTCCCAAAGCTGATTAGCGTTTTGAGGTCTGAAACCTTGTTTATAAATATATTTAGTTACGTAACCCCAAACGTTTTCGATAGGATTCAAGTCTGGACTTTTTGCGGGCCAAGGTAAAAGATTAATATCATTATGACCCATCCAGTCTCTTACTATCCGTGCGGTATGAACTGGGCAATTATCCTATTAGCAAAAATTATAAATAAGTCCTAATAGAAGTAGCATTAAAAAAATTTTCACCTACTGAAAGATAAAATTCCCAGGAAAAAATTGCGTTACTAATGTAACATCACATATTCTAAAATATTGAATTAATTTAATGCTGTAAATCTGTTATCAATTTTCCAACAAATTCCGTGCCCATGAACACTTATCCATGCCCAAACGTTTATTGAGAAGCGCCCACTGACATTGATGGACCCCGTATAATTTTCCTGTCACCTAGTATTTACGGGTTATAAACACGGAGCCGTCCACTGTGAAAAGATTGAAATGGTTTTTCATCAGAAAAAAACATTATTCCAAAATTCAATGTTATTATCTATCAAGTTATTTGCAAACTCCATCCTTCTTTGCTTGTGCTCATTTGAAAGAAAAATTTAGTGGCAGCAGCACAGCACACTTTAAATGAGACTATTTTAACCGTTTTTTCACAGTCCTCACAGACCCTGGAAACAATGTTTCTTCTCGTGCATTAGCAACTGTTTCGAAAGGATGTTGTTAAATATATTCAATCAGAGCGTTATCTTGAATTTCATTGGAAATACCTTTTAAATATGCAGCTTTTGCTAACGTTCAACTCGCGGCTAAAACGCAAAACGCAATAATCGCAATAACTCTAATATAAAATTGTAATAACCATAATAACTGGTATACACAGCAATTAAAAACGCAATCTAATAAATTAAAAGAATTAAATTGTCTTAGAAAAACAAGAAAAATACAATACACTCAAATCTGAACATAATCAAAATATAACTAGAGCAAAGAAAAACTTCTATTTAACAAAATAAATAATTCAGCCAACAAAATTCGACCCTATTGAATATAAACTTAAATAACCTTAAATAATAACCTTAAATAAACTTAAATGATAATATAAAATTAAATATATTGAATATAATTTAACTAAACTTATAAATAATAAACTTAATAGGAACTAAAAATCATATGGAATACAGAATCAGTTATAACAACCAAATAATTTCTAATATCACAGACATTACAAACATTTTTGGTGATTACTTTGTATCAGTAAAAGATGAGCAATTAAAAAAACATTTTGGTAATAATCTCTCGAATACTTGCACCGCATCGTTAAAATACATGAATGAACCAACTATATTGGAGTCTGGAGCAGATATTGGCGTTATCATTTCCAACTTAAAAAGCAAAAAGTCTACTGGCCACAATGAGGTATCTACTACCCTAATAAAAACGAAAGAATGAGTCGGATGTTATAACTGATATATTAAATAAATCTATTGAACTTACTACAACTATCAATTGCAAAAAAATCAGACTGGATCAAACGACTTGTCAAAAAGTGACACTACTTCCCGTAATAAACCTACTACTGAAAAATTGTTTAGAAACTGATTTAAGTGTTTAATTAAATTATTTATTATTTTAATTATTTTAAAAATACACTATTCACAAGAAGCAATAAAACATCATCAAAGTTTTCGTCCCGCAATTTTCCAAAATTCGTAGTATCGCAATTATTACTTAACAATTTCGAATCTTTTGATTCTAAATTTTGAGAAACAATCATGCATATTACTATTGACTGCTAATACGACTGTGAAATGCAAATTACCTTGTTATACCTATTAAGCAACTTATTAAAATTTGAGCTATTAACCTCTGATGCAATAGTTTACGAAATGCTAACTAACTATCGGGGCCTCCGAATTTAATTGCTTCATTTATTGAAAGGGTCAGAGCTACAGAGTTGTTTGCTGGTATCTTCAAATATTTTATAAGTGAATGTTCTTATAATCCAATGTAGGCGTAATGTAAGATGTTCGGTATAAGGTAGTATATTAAAATGTGATTAAATATGAATAAATTTGTATATCTAAACCTAATCTAAAATAAGTAGAATGCTTTATTAATACAATGCAGTACATTTCAAATCAGAGAGACAGCTAGAGAACAGTAGTACTGATAGGAGAAATAAATTCGTCTGTAGGTACTGTGCAAATTTATTATATATTACTACACTGCGCAACTTATTTAACGCACAACCAAAAAGTTAACTCAAATTTGACGTTATGTATTTTCGACAATTTTTGTTCGTTTTGGTCGATTTTTTTTTCAAATTGTAGGTTTTTCTCTTAGGAATATCACTGTCTTAGTTGTTTTGGTAAAACCAATGATTTTGATATTATACCAGGTGCTATAAAAATGTTATGTTTTTTTCCGAAATTTCAAAACGTCCTGTGGGCTTTACAAGGTATTGCAAGTTATTGCAATTATAGCCAATTTAAAGCCTCATGTTTTTTCTACATTTTCGTTTTTTATTCATTTGTTTATCTCTGTTACTTCATGAAATACACCGTTTTGAAACACCATATGCTTTTATTCACATGAAATGCATTTATCGGACAACTCAAACAGCTAGTAAGCTATGGAAATCGAAGATTACACGTCATAAACTGACAACTGTGTCATTAGTTTTTTGTTGACAGTCCAGCAATAATTAGTGAATAATGGAACGCCAAACCAGAAATTTAACTCGTGATGAATGTGTTGAGGCAGCTTACATTACATGGTGAAGGGTGGTACGCGGAAACAGACAACATTCCAGACGGGCCGGTCAAGGTAGATCTCGTGTTACCTCTGCTATCCAGGATCGCTTTTTAAGAGTAAATGCTATAAGACAACGATTTATAACTGCAACACATTTAAGAGCACAACTTCAAGACGCAGGTGGTCCACTCATATGCGTTCAAACTGTACGCCGACAACTGAGGGAGGCAAATTTAAGACCCAGGATTGCTGCTCGAGGACCCGCATTAACAGTAGATCATCGAAGAGCCAGATTGAATTTTGCCAATGAGCATGTTAATTGGATGAATTGCTCTCGCTATAGTTGTGTGAGACACTCCCAACCTTCCAGCTATGCGGTTGTAACTCCACCCTTCACCATGTAATGTAGCTGCCTCAACACATTCATCACGAGTTAAATTTCTGGTTTGGCGTTCCATTATTCACTAATTATTGCTGGACTGTCAACAAAAAACTAATGACACAGTTGTCAGTTTATGACGTGTAATCTTCGATTTCCATAGCTTACTAGCTGTTTGAGTTGTCCGATAAATGCATTTCATGTGAATAAAAGCATATGGTGTTTCAAAACGGTGTATTTCATGAAGTAACAGAGATAAACAAATGAATAAAAAACGAAAATGTAGAAAAAACATGAGGCTTTAAATTGGCTATAATTGCAATAACTTGCAATACCTTGTATAGCCCACAGGACGTTTTGAAATTTCGGAAAAAAACATAACATTTTTATAGCACCTGGTATAATATCAAAATCATTGGTTTTACCAAAACAACTAAGACAGTGATATTCCTAAGAGAAAAACCTACAATTTGAAAAAAAAATCCACCAAAATTGTCGAAAATACATAACGTCAAATTTGAGTTAACTTTTTGGTTGTGCGTTAAATAAGTTGCGCAGTGAATTTCCATTTAATATTCCATACATTATTCCATTTAGAACAGCAGTATGTCAATATTAACAGTCCGGCTTTAGTTAAATCACAAAGCGTAGTCTGAGAAATAATATTACTATCAAGACCCTCAAGAACATCGTCCAGTAGAGTAAGAAGAGCTCTTATCGTAAAAAAGCTCTTCCTAAAACCAAACTAACTGCATAGGGAATAGGATCAACTTATCTTCCAAATATGAAAGTATTTTTTCCTTTAACGGAATTTCAAGTGTTTTTGAAAAAAATGACACAATAACAATAGGCCGAGAGTACCTCAGTACCTCTACAACCCCTTTTCTGTGTATAAGAAGAACTTTTGCAATTTTCAAGATTCAAGATTTTCTGAGTTTCTAAGCGTTGTTCTACGATAATTCCCCGGCCAAGAGCATCATTTTTAGCAATCAACTTAGGTATCAAGGTACCTACCTATATACTTTAAATTATTGTTAACGAAACCCACTTGCAGTTGCTAGCTATTTCGCAGTTTTGGCTACTATCAAATAGGTGGCGCTACATGCCATTAAGAAACAGTTTGCTTTATATAAGTTAAATAAATATTTAAAATTCCCAGTGTAGAGACACAGAACAAAATACACGACTCAGGTATATTAGGTCTTTGAGTAGACTCTTTATAAAACCACAATTAAAATATTTAATATATCTGATTTATATTTTCTTTCCAGGGGTCATCCTAGTTTTCTCAACATGCAGCAGTACTACAGGCACCAAATATCGGCGAATACGTCAAGTGGAGTTCTATAACAGTACCACTTCTACAACTGAACATGCAACACCTACAACTGAAAATGTGACACTTTCGACTGGACATATAACACCTTCTATAACTGAACATGTTGCACCTTCTACAACTGAACATGCAGCACCATCTTCAACTGAACATGTAACAGCTTCCTCAACTGAACATGTAACGCCTTCTTCAACAGAACATGTAGGACCTTCTACAACTGAACATATAGCACCATCTTCAACTGAAACTGTAACAACTTCTTCAACTGAACATGTAACGCCTTCTTCAACTGAACATGTAGCACCTTCTACAACTGAACATGTAGCACCATCTTCAACTGAAGCTGTAACAGATTCTTCAACTGAACATGTAACGTCTTCTTCAACTGAACATGTAGCACCTTTTACAACTGAACATGTGGCACCTTCTACACCCCAAAATGTACCCGCCGAGAAAATATATGAACAAGTGAAGCTAATCGAGAAACCACCAAAGACTGATACAGAACTAAAAGTAAATACTCAAAAAAATTCTACTAGTATTGAGCTAAACAAATCCGAGTCATACTTGAGGATACCAGATCTAATTCCGGAAGAGGATCGCAGTCAGCATGAAGAGCATAAGAACGCCGTGGAAAATGAGCAATACGAAGAGAACAGAGAGAATGTAATAAAACAAGATAGTAGCGAGAAGAACAGAGAAGATAACTCCAGGTCTATAGACGTGGATATAAAGCCATTCATAACCCCTGAGTTCCGCAATAAGAACAATGTGTTTGCTGCCCCGATATCCTCGGATACTGAGAAATACTATGACAACGTTTTTGAACCCAAACCAGCGACAGGAAAGTTAGTAGATTTTTCCAACTTAGAATTAACAACACCCAGGAGTGAATTCTTCGACAACAAATTTAAGGAAGCAATGCAAAGCATAGGCCAGAAGTTGGAGCACATAGATGTGGAAGAAAATGACGAGGAAGATGAGGATATGTCTGAGATGGATACTAAAGACATGCCAATGGATAAATTAATAGATGAATATAAAACCACCCCTAACTCGAACTTGGACTACAAAGAAATGAAAAACGTGGTGAAGCATAACGATGGCGACAAAGATTCTATGCACAAAGATATGATCGTAGAGCACGTCAAGCACATTAATTTTGAAAGCAGCTTTAATGATACAACGACATATAATGAAGACACTCTCGATGAGAAGCAACCTAGAGGAGAAGCTGACCATTTGGGTACGACTACACCCAAAAACAACTTTATCTTCACGACACGAAAGGCTACCAGTCTCACTAAACCACCAGTGAACAGAAACACCAGCTATATTTTAAGCAACAGCATTGAAACTGACACACTAAAAGCTATTAATATAGTAACAACTCAGTTGCCTATTAGTACTAGCAGAAGTAAAGGTGACATGGATGGAACAATGGATTCTCGTCAATATTCTACAGAAAGAAACAATAGAAAGGAGCAAAGCGTGGAAGAAAATATAATATCGGCTTCTACTCCGAGAAAATATGAGAAAACAACAACTGAGATAGTAACAACTACTATTATAGATGAAAATTTGACACCGATGATTACAGAATACAAGACAGAAGAATCGACCACGACCAAGGAAGATGTGACAACTGCTGCAGGGTCAACCGCTAACATAGAAACAACACAGGCAACAACAACTGAAAGCCTTAGCGAGATAATATCCACTACCACCGAAGGAACAACAACAGAGGCTCTAACTGCAGAGCCAACTATAACCATGAATATGGGCTATACTGAAGACTTGTTCAGTGTGAAAGATGACCTGATAACCACTTCTAAAGAAGAACTGACATCTACCATGGTGGAGGATTTAAAATTATTCGAGTCAACCCCTGACCAGGTATCTACTCAACAAGCAGACGAGTTCAGTACCACATTTAGCGACGATGAGAAAACAACTGAAACAGTACCCCGGACGACTGAAACTGTTTTCAGAACATCAAGAATATTCAAAGATTTTAATACCACAACCGAAACTGTCACTGAGGCAATAGGAACAACAGAAAGCTTCACCGAGTCAACAACCTTTGAAAATACTACCCCTGAGATAATCATAATTGACACTACAACACATGCGCCAACAACGACGACCGATGCTGCGACTACGACACAGAAGATTGTGACGATTGCACCAACATTAAATATAACAATGACTGAAATAAGCAAATATACTGATGAATATCCAAATGAAACAGTTGAAGATAGAATCCATATTTCAACAACAGTACCGCCTACCTCGACTGTGGAGTTTGTTCATATTGAAAGTGTGAACGGTAGTCAAACAACTCTACTACCAGAAACTTTGAACCCCAACTTAAACTACCCCAATCCTGAAACTGATAAACCTGTCAAAAATAGGAAGACTGGCGAGGAATCTATGATTATCAACACTACCCCCGATGGTGTTGATACGCCTTCCACTGAGAATTCCATAATTGAGCCACCAGGTGACGGGAGAGGAACTGTAGCGGCTATTGTGATCTCTTCAGTTGGTGCTGTTTGCTTAGTTTTGTTAGCAGGGCTTCTGGTGAGTTCACACTTATAAATATATTCATAATTATTTTTAATGTATTTTTTAGTATATAATGAGAAAAAGGCAGAAGAGATTCAACTACGGACAGAGATGTAGACCAGTCGGATTAGACGATTACAGTATGGACAATGTTTCTGTCTATAATAGTGTTAGAAGAAAAGGAGTTTTAAGACAGTCTAAGAGATCTTATGGAAACCCAGCCTTCGATGACCCAGTAAGTGTTTGCTTAATTGATTTTATTGGTTTCGATTACTCTGATAATTATGGATTAATTTCTAGGTGGCTGTGACACATCCTCTGAACTTCCCAGCCTTGGCCACGTTCACTAACAACACTGAGGAGATTAAGGCTGAGTTTGAAGAGATCCCGCAGATCGTCGCAAGAACCAGTGAACTCCCCGATGGATGTGAAACCAAGAATCGATATGCGAACGTGATACCATTACCCGAATCCAGAGTTTTCCTCAAGCCTATTGATGGATATGCCAACAGCGACTACATTAATGCCAATTATGTGACGGTAAGTTATATACCTGTTAAATAGTGCGTTAGAAAAGTAACGGATCAATTCAATATTTTTTAATACCGACGTTTCTATCTAAAATCCTCGGACACTTAGATTTTTATTTTTATTTCCGCTTATTTTGATGTAATATACAATAAGATGGCGCTCTAGGTGTTACGGATGTGACGTCATCGATAATTTTTGGAATGGCACAAATATATTTTTCTTGCAGATTCTTGTAGACGAGTGCCATCTTATTATATAACTGCATCAAAATAAGCGAAACTAAAAATAAAAATCAACGAGATCGACATATATACATACATAATACTGCTACATAAAAATTTTTGGAAGATGCCAAATGTAAAATAACATTTCCTTTTGTCTTATGATTTTTTTTTAAATATAATAACTTGAAAACGCGTAGTATTTTTTGAAAATTCGGGATATATTGATAGAGTAAGCTCCTTGATATACCTCCAAAATCCCAGCTCGGGCGCCATTCGTTTTTGTTTTATCAATGTTGATATTATTGAGGAGAAGGTTTATATTCCAGGTTAAAGAAAAAGAAAATAGAAAAAGAAAATAGTAAAATAAAATAATTTGGAGATATTTCATATTTCGATTCGGGCTTCATCTCCAAAGTTACCAACGTTACAAGGGGTCTAATGAGGCTTAAGTGCTGTAGTGGAGGTGAACCACTACACTTCGACCTATATACATATATAATACTGCTACATAAAAATTTTTGGAAGATGCCAAATGTAAAATAACATCTTTCCTTTTGGCTTATGATTTTTTTAAATATAATAACTTGAAAACACGTTAGTAATTTTTAAAATTCGGGATATATTGGTAGAGTAAGCTCCTTGATATACCTCCAAAATTTCAGCTCGGGCGCCATTCGTGTTTTATAAATGTTTATATTATTGAGGAGAGGGTTGATATTCCAGGTTAAAGAAAAAGAAAATAGAGACCTATTTGGAGATATTTCATATTTCGATTCGGGCTTCATCTCCAAAGTTACCAACGTTACAAGGGGTCTAATGAGGCTTAAGTGCTGTAGTGGAGGTGAACCACTACGCTCCGACCTATATACATATATAATACTGCTACATAAAAATTTTTGGAAGATGCCAAATGTAAAATAACATCTTTCCTTTTGGCTTATGATTTTTTAAATATAATAACTTGAAAACACGTTAGTAATTTTTGAAAATTCGGGATATATCGATAGAGTAAGCTCCTTGATATACCTCCAAAATTTCAGCTCGGGCGCCATTCGTGTTTTATAAATGTTGATATTATTGAGGAGAGGGTTGATATTCCAGGTTAAAGAAAAAGAAAATAGAGACCTATTTGGAGATATTTCATATTTCGATTCGGGCTTCATCTCCAAAGTTACCAACGTTACAAGGGGTCTAATGAGGCTTAAGTGCTGTATTGGAGGTGAACCACTATACTCTGACCTATATACATATATAATACTGCTACATAAAAATTTTTGGAAGATGCCAAATGTAAAATAACATCTTTCCTTTTGGCTTATGATTTTTTAAATATAATAACTTGAAAACACGTTAGTAATTTTTGAAAATTCGGGATATATCGATAGAGTAAGCTCCTTGATATACCTCCAAAATTTCAGCTCGGGCGCCATTCGTGTTTTATAAATGTTGATATTATTGAGGAGAGGGTTGATATTCCAGGTTAAAGAAAAAGAAAATAGAGACCTATTTGGAGATATTTCATATTTCGATTCGGGCTTCATCTCCAAAGTTACCAACGTTACAAGGGGTCTAATGAGGCTTAAGTGCTGTATTGGAGGTGAACCACTATACTCTGACCTATATACATATATAATACTGCTACATAAAAATTTTTGGAAGATGCCAAATGTAAAATAACATCTTTCCTTTTGGCTTATGATTTTTTAAATATAATAACTTGAAAACACGTTAGTAATTTTTGAAAATTCGGGATATATCGATAGAGTAAGCTCCTTGATATACCTCCAAAATTTCAGCTCGGGCGCCATTCGTGTTTTATAAATGTTGATATTATTGAGGAGAGGGTTGATATTCCAGGTTAAAGAAAAAGAAAATAGAGACCTATTTGGAGATATTTCATATTTCGATTCGGGCTTCATCTCCAAAGTTACCAACGTTACAAGGGGTCTAATGAGGCTTAAGTGCTGTATTGGAGGTGAACCACTATACTCTGACCTATATACATATATAATACTGCTACATAAAAATTTTTGGAAGATGCCAAATGTAAAATAACATCTTTCCTTTTGGCTTATGATTTTTTAAATATAATAACTTGAAAACACGTTAGTAATTTTTGAAAATTCGGGATATATCGATAGAGTAAGCTCCTTGATATACCTCCAAAATTTCAGCTCGGGCGCCATTCGTGTTTTATAAATGTTGATATTATTGAGGAGAGGGTTGATATTCCAGGTTAAAGAAAAAGAAAATAGAGACCTATTTGGAGATATTTCATATTTCGATTCGGGCTTCATCTCCAAAGTTACCAACGTTACAAGGGGTCTAATGAGGCTTAAGTGCTGTATTGGAGGTGAACCACTATACTCTGACCTATATACATATATAATACTGCTACATAAAAATTTTTGGAAGATGCCAAATGTAAAATAACATCTTTCCTTTTGGCTTATGATTTTTTAAATATAATAACTTGAAAACACGTTAGTAATTTTTGAAAATTCGGGATATATCGATAGAGTAAGCTCCTTGATATACCTCCAAAATTTCAGCTCGGGCGCCATTCGTGTTTTATAAATGTTGATATTATTGAGGAGAGGGTTGATATTCCAGGTTAAAGAAAAAGAAAATAGAGACCTATTTGGAGATATTTCATATTTCGATTCGGGCTTCATCTCCAAAGTTACCAACGTTACAAGGGGTCTAATGAGGCTTAAGTGCTGTATTGGAGGTGAACCACTATACTCTGACCTATATACATATATAATACTGCTACATAAAAATTTTTGGAAGATGCCAAATGTAAAATAACATCTTTCCTTTTGGCTTATGATTTTTTATATATAATAACTTGAAAACACGTTAGTAATTTTTGAAAATTCGGGATATATTGATAGATGAAGCTCCTTGATATACCTCCAAAATTTCAGCTCGGGCGCCATTCGTGTTTTATAAATGTTGATATTATTGAGGAGAGGGTTGATATTCCAGGTTAAAGAAAAAGAAAATAGAGACCTATTTGGAGATATTTCATATTTCGATTCGGGCTTCATCTCCAAAGTTACCAACGTTACAAGGGGTCTAATGAGGCTTAAGTGCTGTATTGGAGGTGAACCACTATACTCTGACCTATATACATATATAATACTGCTACATAAAAATTTTTGGAAGATGCCAAATGTAAAATAACATCTTTCCTTTTGGCTTATGATTTTTTATATATAATAACTTGAAAACACGTTAGTAATTTTTGAAAATTCGGGATATATTGATAGATGAAGCTCCTTGATATACCTCCAAAATTTCAGCTCGGGCGCCATTCGTGTTTTATAAATGTTGATATTATTGAGGAGAGGGTTGATATTCCAGGTTAAAGAAAAAGAAAATAGAGACCTATTTGGAGATATTTCATATTTCGATTCGGGCTTCATCTCCAAAGTTACCAACGTTACAAGGGGTCTAATGAGGCTTAAGTGCTGTATTGGAGGTGAACCACTATACTCTGACCTATATACATATATAATACTGCTACATAAAAATTTTTGGAAGATGCCAAATGTAAAATAACATCTTTCCTTTTGGCTTATGATTTTTTAAATATAATAACTTGAAAACACGTTAGTAATTTTTGAAAATTCGGGATATATCGATAGAGTAAGCTCCTTGATATACCTCCAAAATTTCAGCTCGGGCGCCATTCGTGTTTTATAAATGTTGATATTATTGAGGAGAGGGTTGATATTCCAGGTTAAAGAAAAAGAAAATAGAGACCTATTTGGAGATATTTCATATTTCGATTCGGGCTTCATCTCCAAAGTTACCAACGTTACAAGGGGTCTAATGAGGCTTAAGTGCTGTATTGGAGGTGAACCACTATACTCTGACCTATATACATATATAATACTGCTACATAAAAATTTTTGGAAGATGCCAAATGTAAAATAACATCTTTCCTTTTGGCTTATGATTTTTTAAATATAATAACTTGAAAACACGTTAGTAATTTTTGAAAATTCGGGATATATCGATAGAGTAAGCTCCTTGATATACCTCCAAAATTTCAGCTCGGGCGCCATTCGTGTTTTATAAATGTTGATATTATTGAGGAGAGGGTTGATATTCCAGGTTAAAGAAAAAGAAAATAGAGACCTATTTGGAGATATTTCATATTTCGATTCGGGCTTCATCTCCAAAGTTACCAACGTTACAAGGGGTCTAATGAGGCTTAAGTGCTGTATTGGAGGTGAACCACTATACTCTGACCTATATACATATATAATACTGCTACATAAAAATTTTTGGAAGATGCCAAATGTAAAATAACATCTTTCCTTTTGGCTTATGATTTTTTATATATAATAACTTGAAAACACGTTAGTAATTTTTGAAAATTCGGGATATATTGATAGATGAAGCTCCTTGATATACCTCCAAAATTTCAGCTCGGGCGCCATTCGTGTTTTATAAATGTTGATATTATTGAGGAGAGGGTTGATATTCCAGGTTAAAGAAAAAGAAAATAGAGACCTATTTGGAGATATTTCATATTTCGATTCGGGCTTCATCTCCAAAGTTACCAACGTTACAAGGGGTCTAATGAGGCTTAAGTGCTGTATTGGAGGTGAACCACTATACTCTGACCTATATACATATATAATACTGCTACATAAAAATTTTTGGAAGATGCCAAATGTAAAATAACATCTTTCCTTTTGGCTTATGATTTTTTATATATAATAACTTGAAAACACGTTAGTAATTTTTGAAAATTCGGGATATATTGATAGATGAAGCTCCTTGATATACCTCCAAAATTTCAGCTCGGGCGCCATTCGTGTTTTATAAATGTTGATATTATTGAGGAGAGGGTTGATATTCCAGGTTAAAGAAAAAGAAAATAGAGACCTATTTGGAGATATTTCATATTTCGATTCGGGCTTCATCTCCAAAGTTACCAACGTTACAAGGGGTCTAATGAGGCTTAAGTGCTGTATTGGAGGTGAACCACTATACTCTGACCTATATACATATATAATACTGCTACATAAAAATTTTTGGAAGATGCCAAATGTAAAATAACATCTTTCCTTTTGGCTTATGATTTTTTATATATAATAACTTGAAAACACGTTAGTAATTTTTGAAAATTCGGGATATATTGATAGATGAAGCTCCTTGATATACCTCCAAAATTTCAGCTCGGGCGCCATTCGTGTTTTATAAATGTTGATATTATTGAGGAGAGGGTTGATATTCCAAGTTAAAGAAAAAGAAAATAGAGACCTATTTGGAGATATTTCATATTTCGACATCTCCACAGTTACCAGCGTTACAAGGGGCCTAATGAGGCTTAAGTGATGTAGTGGAGGTGAACCACTACACTTCGACCTATATACATATATACATACATACTGCTACATAAAAATTCTTGGAAGATGCCAAATATAAAATAAGATTTCCTTTTGGCTTATGATTTTTTTTTAAATATAATAACTTGAAAACAGGTAGTAATTTTTGAAAATTCGGGATATATTGATAGAGTAAGCTCCTTGATATACCTCCAAAATCCCAGCTCGGGCACCATTCGTGTTTGGTTTATAAATGTTGATATTATTGAGGAGAGGGTTGATATTCCAGGTTAAAGGAAAATAGAATACAGACCTATTTCGAGATATTGCATATTTCGATTCGGGCTGCGTCTCCAAAGTTCCCAATGCTAGGAAATTGAAAATCTTTTTACTGAAAAAATGTCTCACTACCTCAGTTGTTGCTATGAGAGACGGGTATTAATCAAACTTGTTTCACAAGACACGGAAACTAATAATAAGTCCCAATTTCACGATATATAAACTAAAATAAAGTTAAAAATTCAAAACTACAAGGTTCAACGAGAAACTAACAAGTTTTGCAACGGAATTTACCTCGAAAATTACATGCCTCAGAAAAATTCAGTGAAAATTATTGGAGATTAAATGATATGCTTTCGAATACGGGTACCTATGTAATAATAATACGAATAATTTGTTTCCAGGGTCCAAAGAACACAAAGGGTTACTACATTGCTTGTCAAGCACCCCTACAAAATACAGTGGATGACTTTTGGAGAATGGTTTGGGAACAGCAGTCAAAAGTGATATTAATGATAACACACTTGTTTGAAAATGGGGTGGTAAGAACTATTATTTATTATTTCTTCACACATACATGCTAGGTCCAGAAAATATTATATATAATAATAATATATTCGAACTATGAGCTCTATTTAACAATTATTGTTATTTTATGAAGGTAAGCAGTTTATGATTTAGATAATTCACAAGTTTTGATATCTTATTTTATAGTCATGACTTATATTCGAATGATATGATAAGGTACCTTAAATATGTCTAACGTTGCTTCTTTACGCTTTTATTTTCACAACTTTGCTCTTGTCCGGCTAATTGTTATTATTATTCAGCATATTCTGATTTCTCTGCAACTGAACAATTCTCTTAATCCTCTTCTCCTCTTATTTCGATCTAAAAACTGCTTCTAAATTTCTAATTGGTATCTCCTTTTCTTATTTTCCTCTCTGGCATCCGCTTTTCTTTTTGAATTATTATTTTCTTGCTTGGTTTCCCCCCTTTTTGTTTTCCTGATCTCTTTCTTTTTATAGTAATGCTATGGTATGCCACATACCATTTTGTATACTATATGTTTATGCCATGCACTTTCTCACTTTAGTTATCAAGTTTATTTAGGCTTAGCATCTTTAGACATTCACTATGGCTACTATACCTACATTTTACATTCCTAATTCTTATTTACTATATACCTACATATATACCATATATTGTATTGTACGAATTTAAAAACAAGTATAAACAAATAAAGCCGAATATGACAATTTGATTCTTTTCTCAGGAGAAATCTGTGGACTATCTACCACCATCGGAAGTACTAGATTGTCACAGACTATTTGGAGATTTCCAAGTCACTCTTAAGAAGAGAGAAGTGAAAGATAAATATATCATATCCAGCTTACAACTCAAGGTAAGTAGGACTTTAAACCTGTACCTGTAAACCTGTACATATTGTTCTCGAAAACTGCATAGATTATTTTCAATATAGGATCTATACTATCATGTTTAGTAATTACTTTTTTAGAATATGGTGTCCAATAGCTGGAGAGATGTCACTCACTTTTGGTACATGGGGTGGCCAGAAAAGGGTGTTCCATCAGAAGGAAATTCGCTGATAGCCTTCCTCATTGAGGCAAGAAGCTTCATGAAGACAGCCACGTTAGATAAGGTGAAGTATTCTTTGAACAATAAAGATTTTAAAGTTCGTGTTTTCACTTCTGGTTTTTTAACTTTTTCCCTTGGAAATGGAGAATCACATTTTATACACGTTAATCGTTATTTAATTTCACGTTGCATTAAATTTTATTTGCCAGAATACTATTTTTCGCATTTGGTTGTCTGATTTTCCTTGTCTGATGTGTTTTTCTTCCAGAAGTATGAATTTTCATGAAGTATATACATGAGGTAAGGTGAAGTACTTTTCACTCGTGGCAGGCATGACTTTTAATGATGGAACAAATTCATACAAATTGAATAATTTAGAAGTTGCACAAGTTCTTAAGCATTTGTTAAAGCTCATCAGAATGATGAACCTAGAGTTTATTTAATTGTAGCCATTCAAATTTTAATTTCTTGTTAATATGAGTAAGTGATACTTCATGTTTCATGTACCTATCACAGTGATATTATCATATCACATTATTTTTCACAAGTAAGACATCATAATAATCACATAATAATTCATCTAATAAGAACTGCCTAGTTTACTATTTATACTTGTGTGCTATTTTTGTTGAATTTCTCTTTTATAATGTATTGCTCCTCATATCGTTGATATTTCTTCTTCTTTTTCCACATTTTTTTTCTATATCTCTTGGTGCCTACTATCTCTACAGAACAAGGTCATATAGAATAATATCAAATTTCATTTACAACAATAACATTTTTCGCAATTTGCTTGCCTAACTTTTCCCTAATATTTTTTATCCGATGTAATTTCAATCACTGCTATTACTAAAGTGTGAAAGTCATTTCCACATAATGTACTTCAGATGGACAGGGATTATCATTTCCTTCTGTATTGAGGGATCTTTCGACTGTAAGATAGTTCGATCCTTTTCAGAAAAACTTGAATATTCTGAAATTGACTACATAGCGGAGTAAAATCGCGGTCGAAAGACGCTTATTTTTCGACTTTTTTTGAAGGTATAACCAGATTAGAACTATACCATATCGGTAGTTGAGTTCTACGACATCGCTAGGGTGTCCCGATTTTTTTATATTGAAAAAATGTTAAGAATCGTGGTGTAAACTTGAAATTTGAAAATTCAACTTTTTGACACATATAACACGCTTTGTCTGAAGAACCACTCGGAACATTACCTATCCAATTATCGGAACATTATTTTTATTTTGAAGTGCGGTTCTTTACCCAGATATGGCAATAGAAAAAAATCCAATTGATGGTTTTTTCGTTATTGAAGTGAAAAAATATTTTGGAGTGTATTAATGAAAACCCCCACACGTACCAGACGAGCATCTCCGACGCCGTACTACCAGAACACATAAATACGTGGTACGCTGGCGGCCATTTGAGAGTGCACGATTTTTTTATATTGTAATGTGATCTTTTTCTGTTTCATTTTGACACTTATTTGAAACTTCAAACAAAAGTCAGTAATTAACTCCGTAATTTACAAACCACTTTATTAGTTTTCACGTTTTAAAATGCCGCGGGTAACTGAACCCGAAAAAATGCGAGCTGTTAAGGCGACGTTACGCGGCGTGGGGAGTGCCACGCCTGTAGTGAAAACTGTCGTGCCACACGCCGTGTAATTGTGCTGGCGTGGCGTGGCGTGGCGTGCTGGGTCCCGTCGATTGGCGGTAAACTTTGCACACTTCAAAGCCGCGCAGCGCGCGAAGTGGACTGGCATGCGTATACAGTTACACGGCGCGGAGTCTTCGCCCGTAAATTTTAAAAATTAGTCAAATTCAGTAGATATTTAGCTAAGCAAGTGACAACATGCCGTGGTCAAACGAAGCAATATCAGAATTTTTATGCCTATACGAGCAGGAACCAATAATTTGGTACCCGAGGCACAATGATCATCACTGATCCAACATCACAGATCATCACTGTCCAACAAAATATAGCAAGCTGCTGCTCAACCGAGCATCCGTTTTCGACGAACGGACATGTTGAAATGAAAAAGAAGCCACGCGCTCGCGTGGCGAGAAACTTGTCAGTCTGCAGGTCGTGTAATCGCGATCGCCAAATTGCGAATTGATGTGTCACTCCGCACGCCACACTCCAGGCGTGGCACTCCCCACGCCGTGTAACGGCGCCTTTAGATTGCTTGAAAATGATTGGTCATTACACGCAGTTGCAGATGAGCTAAATGTGAGTAAGAGTTGTATATTCAAACTCAAACAATAATGATATGCAATAGGAAACGTTCGCTGCGTCCACGGCGGAGGGCGTCGTAAAATAAGCACTGTGGAGCAAGACAACCTCTTCCTAGACCATCTTAGAACGAATCCTTTTGAAACAGCAGTGACTGCCTGTTTCGAAACGGAGTTTCCTGGATCTGTGAGGTCTGCAAGGCGGCGGATGAAGGATTCAGAGTAGGGATTGCAATACCGGTAAACCGAAAACTGGTATTTTAGCGATTTTTTCCAATACCGAAATACCGGTATTTATACCGAAACTACCGGTATTTCGGTATTTTTATTATTTTATTGCACATATTGTACTATACTGTTTTCGTTTAATATACGAACTAGAGCAAAGAATTGTGCGGATATTAAGTGTAAAAGCGGCATACAATACAAAAGGATATTAAGTGTAAAATTGTATGCCGCCACAATTTCTTGGGAATAGAACTATAATCTCCAGTCTAATCTCCTAAGAGGCTTAACATATCGGTCGCTTTCCCTCTTCAACTCATATAAATCCCATTTCCCTTCTCGCTCACTTAGAAGACACCTGCCTACGACAAGCCGGCTTTATTGCTCAGTGGCGTATCATCGTGGGCAACCAAGGTGGAGTGACTTCAAAATATGTCATATTCATATATGTGCAAAACTTTAAGCCAGATAATTATTTAGTTTTGAATTTATTTAAAATATAATGAAAAAATTTTGCATGCTGCGTTTACAACTTAGTTCTCAATTTAGCCAATAACAATTTAAAATACAATTTAAAAGTAGAAATAGTAAGTTAAATTATATTTGCAAATTTTTGAAGTATTACTTATATTTATGTCATAAAAGACTGTTGAATAAATTAAATAAATACGGAATACGTGGAAAATCGTATAAAATATTTGAAAGCTATCTATCAAACAGAGAACAGCTGGTCCAACTGGATGATGTTCAGAGTGATTTGCAGACGGTTACCTATGGTGTTCCCCAAGGGACGGTATTGGGACCAGTCCTTTTCACTATTTACATCGACAGTTTATTGAGCCTTAAGACACGTGGTAAGATTATTAGTTTTGCTGACGACACAGCTGTTATATATACGTCATCTTCCTGGCTAAACCTAAAAAGAGAAATAGAAAATGAGTTTCCAGAAATTGTTAAATGGTTGCAGTATAACAAGCTGACCTTAAATTATGGAAAGACAATGTACTTACCTTTTGTTTCTTATAACACAGGTCTCCCTTTAAGCGTAGGTCACAATATGCAAATTTTTGAATCTTCAGTAAAATATCTGGGTGTTCATATTGACAGACATATGAGGTGGGAGTTACAAATGAAACAGCTTGTAGGAAGGATAAGGGGTTTGATACCTAAATTTAAATACTTAAGAGATTTTTTGAATATTCAGCAATTGAGAATTATGTATTTTTCTTTAATACAATCGTTATTAACGTATGGTATCATAGGATGGGGAGGTGTGTATGACTGTTATCTCTATGATGTTCATGTTGTACAAAAGTGGATCTTAAGAATAATATATAAGAGAAATATTTTATATCCTAGTAATTCATTATATAGGGAATCTAATATATTCGACTTAAGGCAGCTGTATTTTCTAAGAATAATGCTTTTTTTGAAACAAGGCAAAATTAGTTTAGCTCCACATGAACATCCTTATAATACACGCCGACCTGAGACTATATTATACCCTCGTTGTGAGAAAACAATTGGACAAAGATGTACTACTTACCTGGTACCTAGATTGTATATTCTTATCCCTAGAGAAATGCAACATATACATTCTTATAATAACTACAAAAACAGACTAAAATTATGGATAAGTCAAAATGACAGATTGTTATTTAGTAATATAATCAATCAACGTATATTAGTATAGTAAACTATTTACTGTAATGCATATTATAATTTAAATTAAAAATATGTATATGTGTGTGTATGTGTATGTGTATATGTATGTATATATATGTGTGTATATATGTATATATATATATATATATATATATATATATATATATATATATATATATATATATATATATATATATATATATATATATATATATATATAATATATATATATATATATATATATATATATATATATATATATATATATATATATATATATATATATATATATATATATATATATATATATTTGATTTCTGTTTACCAGAAATGTATCATTATCACGTACAAGTATCTATCGATACTTCTGTGATTACCTACTAATGTTTATTCCTATAATTTGTATTATAGATTATACCATTATTGTATCAAAGATGAATAAACATTGTTAGTATTATTATTATTATTATTATTATTTAAATATTCTAAATATTTTATATTATTTAAATATTCGTTACTCGTTTGTTTTGTTATTGTTTGGGGTGTTCATAATTTTTGTTAGTTATTTTAATTAGAAACATTTTCTGTTGTGACATATTAAAGTTAAAGTCAATAAATAGTTTACTTTCGTTGAAATGATTTGTTTCATGGCTCGTTAAAATTTCCGGTATAATACCGGTATACCGGTATTTTTTAAATAAATACCGAAATACCGGTATTCTCAATACCCATCGGTATTGCAATCCCTAGTTCAGAGTTACGAAATTATGCGCCAGCAAAGAAGGTATTTTTGGAGCCCAGGCATAAAGAACAACGTCTTAATTTTGCGAACCAGTTCGTCGGTAGGCCCGACGACTTTTGGAATAATGTCATATTTTCCGACGAAAAGGTCTGTCAATCATGTCATGATGGTTTCATCCTCGTCTACGGACCTCAGAATTCGAGGTATGAGGTAGAGTTACATACGCATATTGGACAATATTATGCTGCCGTCACTATGTTGTATCCTCAGAATTTTATTTTCCAGCAAGATAATTGCTCAATTAAATACATCAAGAATTGTAACTAACTGGATTAATGAACACAACATAAACGTGTTACCTTGGCCCTCAAAGTCGTCCGACCTAAACCCAATTGAAAATGCTTGGTCGATGATTGCTAAGAATATTTATAATAGACCTGGTAATAGACATTTCCGCCCAGCAAATGCCGAAGGATTGTGGGGAGCAATTGAAAATGCTTGGGACAATATCAACGTAGATTACACGGGGACACTTGTTTCATCAATCAGACGTCGATTGCAAGGTGTAATAGACTCAAATGGCGCCTGGACGAAATATTAATTTTATACAGACCTACTCGCGTTGGAGTTTTGTAGTTATAAGTTACTTAATTTTTATAATTTAGTTTATTTTGAACATATTTGGGACGTTCTTTGTTAATTTGGATTTTTTTTGATAAAATAATAATACACTTTTTAATTTTGATAAGTAATAATTAGACAATTGCGAATGTCATAATGACACATCACATGACCCTCAAATTTCAAAGTCAGTTTTACAAAGATCAAATATAACGAAATCTGATTTAAGAGATTTAACAGAATGATGCCCGAGAAACTAAAAAAATGCAAAAAAATCGTTTTTTGAGTTTCTAGCAATAACTACAAGTTCAATTGTTTTGACTACAATACAAAACTTGTAGAGAATTTTAGATTCTATCAAATTAGCTCTTTCGAAACTATCTAGCTGCATTTTCAGCCGAGAAAAACGGGAAAACTCAGGTGCGAAACAGGTGCGTTTTATAGAAAATTCGTAAATTTACAATTTTTAAGCTACATCTTTTAAGCTACGCTAGTCTTGCGCGTAAGAGTAACTTTAAACATGTAAATTATTTTTGCAAAAACATGGATCTTCCAAGTAAATATTTGGTGGCCCTTTATGCAGGTCATCAACCTTTTTATTTTATTAACACAAAAACGGGTAAAAATTATATTTCAATTTTCGAATAACTCAAAAATCATATAAGAACCAGAACAACAATATGTAATTTTCTATTAGCGCAATAAAATAAAAATACATTAAAGGAACATTTATGCAATTTGAAAATTTAAAAGTACAAATAGAGTAATTATTTGGGTAATTTGCATTTGGTGCACTTTCAAATGGCCGCCAGAGTGCTTACCTGTTAACTTGCAGGAATAAAATCCAATTTGCTAATGAAATGTCTGATTCAGAATACAAAGAGTACTAAATTGTGAAAAGTTAAAAGAACTGAATTCAAAAATCGATATCTCGAAATCTATTAGAAATAAATGGTTGTGGTTTAGTTAAAAAAAAACTTTCTTCTTCTGTTTCTGCTGATGATTTCTTTGCAGACTGTATGTAAAAAATTTTATAAACAAAAAAGTTGCACCATTGCTGACAAATGATAAGCACTAAACGTTGATAGGAATATTATATGTCTATTAAATTTTTCTCTACTTCAAGAGCTGAGAAATAAAAAAGATGAATCATAGTTTTTGAGATAGGGCGTGTTATATGCAAAAAGTTAAGTGTTCAAATTATCGCGATTTTGAAGTTTTATCGATATACAAAAAATCAGGACACCCTGGCGATGTCGTAGAACTCGATTTTAGATGTCCAGTAGTATTCCCAATGATAGTCTGATCTGATAATACCCCAAAAAAAACCTTTATATTTCTAGCCGCTTTTTACTGTTCAAAAGGGAGGATTACGCAGGGGATCTACCATATTTGGAATTATATATAAATATCTTATTATTCTTTTTTCAGAATGCTGCTGTTAATGGAAATATACAGAACGGTAGTGCAACTAATGAAGTGAATCCAGTGGTCGTTCACTGTAGTCCAGGGACTGGAAGGACAGGGGTAGTGATAGCTTGTGATATTGCAATTAGAGAGTTCGAACAAACGCGACTAGTAGATATTCCCAAGATTGTATATAGGATAAGGAGAGACAGGGCTAGTGCTGTACAGACCAAGGAACAGTATATGTTTATATATAAGGTTAGTATAAATTTTCCGATCGTTCAAAATTTATTTTCAAGCATTTGAAAATAAAATTGTGGGTTTTTCGTTCACAAAATAAGTTGGTGAAATTATTTAACTCTTATCTCAGGGATGGGTTCTGCGTTGCACGCTTATGATCATTTTATTTAATTTTAATATGTTTAATTTTACGAAATAATAGATGAATAAATAAAGACCAAACAAATATAATAGAAAATGAAAGTTAATGTATTGAATAATAAAACTAAAGGGTCCGCCAATAGGGACGCTCGATCTTTGACAGCTCATGGCGGCCATGTTGTTTGTGGTAGAGTTGGCAAACGTAGTTGTTATTATTCAGTGTATCTTCACAAATCACCATGAACCAATTCAGCCGCGAGCAACATGTGCAAATCGTTAAAACTTATTACGAAAATCATTCATCGGTTCGAGCAACGTTCCGCGCGCTCCGCCAATTTTACGGTGCAATTGATAGTCCTGCTGAGTCGACTATCCGTCGTTTGATTAACAAATTCGAGGCAACCGGTTCGGTGAACAATCAGCCAACACCGACGCGTCGTCGAAACGTCCGATCTGCCCAGAATGTCGCCGCTGTGCGCGATAGTGTGCGTGAAAATCCGCGACAGTCAATTTCATGTCGCGCACAGGAACTCCGCCTTTCGGAAACATCACTTCGCCGAATCTTGCATCTGGATTTGGGCATGCATCCGTACAAGATCCAGCTGACACAAGAGCTCAAAATAAACGACCATAGACAGCGCCGTATCTTCGCTGATTGGGCTTTAGAGCAGTTGGAAGTCGACCCCGATTTTGGTCGCAAAATCATCTTCAGCGATGAGGCACATTTTTGGTTAAATGGGAATGTCAACAAGCAGAATTGCCGTTATTGGGCCGAGAACAATCCACAGGAGGTCCACCAGGTCGCAATGCACCCAGCAAAGGTAACTGTTTGGTGTGGATTTTGGGCCGGAGGCATCATCGGGCCGTATTTCTTCGAGAACGACGATGGTGTGTCCATCACGGTAAACGGCGAACGATACAGATCCATGATAACGAACTTTTTCTGGCATGAAATCGACAATATGGATGTCGAGGATATGTGGTTTCAGCAGGACGGCGCTACGAGCCACACAGCGCGCGCCACAATGGATCTTCTGCACGAGCGCTTCGGAGGAATGGTTATCTCGCGCGGAGGCGACATCAACTGGCCACCGAGATCGTGCGATTTAACCCCACTAGACTATTTCTTGTGGGGTTTTCTTAAATCACAGGTCTACGCAAACCAACCACAAAACACTGATGCCCTCAAAGTCAACATACGCCACGCCATCGATGAAATACAGCCCGATTTGTGCGCCAGAGTCATTGAAAATTGGACTTCTCGTATGCGCGCCACCCAGCGAAGCCGAGGTGGACATTTGACCGATATTATTTTCCATACATAATGCCTTCGAATACTCTTTCAAACAAAAAATAAATTTCATTTATACCTCTCACACAACTTGCTTTATTTCATTTTAAAGATCGAGCGCGCTTATTGGCGGACCCTTTACATACTTAATAACTACCTACTAATCTACCCCCAATTGTTATTTATAGATGATTGTACGATACATACACGCGAAACACGAATTTGCAAATTTAAGGCTTTAACGAAATGAATACCTAGGTACCTTTACTTTCTTCGTGCACTACTCCAACATTCAGACTGCCATCTGCCACTGCTACTCACGCATGTGGTACATTTCGACCCAATCCTCCAATTATATCGTGGTGGTTGTCTCTCCTCCAGTCTAGAAACTCTGGCAGGGATCACCCCTCGCAATCACTTATTACTCAAATTAACACCTTCCTAGCAATGTCTGATAATTCCCTCTCCTCTCAGCTCAATCTTCATCCGCTTTTTTCATACTCTTCTATCGTCACTTCGAAAATGTCTAATTGCTTAATTTTTTCCCAAAAAACTTCAAACATTTCCTTACCAACCACTATCTCGATTTTTTTTACAATTTTTGCCAAAATATATCCTACCTACAGTTCGTACAATATGTATGTATAGTTGAACGACCAGCAACCCTGACCTACACAATGTTTTTCATTGGCGTAGACATTTTTTTTTCTTAGGGGGGTGAAAGTAGAACGTTTTTATATGCATATTTTCAACACCACAGCTGATATTGAATGCAAGTTTCCACTCCACTCATGAAGTATTGCGCGTTACCATTTTTTAGTGGGTGGTTAGCCAGTAGCCATATTTCCCACAAGTAACAAAAATAAATATGTACAAAACAGCTAAGTAGTCCAGAAAAATTTTTTTTGGTTAAAGTCGGCTCTGCTCTAACACCCACTATCCATTTTTGCCGTCAAATAATATTTTCCTTAAATTTTTTTAACATGCCTATCCCATCTCGTAAATAAAGCGAGGTCTGGTGGAAATATACGTTTTTCAGGTTTCATACGAAACGAACAAACATGTTTGCTAACCGCCATACTCTTTTATTTCAACTCTCGTAGCGATGTATACCTACATAGGTAGGTATATAAATAATATATTAGCAATTCCCGCGAACACGCCACTGTAAGATGGGAACCTGATCCTATTCGATCCGAGAATCCGATCCCGCTCCGATAGATACGATTTCAATAAGTTAAAAAGAGATATACTGCTCGAATATTCGTTATTGGAAAGATCGTGGATCGGCGTTGCCGCTTTTAACTAATTGGCCGTAATTGGCATATTTAAAGTAAACGAAAATAAATGTAAAAACGTAACATCTTGGCCTATAATATATTATTGTGTGCACAATTATTATTTAATAACATTCATAAATAATATATACAACTTTAATATAGTATTGTGGAATTTGATATTTAATTGAATACTGAGAAAATTGAGAATTACATGTGGCAACTGCGCGGTATCTTATATGGGGTCAGTTAACTATACATACATATTGAATGAACTGTACCTACATACGTACTATTTTACATGTTATTATACATCTTTATTATTCTGTTTGTTCAATATATATATATATATATATATATATATATATATATATATATATATATATATATATATATATATATATATATGTATGTATGTATGTATGTATGTATGTATGTATGTATGTATGTATGTATGTATGTATGTATGTATGTATGTATGTATGTATGTATGTATGTATGTATGTATGTATGTATGTAGGTATATATATATATATATATATATATATATATATATATATATATATATATATTAAATATATATATATATATATATATATATATATATATATATATATATATATATATATATATATATATATATATATATATATATTTATATATATATATATATATATATATATATATATATATATATATATATATATATATATATATATATATATATATATATATGTATTTATATATATATATATTATATATATATATATATATATATATATATATATATATATATATATATATATATATATATATATATATATATATATATATATATATTATAACGAAATGTAATAGTGGTCGTATAAATTATTAGAATGTATGAGAACGTATAATATAATTCCACAAACGTAACTAACAATATAATGCAATATTTTAATCATAAATAATAGGATCAATTAGAAAAATATATATCTATATAAATTTTATACGTTTATCTCATATCCAGCCGAATTTATGTATAAATGTTATAAATATAGATGATGGTTATATATATATGAAAATTTAATCTGTTGAACCATAAAATACTGGATTCTTTTTACTTTCGCGCTTACAAAATAGGTATTTAATATTGCAAATTAGTTAGACTGCTTAAACACAAGTAAGAAACTTAGTGTTTATGTCAATAATAATATTTACATTTGAAAGCATCTTTTCAAATTATTTGCAATGATTTGTGCGTGCAAATGAGCGTGTGACCTCTCATTTAAAGCTTCTATAAATTCTCTATTCGACAACTAAGGTGGGGGTGTTGTTTGGAAAAAAATCCTGATACGTCACCTTTTATTTTTTGTACGGCACATTTTTATCTCAAGTTTGACTTTGTCAGACCAACCCACTGCAAACCCCAATAAAAACAAAACATGAGGTAAGATGATAAAGTAAATAAATTTAATTATAAAGGTCATTCCCTCATTTTAAAGGTCCCTCATTTTAAAGGTCCTTGGATTCTCTTGGCGAGTGCCTCTTCGAACAATTGAAATTCCTTTTAACGACAAACGATGAACGAGTTCATAAATTGATATCCAATAATCCTAAATTGCAGATAAATTTGAAAAATCTTAACCGTATAGTATTAAGGGCAGACAGGGCTTTCAAATCACTGTATCTGAGCCTTGGGAGATCTTTTTAAACACCTGAGGTAATCAAAAATGTCTTGCATACTTTTTTTTAAATTTAAATTAATAAGCATTTATCAGTTGTTTAAAACAAAACACGAGCAAACCCGTCGCAAACAATAATTATGCCGTCGATAAAGAATCATAAAGCTTAAAATGAGGGTTCACTAGAACACCATATCGTAATTTCTGTTTTTGTGGGGGTTATTGGGGCCAGGGGATTGACCGAACCAAGTTTGACATCAGAATATGCCGATCAAAAGATAGAAGAAGTTTTTCATGACTTTTCCCAAACACCCTCACCTTAGTTAATCCAAAGGGTGTTTTTCAGGGTAACGAAACAAAATTAAAAAACTATTGATAAAAACTAAAAAATCTAAAATGTCGTTCAGCGTAGAAAAAGAAACATGTGCCCATATTTGGCGCATTTAACGTTTATCACTTCTCTCATCAAAACTTTTTTCACGATAGTACAGGAGAAGGACTATAGTTTACATGCAAGTACAGTTCTTTAGCTATACACTGACATGCAAGACTAGTTAACTAGTAGACTAATTAACGTTCACCGCGAAGTTGTCTCGTCTTACTCATCATAGTAAACTGTAATATGCTCAGAAAAAGTTCTCTCTTTATTATTTTTTGGACAGTGCCCTTATTTGGGTCAGTGCCCATGTTTGGTCTATGTACCTTATATACAAATACATATTGGAAACACCATTATATATCGAATGTGTCGCTAAAATCGCATAATGCAATATACAGTTAACGTATCTATAGTGGTAGTAAAAGTAGTTACTCTCCAAATATTATTTTCTTTGCCTTCATATTAACTTAACCACCGTTTTTTTGCAGGTTGTCAGCTTGTACGCAACAAAATTGACTGGTGGAGCTTTGGATACCTTTTAGTTAGCTATTTAAAATCCATTTGTTTTTAAATGTATAAAATAGTGTGATAGCTACGTATTTTTGCAAGTTTGTGGCAGATTTCATTGTATTTAACAAAGATGTATGCGGGCCTCAGTTGCTAATATTTGTAAATATAATGAAAACCTAAATTATGATACAAGTAAAATTTTAGTGTCAAAATATTTTTGCCGTATAATGTTTTTTGTAAATAATGCTCTCTACATAGATGTATTCCATTATATATTGTGATCTTAGTGTTTTAAATTTGTGGTAGTTAGGTTTAATTTAGATTTTTTAAATGGCATGTACCTACATACATTCATTACGTATAATATTATGTTATTAGTTTACTACCTACCAAACAAGTGTAGATATGTACGACTCGTACAGTACGAGTATATTATGTAAGTGTACTATTTTTTGTTATTATTTTCAATTAAAGATTTATTTTGTTATAGATTCTTCTGAAGATAGTATTGTAATTAAATAAATATATTCTATTACACATGCTTTTTTAATAACCATCGATGGGCGCGCGGCGTATTCACATTAGGCTGGTTATCAGCTATTGTGAGTGATTCATACATAATATCACACCCCCATCACAATTGAACGTTCTGCCTATTAGTGTGAAAATTTGTGTACACTCTATAGAAATGGTGGGAAGAACTCATTGGTAACCGGGTCTACCGCTAGGTGGGCCGCTATAGCAAATGCAACGTGTTCTTATTGGTGAGTTTTAGGCGGTTCTAAATTAAATGAAATTTCATTGGTCAGAGGCAAAGACGCGGGATTTCGGTGGATATATTGACGCATGCGCTGTTTCATGCATGTTTTGGCGCGACAGTGGCATTTCATTGTGTCTTATGCACGGTTGATTCGCGTAATAAATTAATTATAATATTGTGTTATACACGAGTGTTTAGTGTTTTTATGCGATGGAAGCGACAAATGCGAGTAGTAGTGGCTCTAAAATCAATAATTCCGATCGTAAGCGACGAATTTGACAGGAGGAGAACTGAAAATGTATACTAAGGAATATTAGAACGGTATTCTGGAATCACTAAAACTGAGGCAGTTGATATATGCGCTTCGTTGACAAAAGTCTATGTAAATAGTGTGTTTCGTGCAATTACAGATGAGGAACCCATTGCAAAAGAGGAGAGAACGGAAACTCGTGACAGAACGAAAAATTACGTCGACGAAGATGACAAATACGCAATTCGCCGGATTATCAATATTTCTTTTTTAAAAATGAGATTCCGATACTGAAGATAATTTCACTTGCTGTTTCTGACGATCAATCTTTACCCAAGTTATCTCGGAAAGTTCTTTTGAGCAGTGCCGGATTAAACAACGTTTAGGCCCTAGGCCCACTGCTAATTCCGGGCCCCCGTCCCCTTATAAAATAGAGTAAAATTTACACAGGTACAAAAAAACATTTCCTTTATCAGTGAATTATATTAACAATCATAAAAGTACTTAAATAAACATTTTACAGGTACCATATACCTACCTATAGTATTTACAATAAAACTAAACTTGTGCTTAGGTATAACATATAAATCATCTGACCTAACATAATAATTATCATATTATGTACATAATACAAGTTATTCACATAAAAGACCTAGAGTTTACGTCTTGCTTTTACCTCTGAAAACTTTTCAATTGCTCTCTCGATAGAAATTTTCGTGATCGTCGATTCAATATTAAGTATTGATAATGCGCTTAAACGCTGTTGTTCCATAGTATTCCGCAAGTAATTCTTAACCCTTTTCAAGGTAGAGAACGATCTTTCTCTTGTAGCATTGGATGCAGGAATTGTTAAATATATTCTTAATAGAATTTCAACGTTAGGAAAAGTTGACTGAGATCAGTTTCCTATTATTTTATAAATTTCTGAGGGAGACAAATTCTTTTGTGATTCTGTTCAAAACAGTATAAAATGTAAAAGTTCATTTTCAAATTCATCGTTTATATCTTTTTCAAATAGCAATCTAATTTTTTCAGCCGATTTTTTTTATTTTATCGTCGCTCATATTGGCATAATTGAAGAAGACACGGAAATTATCATTCACCTTACTTATACTTATCTGCCTTTTTCGTATCTCTTCAATTATTCTATCACAGGTAACGTTAAGGACCTCTACTTTAAATTTTTCTTTCCCACTCATATTAGTTTCATATTCTATCCCAATTTAATCAAAAAATCTTTTTTTAGGAGCACCCCTTTTATCACAATTGTACTGTCTCTCATTTGTAAGTAATGCTGCTTTTTCTTCTAAGGCTTCTACTCCTGCATTCCTTATTGATTGAACGAACTGTGACAGAGAGTTGCAAAGATCAGTTGCTATGCCTAAAGTTATCTTTGATTCTTGCAGTTTTTTTGATACAGCA
Source organism: Tetropium fuscum (assembly GCA_964058915.1). Classification (NCBI taxonomy): domain Eukaryota; kingdom Metazoa; phylum Arthropoda; class Insecta; order Coleoptera; family Cerambycidae; genus Tetropium; species Tetropium fuscum. The sequence continues at coordinate 322,275 of CAXKVY010000190.1, read as the reverse complement.
TTGATTCGTTGTAATAGAGTGTCCCACATAATTGTCATTAATGCTGTATCCCACTGATTTAATTTGCATGCTAAAGTATTAGCATCTGATCTGGTTTTTGTTGATTGGCTCCCATCAAGCGACATGGAATATAACAAATTCGTAATTTCTACATATCCGTCTTTCAAAGAATTAGTAGCATCAGCTCTTGCAGACCATCTCGTATCTGACAAACGTTTAACCTTAAGCGATTTGTTTGCTTCATTTAATGCTTTTGTTAATAATTCCCAACGGTGTGTAGACGAAGAAAAAAAACTGTACAAGATTTGTAGCATGTCTAAGTAATCCACTGAAGCTCTAACGCTCTCAACAGTTGTGTTAATTACAAGATTGAGAGAATGACTAGCGCATGGAATGTAAAAGGCTTCTGGTGCGTGGCTTTTTATTCGAGCTTGAAGCCCACTATACTGACCAGACATATTTGAAGCATTGTCGTAGCTCTGACCACGACAATTTTCAATTGAGAGCTGGCATTCCTCAAGGAGTGTAATAACAGACTGCTCTAAATAAGCACTGTTATGAGTCTTTATAGGAAAAAATCCCAGAAATCTTTCCACTTGCTCATTTTCATGTGGATGCACATACCGAACAATAAAAGTAAGTTGGTCGATATGGGAAATATGTGGGGTCGAATTCCACGATAATACTAAAATATTTGGCCTTCTTAATTTCTTCTATAATGTTTTTTTTAACCTCCGCTCCCATTATTTCTATGAATTCATTGCAGACAGTCGAAGAAAGATAACTTGTTACACCGCGTCCTGCATTCCCGTACTTAGAAAAATGATTTGCTAGGAACTGGTCAAACTCACTTAAGTATTCGAAGCAACCTAAATAATTACCATTGTGTGAATTAAATAGTTCTTCGGTGCTTCCTCTAAAGGACAATCCACGACTAGCGAGAAATTTTACCGTTGTTACTATGCGCTTTAAAACTTCCCTCCAGTAATTCTTTTCTGTATCAAACTGTTTTTCTAGTTGTGAATCAATGCGGCTTTCTATTTCTCCCCTAGATATTGAGACAAACATGGCTTTTCTGTGCAATAAAGAGTGTTCATGATCTGACAATCTTGCATTAATATTTTTCCAATCACACATGCCTCCACGACAAAGACATGAATTATCAGGAGAAAATAATTTGCATATAAAACAATAAACCTTATTAGTAGTACCACTATATACAAGCCAAGCACGTTTAACTTTTTCCCCATTGGCCAAGACTTTTGTAAAACAACTGGTTGGAAAAGTCCGTAACTTTTTACCATCTTGGATTCCAGAAGAATTAACATCACCATATATTTTATCAGGACGGTTGGAAAGTATGTACTGACGAAATTTTTCGGTTAGTTGTTCAGGCCAAAGGGCTGGATCTTTAGAATATGCTTCTGTATCAGAAATGAATTCTAAGTCTTCATTCTTCTATGTCAGTGTCAGATGGAACACTATGCGACGGTTCTTCATCAACTGCATTTTGTTCAAGAACAGGAGCATTTTCAGTTTGAAAATTAATAGCAACTGGTTCTAAAACCAACCCAGATATCTCAGGTGGGATTTATCATTTGACGCTACAAAAAAGAGAAACAAAAACAATGTTCAATTTTCTAGTTTTTATATGCCTATTTTTCACAAAGTAGGTAAGTAGTTTGAAAAATAGGTCTACCTACCTATTCCAAAAACAAAAATACTTAAATCAAAATATTATTTTTTAAGTTTATTATTTTTTAAATAAGTTATTGTTGTTCACTAGTTTTTGGGCGAATGTTCAATTGAAATACATTTTTTGTACGTAAAGTCTAGCCAGAAAGTAATATTGAAATTTTTACTTACATGTAGAAGCTAATTCCTGATTCGGCCCGCGAGTTTTTAGAAAATTTTCAATGGAAACTTTTAAACGCTTGGTATCTTTTTCTTTCTTTAACTTTTCTTTGCGTTTTTGTGATCCTGATTTATGCTTGTACATTATTTAAAATAGGTACTAAAATATCTACTTTTTTTAAACAAATCTTTATCAGATTCGAATCGACTAGGAACTCGGCACTCGGCAGTCAAACTCAAATTTAAAGTTCAAAGGAAATAAATTTAAGCGGGTGCTGGGTGCTGGTCGTCGTTGTACTAAACCTGATCACCGTATTACCACTTTTTGGAGTAATTCAATCGCGAATTAATGTGGGCAATAAAAAAGGTTGCCTAAGCTAGCTCAGCTCTTCAAAATAAAAATAAAATTTAAAATAAATTAATGAGTTCAGTAATTCCCGTGAACGCCACTGGCTTTTGCGCAGCTAAGCCAGAAGCTCCCAAGTTGTCGTGGGTATCGAATACTCTTACGGGCACTTTCTGTAATAGTTGGGGGAAAGAAAAAAATAACACACACAATAACTTACCACTAGATTTAATATACAAATTTGGTTATACAAAAAAAAAATTTAAAGTTTAAAATTTCATACAAAAAAAATTACCAAAATGTGGTACGTATACCTGCGAGGCGCAGCAAATAAGTACAATAATACATATAGTTTATACAACAAAAAAAACACAAACGGTTTGTTAAAGTGCACTATGAGTTCCGCAATCCGCAAACAGTATACACAAAAGAAATAAAAGGGTATGGAACAATGCCTAACCAAATAGGTTGATCAAACAGAAGTAATTAGGTGAATTGATATAGGTATTCGTTAAATATTTTATAACCTACCATGGTAGGTACGCAATAACAATGTTAAATCAAACAGACAGGGGGTGTCTCCTGTTAACATACTTAAAGCTAAGCTTATCTGTCTTATTATGCAGTAACTTGTCCAGTCGGTGGTCCTGTAACTAACTATGTTCCGGTGCATGGGGCCGATGGACTCCAGAAGGTGGTTTAAAAGGAAAGTGGTGTAAAACAGACGTTCTTAACGGTTGTTAAAGGTGTTCTTAAAGATGAAAAAGGTAGAAAAGTTGGAGTGACTTGTGGATACACACAATGCCGACGACACAAGCTCAAATTGTTGGACGAACGACTTCGAAGAGATAATCTCGTTGTGCTCTTCAGCTAACTATCGCCAGTTCGATGTAAAGCAGGTTCTCAACGTGTTAATTTAAAGTTTATTATTAATCCCACGAATGGTGGCATGTACAGATCGAAAATCTCAATACACGAATAGTGACTTCCCCTATTATATCCCGATATATCGGAACGTACAACGACGTTATTTAATTGGGAAACCACTAAAAACAATTTTTAACACACTGCTAGCACGCCAACCGGCTTCAGCTCGAACCGGGAAAAAAAAAGAAAACCACGCGACTCCCAATGTGTGGCAAGCATATCATAGAGCAGCGTTACAGAACTGCCCGTGTCCATCACAAAATATTAAGAAAGCACAGATTTGAACATAGATATTTGTGGTAACGACCCAGAAAATGCGCTGTGGCAATATGAACGAAATGCAATAGACTATAGACAATAGAATAATGAAAGCAATGAATATGCGGACCTGAATTAAACACATGCAAAAGGGTACGAGTGGTCACTGTTCAAAATCCGTCAAATATACCTACAACACATTTCGGATTACAAAATGGTTAACTACTAAAAGTGAACGTAACAACCGCGTGATAGGTACATAAATACAATAAAAAAATTAGAACAAGGGCTTTCGGTATTTTCTTTGAAAATGAAAATATTATACATCGGCTGATAGCTGGAATCTTTGACGTAAACCGCACATCGCACGCCGGCAAGCACACGTGCAGTCCGCGGCCGGCAAATTGAAATAAAAACAGTCATAAATCTTCCTTATTATTGAGTTAAAACCAAAGCCGATAGACTGCAAAAAACACAAACATTTGACACATTTGTCAGAGCATAGCAGAAAAATCCAGTGCCTACATAATTTTGTTTTATATTAAGTACATTTATTAATTGATTTAATAATGGTATTATTATTATTATTATTATTATTATTTACACCTCCAGAACCGGGCCCCTTTATGGCGGGCCCCTAGGCCCGGGCCTAACGGGCCTAATGGGTAATCCGGCACTGGTGGGATGCATGATATCAATTGTTATAAATAAATCATTGAGATCTCATGCACTCCATGGTTCTCTCTAAAGCGTGTTTTTTAGTGTTTTTAACTATAATTTAATTCACTATACTTATCTTCATCTTTACTTAAAGTTACTCTTTATGAAATTACTTGTTTCAAGATATCAATTTCAGTTAAACCATTGGAAGAATGAATTTGGGGGAATCACAGTCGGTCACCAATGCCCCATATTAAGTGCTTCGAAATTATGTTTTGTTATATTTTGTGCATACAAAAAAAAATGTCTGTTGAGCAACTTGAGTTCTGTAGTTTCATTACATAATAAGAATTATTAAAATAATATATAACAGAAATATATTGCGACACAAAAAGTTTGTTGCATTATCTTTATAGCTGGTAATGTTGGTATTCTAATTATAGCTATTATAATACCAATTTAAAAGTATATATTCATTTGTCGTAATCAATTATAGTTATTAACGCTTACAAATTGATTTGAACTTCTATAGAAGCAGTGAAACGATGGACTAATAAATGGAAAAAATATCCACAAGCACATTTAATCTGATTTATTCTGTATTAACCGGATTAACCGGATTTTAATCCATAGGAAAATATTTAACTAAAACATTAAGTGAGATAAATATATTGTACTTACTCATATGCATTTACAAAAGTGTTTGGTCTCTGAGATAATGCTAAATGGTAATTAAAATACATTTAAATTTAAAGACAACGTTTTAAGGTATCGGATACAAGGAGTAATTTAAAAGTTGCATTATATAAAATAAACGTGATTTCTATATTGTTGGAAAAATGAATTATTTATTCTTATTTCTATACACTCTCATCTTATATTTTCTCTGCTTATATAATTATTATCGCTGGGGAATTCGAAGAGGTGCATGCATTTGGTCGGATAAAAACTAAAATTGACAATTTTCGTTGGAGAGCAAACATTTTTAATAATAATAATAGAAATGAAGTGAAAATAACTGTTCATGATTGCTAAATAAATATGTGTAGTGTTTTAAAATAGATTCTAAAGCGTAATCGTAAAAAGCATAAATCATGACAATACGTGATTGGTTGGCAGTTAGCTACCATATTTATAAATATGCGAGTAACTAAGGAAGTATATTTTGTTTCTGTGAGCAGACTTCCTTAGGGAAAGACAACAATGCATGAGTTCGTATTAGGCATTACAACCGGTAGCCACGTTAAAATCTCTCTCGGGAAAATTAAGTATTTCAATTGTATAATCCATGTTAATAGTTGAAGGTTGGACACGTATTTCCAACGTATTATATCTTGTTAATTAATAAATTTCGAATGATAATAGTAATATTCTGTTAGTAATCTTCTAAAATCGAATAATTTCAGGCAACATAAAAACCGTGAAGGTTTTTATCAGAGCAACATTTTTTTGTGTATCCTAATGTTTTCCTAAAAGCCATATAGGTACCTACTTATCCAATCATTTGTCTAATATTGAAATATCAATTATATTTAATGTATATTTGATTGCATGTTAAAATAAATACTGGCAACTTTTTTTTTTTTTCCGAGACAAAAAAATGTAAAATTGATGAGATAACATATATGTATATTGTGTACTTCAACAAATGACACTAAAATGATAATTAAACGTAAGTGATTCATAATGATGTCAAGATCCTTGCATTCAAAAGTATATAATAGAAGAGCAAATGGCGTCTAAGTAGGTACTTATATGTAAAACCCAATATTGCAGACAAAGCTTTAGAAGCAAATTTTTTTTCAATCATTTTTATATAGGTGTACGCTTTTATAGGTTTTATACACGTGTACACTGTAGAGTATCCTTTATTAAATTACCGTATATTGCCGTATGGTGTTTTTTATGGTAGGTATCGTAATGATGGCTATGCTCATGATGGAACCACGACACAACTATGTATTACAATTACAGGGGAATTTAATGGATAAATAATATTCATTACGTACAAATAGAATACTATACTTTTTACACAAGTAACAAACAATAACAAATTTTGGTTTGGTTAATATAGGAAAAATGTTCAAGGTCCTTTAACTTTGATTCTCTAATAATTTCTAACGCTAATAATTATTTAATTTATTAATTTGGTAATATTTAAGTACTTTAATTTAATAACTACAGTTCATTTAATATGTATCTGTAGTTAACTGACCGCATATAAGATACCGCGCAGTTGCCACATGTAATTCTCAAATTTCTCAGTATTCAATTAAAATATCAAATTCCACAATACTATATTCAAGTTGTATATATTATTTATGAATGTTATTAAATAATAATTGTGCACACAATAATATATTATAGGCCAAGATGTTACGTTTTCACATTTATTCTCGTCTACTTTAAATATGGCAATTACGTAAACATCTATTTTTATAGTTAAAAGCGGCAACGCCGATCCACGACCTTTCCAATAACGATATTCGAACAGTATATCTCTTTTAACTTTATAGTAACTTATTGGAATCGTATCTCTCGGATCGGGATCGGATTCTCGGATCGAATAGGATCAGGTTCGCATATCTTACAGTGACGTGTTCGCGTGAATTGCTAATATATTATTTATATACCTACCTATGTAGTTATATACATCGCTACGAGAGTTGAAATAAAATGTATGGCGGTTAGCAAACATGTTTGTTCGTTTCGTATGAAACCTGAAAAACGTAGATTTCCACCAGACCTCGCTTTATTTACGAGATAAGATAGGCATGTTAAAAAAATTTAAGGAACATATTATTTGACGGCAAAAATGGATAGTGGGTGTTAGAGCAGAGCCGACTTTAACAAAAAATGTTGATTTATGGGCTGCTCGAAGTAGGTACTGACGTGTACTGAGGTAGGTAGGTACCTATTACATCATCCACTTAAGACATTTCTCAAATAATTTTATCCAAAAAATATTCCAGTGCTTGAGGCCGCTAGGTTACAAATATTAAATGCAACGATATAAGTTAGGTTTTTTATTGGGATTTACAAAACTGAAAACGCTCTCTGGTATATTACATAAGTAGGTACCTATTGTCCATTGACTTTATTTTTATGTAGGTACCTACCATCCTAGATCACAAATTAATAATTTACTTCAGTGGGCAAAATTAAAAGTTCTATAGACTGTTTATAAAATTATAACCTAGCCACAAAAGAAAGGAAAATTTTCAATGACTGTAAAATACCTCAAGGTCAGTTTCTAATTTTGATTGGCTCCAAAAAGGGTGTGAATTGGAAATGTGTTGAATTTAGTCTCGGTTTAGTTATGTAGGTACCTATTAACAAACAAGCTCTGATCTTTGTCAAAGCTTGTCTGTTAATAATCTTTGTCTTTGTTGAGTGTTAACGATTTGGTAGACTAGGTAGGTACCTACTTACACAATAAATATGATTGTATTTCAACCGCAAGTATATTTATTTTATTTTTCCGTTTTAAAGTTTATTTTTCTCGACTACTTAGCTGTTTTGTACATATTTATTTTTGTTTCTTGTGGGAAATATGGCTACTGGCGAACCACCCACTAAAAAATAGTAACGCGCTGAAAGCAATACTTCATGAGTGGTGTGGAAACTTGCATTCAATATCAGCTGTGGTGTTGAAAATATACATATAAAAACCTTCTACTTTCACCCTCCTAAGAAAACAAAATGTCTACGCCAATGAAAAACATTGTGTAGGTCAGGGCTGCCGGTCGTTGAACTTCACATACATATTGTACAAACTGTATGTGATACATTTTGGTAGTTAATTTAAAAAAAATCTTTTATCGTTGATTTTTTATTTGTCTCATTAAATCACATTTTTATATAATTAACCTTATGTCATTATTCTTTTGTAATCCACTCATTTATCTTTCTGTGAACCTGTTTTAAACAGTTTTTGGAAAGGACACCTTAGAACATGTATTTTGATAAAGAGGTACCGTAAAACGGGGTTAGTTTTGAAGCCTTTTTACTAAGAGGTGCGGTGCTGCTACTTTATTACTCGAAGATCGAAGATTATAACTCGAAGCAAGTAAAAATAATCGGGAGATTCACGTTAATAATTATAATTAGTTATCAAGTGAATATCTATTTGAATCGGATTTTGTTCACGATTTCAAGGATTTTAATTTTTCTGCCCGGAACCCTAACTATTTTTCTTTTTTTTTTGCTCATTTTTACAATTTGCTCATTGTAACATCGGCTATCTGCCAGTAAAATCCTGTCAAAATCGGTCCAGCCGTTTCGAAGATGGGAGTTTGTTCACAATTTCATTCCTAATCAATTTTCTCTAATAAAAGAAAGAAACATTCTATAAAAGTCGTCATTCAGCCTATGTTACTCCTTATAATATCAGCTATCTGCTAGTGAAAGTCCCGTCGAAATCGGTCCAGTCGTTTAGGAGATTAGGCGAAGCAAACAGAGAGACAGACAGGCAGACAGGCAGGCAAGCAGACAGACAGGCAGGCAGGCAGGCAGGCAGATAGACAGACAGACAGACAGATAGACAGAAAGACAGACAGATCAAAGAAAATTTAAAAATTGTTTTTTCTTATATTTGCCTACCGTATATTTATACTTTCATATATGCATTTAGTAAAAACTGTTATTTTGACATTACAAACAGACACTTCATTTGTATTTATTAGTATAGAAATTAGTATAAAATTATAGATGTATAGATTAGTATAGAAGTATATTATTGATTTGTGACTTTCAGTTCACATTTTAAACAAGATCTTTATCTGAACAACTAAACCTCAAGATTTCAATTATTTTTATTGGAAGTAATTATAAACGTTACAGAAGTGACAGATTCCAAAACATTGAAATCACAAAATTACGTTTTTTTAAAAAAATTTTACAGTATAACTTCGCGAAAAATAATTTTGCAATAATTTAATTCGCGTATATTGATAGATAATTTAATAACGAATAAATAGTGGTCGCTGACTGTTTTTTCAATACGACTACGTACTACGAAAAAAGTTACAAGCGAATTTACAAGAAAAAAATAGTTGTTTTTCCCGATTTCTTTAATGACAATTGAAGCACGTGCTTAGGATAGAAAAATTATATTTCTGAATAATCAAATCACATTCCAAAGGGATTAAAATAGATTCCGCGCTATTGGCAGAAATATGTTATTATAACCCAATAAAAACAGCAAAGTAATACGTAAAGAAACAGATACATCGCGTGGACTGTACTCTTTTTTGCGTATCGATCTGCAGACATATCCAGTACATTTAATTAAATCATTTCTGGATTCATGCAGATATTATTTACTAAATTATAAAGCCACCAAACAATATCGTTAATGAAGAGGCAACGGTTTAATTTAAAGAAGCATAGTGCGTTCATCAAAACAACTTGTCGAAAGCAGTTATTACTGAAAATACAATTTTACGGCTGGAAATTCTAGACAACGTAGCGGTTCATGAAATAGATTAAGCATTTTTTGAAAATTTTTGCTAAATTATTATGTGGGCCCTTTGTTCATTTTGCTTTGTTAAGTACCGTTAAAAATCATTATTGCGCTTTATTCTATTAATCGCTTTATTAAATCATTGTTTTCAAAAAATCAAATTTTATTAAGCAAATAATTATGCAGAAATTATTATTAAAATTGTGAAGCGATTGACTGTATGATTAATCAAGATTAATATGTTGAATGTACTTACGGAATATGATTGTACTTGAAAAAAATATGTCACCAAGAATTTTGGCAGGCATTCATCGCATATTTATATTAATTAAAAAGCTATTATCGGTTTTATCAGCTATGAATTTTAGTTACTAACGATGGGTGATTGTCTGATAAAAAAAATAATTCAGAGGAATAATGAATTGTATATGTCAAGCAAATAACAAAAGAATACATTAAAGAGCTAATAAGAAACTGAGCGCACGGTACATAATATCGCTCGAGTTGGAGAAGCTTTAGATTTCATTATATTCACCAAAAATCATGTGTAACAAGTATAATCTGCTTCAGTCAATATACAGGATGTTTACTACAGAATTGCCATAATTTAGGAACGACATCCTTTGACTAAATAAGGTGATTTAAGTCAACTTTCTTTCAGATAAGTATCTCTCATATTTTCACATTTATATGTTGGTTTCATGTTATTTACGTTTTCAGTTGTTATAAGAACGACAGATAGATGTTATAAGAAACGATAATTTATTATATTTATGTTTTATTTCTCAATCAACAAATATAACTACCTATATTAACCACTATTTTCTATATAATGGTGCATTTTGGCGACATGCAACAGTCTGCCTTCTGCAGTCTGCCAACAAACAAGCTGGTACTCGTATTTATAACACAAATATTTTATTTATAAGCTTTTAATAAATCAATTACCTTCAATTAGAGAATTATATACTATTATATATGCAACCAATTATACACATTTGTGTAATTGAAATTTTTGGTTGTATATTACTTGAATTTAAAAATATTGCCTAATAAATTCATATATAAAATTCTACAGTACACATAACTCCACCTACCTATTTTCCTGTTAATGATTCTGGATCGTATCTATGCCTCAAATCTTAAATTTGTGTGTATCGTAGATTCCTATATGTTTAAAGAAAGAAATAATTGCAGGAAAATGCTTGAAAACTTAATTATTTTTTAAAGTCGATAATATTGAACTATTTAGATTTTTAATATCTAACCTAGAATTAAATGGAATACACAAATAATATGTGTGTTTATTTATAAATATTCAAATATTTTATCTGATTCTTGGAGCTCAGTATTGGTAAGTAAACTTTGTATAAATATTACTCATTGATATATAGTTTTTACTATGATCCATATACTTTTAAACTAGCTAGCTTTTTATTTCTGATCAGATATATGTTGTAAGGTATACCTTTTTATCATTGCGATGTTATTGTAGGTCTTGTTTCCTCGCTGGGGGTGAAAACTATGGATTGCTTGCACATTATCCCTCTTAACTCTTGATTGTTGTTACAGCTATCTGGAACCTCGTCTCCTCGCTGCACATGTACCAAGTCTTCGTAGACGTTCTTGTGAGTAGATATATCCTTTTCTTCGTATTTGATCTATCTTTTTACGATGAAAAAACTGGAGAATATCAGTTTACAGTTACATCAGAATACAGTTAGTTCCTGGAAACCAGGATATACATACTTATTTCCTGTTTGTCTGTTCACTAGATTTTATTCACTTAAGAAGTTTTGATTTATGCACTTTCACTTGGTTTTTAAAATATCTATCACATATTAATTATTATAAATACTTACTTAATTTTATGGTTATATTACAATGCTTTTTGAATTTATGTATTTCTATATTTGTTTAAGGTATTATATTTTTTCACTGTGAAGATGGCCTTACATGTGGCATAAGCTGTCATATCAAATTACCATTTGGACAATATTTTTACTTTAAATAAATATATTATATTTATATATTAAATTATATTTTACTTCATTGAATTTGTAATTACTATCACGTTTGAATATGTAGAATGTAGTGGTAGATGCTCAATATTCGATTGAATCTTGGGTTATACGGTTTCTAATCCAATATTAGATCATATTTTAAAAAGTAACTGTATCTACCGTTTGTTGTTTCAAAATACTATATCGTCTTAAAATGTTTGTTGCTATCGAAAAAACGTTTGCGAATTTAACGATTCTCAATTTTGTTTTCTCATATAGCCGCCCTTATTTTCACAATACTGCTTTTTAATGCAAAACTGACACGTGGCCGATTATTGCATATACTGCATTTTTATTTTAGTTGTGCATCCCCTTTAATAATAGAGATAACTGCTTCAAAAAGGAACGAAAAGATTCGAAAAAAATGGGGATATAGTTTAATATCAGTACACACCAACTGTTTTAAACACAGCCTTCCACAGGGTGTTGCAAAGTTCATGAAAAAAAACTTTTCTTCGTTGCAACACCATGTGTATACTGAAAACTGAAATTCGAATAAGATACTTACTACTGTGGCAGAACGAAACGTCGGTAGTGCTCTAGCTGATACGTATTATATCTAGTAGCTAGACCAACCGTGTGCGTACGGTTAAACTTATTTGCGTTCATTCTTTCCTGCCGGCCAAAAAACCACGGCCTACGGAAAAAGTGTCGAGAGAAAGAAACACATCAGATAAGGTGGTTAATAGCGTTGTATCCAAACTATTATACCTACGCAAGCTAAAGTAAGAAGCTGAAAGAGCCCTGTGGTAAAAGGCAAACGAACAGAGTTCTCTCTGATAGTTATTCTGCCAGGTCTTTTAGGTAAGAGCGACCCTTTCTTCAAATAATGTGATGTATGTTAATTGTATTTTTTTTTAGTTTTTTAGTAGTTTTGTGGTTATCGTAATACTTTGCGTGGGGCCTCTCTATTTTAAACACCCATTAAAGCATATATAAATATTACCAGGAGAGATTAATTTTCCTAGCCAGATCCCGCACCATTAAAACCCTGAGATTAAGACTGTTTCATCGCACTACCATAGTGCCCTTGCTGAAGAAGTAGGCTGCAATTAAAACAAAATCAAGATCGGGTTGTCGCCAGGAAACTTGCAGTTTGATTTTTTGGGTTTATCTAAGCGGTAAATTTTGATACGAAGTGTATTACTAAAACTAAAACTCATTTTGCAACCCGCAGTTGAAGGTCCGAAATATGACAATAAATTGAAAGAAAAAATCAGATTTAGTTTTAGTAATGTATCTTCAAACTTATGTCAAAATTTGAGACCTTTGGAAATTTTGTTAGAACAATTGACTTCGAATATCTTCAGTGACTGGTCTATATTACATACATTTCCGCATAATAATATCTTAGTGATGCACGTAATTTAATCCATGGTAAACAAAGTAATTCCATACTATACATATTTACTTACCTTGTATTTTTATATGCCAGCGCCACACCTCCACATTTTCGTTATTAATATTGATATACGCGTTCATGCACCACAAAATAATAATATTTTAATTATTTTACTTTTGACATATTAGCTACTGATATTAAAGTATCATATTATAATGTAACATTTCCAATTTTCATAGGATGCAAGGAAAAAAAATAAAAAAATAAATATAAATTAGGTATATTAGAAAAAATAGGGGAAAGGCTTTGCCATAATTATAATTTTCTCTACCTTTATATTTTTTACCTTTAATTTTTTTGACAGAAATTTTATCCGGAATATCTTTTTTACAAGCTTTTATTTAACTTGCTATGTATGTATGTATCTATATATGTTTGTTCGGGCATAATCTTGCAACTGAATTATAAAGTAGTTATCCTCAACCGATTGAGTTGAAATTTTGCATGCAAGTAGAGTTTGGATGACAATGCACGGATAGCTAAGTGACGTCATAATAAATTCAATATGGAAGACTGCCCAAGATGAACTAGTTAATTTTTATTATGCACTTCCATGACATGGATATCAAGTTGAAGGGTTTACTGAGAAGAATACACAAATAAAATGACGTCAGACTAAATCCAATATGGCGGACTGCCAAAGATGGTGGATTAGTTATTTTTATGCACTTCCATGATTTGGAAATCAAATGAAAGGGTTTGCCAAGAAGAATACGAGAACAAGATGAATCAAGATGACCGTTACACCAATTTTAAAGAGTTATAACTGGCAATATATCAGTATGTCAATATATCAATATATCAGAACTTAATAGAGGATTGTTTTTAAAAATCTTCTCCAATTCTTTCATCATGTTAATTTTTTTAACTCGGAATCCATACATATTTTTCTGTATAGTTTCATCCAATGTAAGACAATTTGATTTTCCCGGCTTCGTCAATATGGTGTAAATGGAAAGCAGGCCACATAAAAAACTCGTAGAATTCTGCAAACTTTTCGATTCTTTCGGTTGTTAAATCTGATATTAACTCATTCGCCAGGCAAAGGTTAGGGATAATTTGGTGGTGCTAGAACAAATCTTGTAAAGACCGACAAGGGTCAACTGCAGGCGACACAATTTTTTCAAGATGGCGATCAAAAACTTAGTTGCTCCAATCCGTCTGAAATTGTTAGCTTGGAGTTTTTGGAGTCTCCGATTACGATTTTGGGGTCGAATTGTTAGGGACAAATCTTGCAACTGAATTTTAAAAGTACGCCTTGGTTTGATTAATACTATGACTTGTATAATTTGCCGAGATGGGCGTCAATAGTATTGATTTGCAACCAGTCTAGGAGAAGGGAAACCAGGAAGGCAAACCAGGAAATGTGTTTTGTTGGGCACAAGTAACCTTCAACCTGAAATAAGTAGAGTTAAGGATGAAGGTTTCCTTATGAAAGAACTAGACTGTACTAAATTAACAGGTATACCACCATTCAACAATGACGCATTAAATGAAATGAACAGACGTAGAAACATGTTCAGCGATAGCTAAGAAATAAAAAATAAATTAATAGGAAAAATCTACCTGTGTAGATCAACAAGAATACAATATGTAAAAAAATATATTTTTTATAAAATAGGTAAATCTCGCGATAGGCTTTTATATCATATAAATTGTGTAATGTAATAAATTGATGGGTTTAATTTAATTTTAAGTTTATTTTCGTCTTTTTAGTGCATTTAAATGAAAGCTTGTTTGTAAAAATGTTTTTTTCTAGATATTAATTTATTTTGCAAGAAAATTTCAAATTTTGGTACCTTTTTCCGATTCTCGCCTATATCTCAAAAACTATATATTTCATCGAGAAACCCATTCTATACACAATTAAAGTATACAAAATATCCTGCATTTTCAACGTATTTTATTTCTTTCGATCCGATGTTTTGTTCCGATCGCTGCTAGAGCGCGCTGGAAAATCAAAATCCGAAAGTGCCAAAAATACGATTTATGACACTTTAAGTCTGATTTTCGTGGATACAACCCATGTTGACCATATATGGTTTCACAGTTTTGAAAATATAGAATATATTGCAGACAAATGAATAAAATAAACTTATAATTGCACCATACATTCATACAAGAAAAAGTACGTGCTCTAAAGCATAGGGAAATTTATAAAAAAAAAATAAATAAATGTGTATGTAAATGCTGACGGTAGTAGTGCAGCTATATTTGTGGAGGCCATGAAAGCTGCTTTCCTATAATTCAAAAATCTCTGATGGTCCAAAGAAGATGCCGTCCTCCCTCCTTAGTGTAGCCATACACTAAGACAAGGAATCGTTCCCCAGCTGTTGTAACACTTTGGTTAGTGGCCTTTATATCCTTAAATATGCTTGCAACATCACCAAGGTCTGGGTTGAAAGGTGCCGAAAGCGTATCGCAACCTCTCATCACGTGTAAGAACACAATGTGATCTCTAGTGATTTTGTTTTTTACAGTTTGCATAGAGAATATGTTGTTGGAGGAATGTTGCTCTTCCCTCTTCAGATAGAACACGTTTTCTTTCTTGCGGAGATCTACTAAAATCACCAACAGATCGATATCTTCCACAACAACCACGACAATCTCAGCACATTTAGCCAAAACAGGGATTTGTTGACAGACATGGTGCCTGCGTCTTATGATGTTTGTTTCCAAGTTCTTGTTTGGTGTCTTTTCTATGATCATAGAAGTCAATCTTTTTTTGTTGTTTGGATTGGCGAGGAATTTTTCTTGGTTTGTGGTCGGGATCAGAGTCTCATCGAAAAGAATGTCCGCCGAAGTCGTTTTCATGGACCTTTTTAACCGTTCAGCACTTTTGTTCCGCTTTGAGCACGATCGGGAGAGCCATCAAAGACAACAACTGGTTAAGGTCCATATTTCTGCATTACGTAGTCAACATATCTCTCGCATATTTTAGAAAATGCTTGCCTCTCGGGCCAGATAACTCTACGTAATAATAAAACCACATCGATGACATATTTCACTAGACCACTGAAGTGCTTATTTTGAATGGGAACGAATTCTTTGTATATACTCGATTTTATCTTTACGTAAACCATTTTGAAATTAAGGACTCAGATCAGAGGATTAAGGACCCAGATCATAAAACAATAATTGCTCCAGTTCTTCATCCGAATACTTCGCGACACTGACGCGTTGAAACAATGTCGTGGGATTTATGGACAAAATTTCGTTGTCCACTTATTACGCTGGTCATTATGGCAAGCGGTTAGACACTATCAGTCCTTTGGAATTTTACATTATTTACCAAAGTTACACATTTCAACAGTTCTTTTGATGCCAGTCATGCCTTTCTTCCAAGCCTCATGGCAGTCGACTCTTGTAAGGGACTATCTGTTTGTATTTTATACCTGCCCTATCTACATTATTTATAAAAATAATATGATTAATGGGCAGGTACTGGGTAGTTCCATATATTTCTACAACTGCCTACAGCCTTTATTTTTAAAATATTAAAAATACATTTTTGTACAGGTATTTTGGTGATAAAAATAAATTTATTTTTTTTACTAAATTGTAAATGAATTAGTATTGTGCCGAATAATTAAATACAATGGTGCCTTATTTTATATCTAATTTAATAAAAAATATCATTGAACCTAATTTAAGTAGTTTCATTTAAAATTATGTACGCAGATATGTGGAATATGGAAAAAGAAGTTTTATTCTATTTATAATTTCAGGTTTAATTAATAATCATAAAAATGAGAAATACTCTTGGTTCTGTTGATAATCCCCTCTAGAGTATTTGGGTTACCAAACGCAATAAAAACAAAACAAAACTTACCTAAGACACTAAATATTTTATTTGTAAAATGAAAAATATTATTTCCTCATATATTAATCAGTAACTAAAGCAACTCTTATTGAGCGATGCTCAGAATCAGTTACCACTACTGCACATTTAGATACAATGTTCACACTCACTATCAAACAATTTGTGATACATTTGAGTCATTTCAAATAGTAATAGATTCAATTTATTCAAACAGCAAAACCACTTAAATGCAATTCGATCGTAGCAATCAATCAAGTCAGTAATATATCAAATTAAAGTTAAATATTGTTTATTGTTTAGTGTACTATAGTTCATGAAATTTTTTAATAAGTAATAAATGTTTGATGAAAGAACTTGTTGCTAATTTGTTGTCTGTTGACTATTTGGTTTTATTTCGTTAATTGGTAATTAAAATTTCTATATTTCACATTTTATTTATTTTTCACTCGTCAATAATGACATTGTTTCGAATTTTGACACTGTCAAATAAATATCATTTTAGGATATGTTATTTTCGTATTTAGCTACAAAACAGAATTAATTTTTTTTTGCTAAAGCTATCAAGTCCTCTCAAGGGGACAAAACTGTTAGCATAGTTTCTGATGCTGACGGGCGAAGAGGGGCTGGGGGGAACGATGGATTAAAAGCATGGGAAAATGGTTTTTACTGTATATCTCGGCGGATTTTGACTACAAAAAAAAGTTTTATTATAGCCCAACTAGATCAAAATCGAATGATTAAGGGGGGAGCACTGACCGGGGGGAGGGGGCTCTGACCGGGCTCAAAATCAAGGGGAAATATTTCTCTTTTTCCCTGAATATTGACCGATCTAAAAAATCAAACGGCGTTGTGTTAGATTTGTTTGTTTTTATTCGATTTCTATAAGGTTTTGAATTCGATTAGTATATTTTTTTATGTATGTTTATCCATTACTCTGGGGCGGCTAAAGCGAATTGGATATTTGCTGGATAGTATAGGATATTATAGGGAAGTGGTCCCATTGAAATTTTAACCATTTGGTACTTCCGGTTATAATGGAAGTCGATGCCACCTTTGTTATTCTAAATGAAATCTTATATACCTATTATTGAATTTTCAAAAGGTTCATTTAAAACTGATGCTATGAATCATGATGTGGGTAATGGACTTCTCTTCATCTTTTCCTGTTTTAAATACATATTTGTGTAATTCTTTAGTTTATATTTAAGCTACAGTTAAATCTAGAATAACTATAGGTTAACGCAGATCAGTTAAATCACAGTTAAATATATAAAAACTAGATATAAATAAGGTTTAACTAAAATAATTTATAAGCAACTTTTAAAACCGGCGCAAGTCCATAACAACGTATCTAAAACAAATGTGGTGATCGGTACTTTACCTCCGTATTGCCATACATTCTAACAAAGCCCGCAGCTATACATTTACCTGCATTCGTACAAATTACATCTCCAACAGGTATAAACTACCTACCTGAGGTTATGATTCTGCTGGATGAAACCAGAAATATCTACACCAACTAACAGATCGAACGCTCAGCACAGTGCGTGCTGGTATAGTTTTAAAAGCAGAGATAACGCGGAATTGAGTGATGTAATAATTGCTCCCATATGTGTACTATTGATTATTCATGTGATAATATATATAGGTATACGTATAGGTATATATATATATATATATATATATATATATATATATATATATATATATATATATATATATATATATATATATATATATATATATATATATATATATATATATACTGTGAAAAGTAATCTTGGGTTTGTAGCATTTCATTACATAGACAAATAAGCAAATAGACGAATAATAAGGAAGATACACTTACCAGTTTACCAGTTCTATATCTGGACATACACATGGAAATGGAAAACCACTTTGAAGTTGTACAAGTTCTTTCATCTTTATTGAGGATCTTCAGAGTGGTGTACGACCTGTTTCATTGATCATTTATACTTGAATTTAAAATAATAATACTCCAACACTTGCAGTGACGTTTTATGACATTAATTTTTGACGGAACTCAAATTCTTAGAATACACAAACCTAGTCTACTATTTATATTATTTGTTCTATTTCAACATATTATATATGAAAGCATTAGGCATGCAGTTATCCAGTAGATGATAAACTGTAAAATGCATAAAATCTTGTAGATCCTATATTGAAAACAACTACTTTCTTTAGCTATGTGCTAGAGAATATTGAATTACATTTACAATAGAATCTGAAGCATTCAACGAGGGAGTGATACAGAAATTGCTTCCTTATATTGGTCCAATATTTACCTTTTCTTGCCAATATCGATAACATATGTACTGAAAATATCATGCCAACATAACTTACTAATATGATGCCAATATGGGTAGAATATGTAGGATAAATAATATAATAATATAACTTGCCAATATTATGCCGATGTTGGTTAAATATAATATTATCTAAATGCTAAAGTTTTCTGCATAGAGACTATCAAAAATGCTAATACGATACGTGCGTTTATGCGTTTATCAATCATACTTCTTGACAAGCTCAATACGTCGTTCTATAAATAGATTATATAAATTCGGCATTATCTTATATGCAGCCACCGGGAGGAGAGATGTTAGGACTCATATCACAGCATCACAGATATCATATTTTTTTAATTCCAATAGTTGTTAGGACCACCACCAGGAGTAGTGTAAATTCAAGTTTGCTGCCTCGAAAGACCTGTGCTAACTTCGTAGCACTCGAATAATCGCTATTTATTTAGTATTTTTTTAGTATTTAATATTTTTTATTTAGTAAGTAAATAGTAAATAGTAAATTTTCGTCTTTTTCATTATATCTTCTAAACTATGCGTCTGTCCATAAAGCATTTTATTACGTTTTTTAAAGTACATTAAATTTGCTACAATATGAGACTAGAACCAGCTCTATAGGGATAACATTTACCAAGATACAGCCCTCCAAAAATTGTCATATTTTCCAAAAAAGTAAAATTTTAAGATTTGGTCAACTGTCGTACCCGAAATCGGGGAATATTTCAGTCATAGTCATAGGAGAAGATATAGCGAATGCAACTAGCTTTAATTTAAGTACAGAACGACGTTCGTAAGCCAGAATTTTTTTTCCAAAGAAGTGAAACCCATATATATCGACAAGAAATATATATTTAGCCTATTAATAATATTATTATATTTACAATGTAATTCGACATTTTTATTTATTGATATATTATGTATATCATATACATATAGGACATACAGTGACATACAGTGGCGGCTCGTGGGTATTTTCAGAGGGTGGGCACAAAAAAATAAATAAAAAATTCAGAATCTAACTGCAAATTTACTAAAAGTAAATTTTCAGTGCGTGTTGTTATTTGTGTAACTGTACCGTGTTACAGGTTATATGTATAAAATCTGTATATTCCGCATTATAGTAAAATTTGCTTTAGGCAGATATGATATGGTTATATGTATGATCTGTATATGTTTCTCATAATAGTAAAACTTGTCTAAATATGAAATAAAGTAAATTTGCAGTCCGTGAAGAAATAAAAATGTAAGTACATTATACTTGGACATTTTTTTGGATTTCTAAGCATTGTGAGGAAACTATCAGACCTACGGTCGTCGTTCTGTGCTTAAATTAAAGCTACTTACATTTGCTACAACATATTCCCGAAAGTTGAACACATCATTTCACTTTTTGGAAAAATTGCCAATTTTTGGAGGCCTGTATCTTGGTAACTGTTATATCTACAGAGCTGGTTGTAGTCTCAAATTGTAGCAAATTTAATCTACTTTAAACTACTAACTACTTTACTTTAAGTACTTTACTTAAAGTAACTACTTTACTTTATGAACAAACGCAGCATTGATATACTGAAAAAACCAAAAAAGTGCGAAAATTTCGCGGTTTTTCGAGTGCTACGAAGTTAGCAGAGTTAATCTTTAGAAGCTACGAACTTGGATATACACTACTGGTAGTGGTTCTAGCAACATATTAAAAAATTAGAACTAACCGTTGGTTTGCGATTTTAGCGGTTTCTACTATTTGACTTGCCTATGGAAACACGTGACTACCTGTATTACTGTACTACTGTACTGTAACTACTAGGCGATATATGTAAATTATATTAAAATTGTTAAACAAACATATTTGAAATATTTAATTGAAATAAATAAATATAGACAAGGTTCGTGAACCTCGACTAGAACATTGTTTTATAATACAGAACGTTCCTGGTCACACATGCGGCCCGCGAAATAATAATATGCCGCCCCATCTCCCGCACAAGTCTCTAACTTCTGGGGTTCTAACTTCTGGGCTAACCATTATTATTATTATTAAGTTATATTTTTAGAACGTAATTTGCATTTTATTATATATTATTACTAATAATGGAACATTTTGAACTTAATAATTATTAGCCTCATTAGTACTTGAAAACAATACCTACTTGTTGATAACATAAAAATGCTATCACCTTATAAAATAAGAAAGGAATTAGGCACCGTTTTCAATACTCGTTAATTTACTATTACCACTACATTGTATTGGTACTACATTCTAATGGAATACCCACAGGGAATACCCGATCACAGCATTACTACAATAGCTAAGTATATATAAATGTCGTAAACCGTGGCATGGCTAGAAAATATTTCAATGAAAAGTAACCTGTTGCCTGTTAATGAATAAATAATAAATGCAATTACTATGTTTACATTGGCGTGAACATAATTGATAATATTATAATCCAAAAGGACGCCTTAATAATGACAGCACAAATTATTTTCATGTAGGTAATATTTTTCCAGCGTGAAAATTATTGTAAAAAAATATTACTGCTTTGTTCAAGGATAATTCTGAACTCCGAACCATGTATCAAAAATATAAGCGATGTATATACCTCAAATTATGTATAATTATAAACTATAATAATAATAAAATATAATATATATAGTATAATAATAAAATATAAAATATTCCTATAGTGCCTTTGTTTCTTAAATAGGAAACCCCATATTTTATAGTCGCATGTTGCTTTTTGGGAAAAAATAAACATCTTTTGTTTGAACTATTATTTTTTATTTCGGCTTGTAATTTGTTTGCAAATTGCTAAAGTTTGAAACTTCGATTGTTCTATTGTATGGAGGTTAATGCACAACATTTTGAGAACCTCCTGTCTTGATGTTGAAATAAAAAAAGATAAAACTAATCGAAGAGGTTATTTTTCGATATAACATCCGATTTTTCCGATCCGATTTTTCCGATCCGATTTTTCCGATATAACAACAGTGATTTTTGTTTTTTTATAGTCGGGTATTGTATTTTGTGAAACAATAAACATCTTCTGTCTGATCTTTTCTTAATTTGATATAATTTTTTTTCTTAATTTAGCAATGTGCAAAAAAACTATAAGTCGAAATAAAAAAAGTTCAGGCAAAATATGATATTTTTTCATAAAAAACAATATTCGACCATTAAAAAAGGTTCTCATTTAAAAAACAAAACTCACCCCCCTCCCCCTGCCAAGGGGTGATCTTCTATTGAAATTTATTTATTACCTTTCATGGCACAGATTTTAACGAATATTTTTTATATTAACCACATGTATTTAGCATGTAATAAGACATTCAACAGGATGAACCATAATTGTACAAGAAAGTAATTATTATGGTATGTTAATTAGGTATTACGAAGAAGTATAATCTAGAAAATGATAAAATATAACAATCAACAGACAACAATCAATATTTTGCTGATATATAAAATCTGTCTGTAAAAGTACTTAATAGTGCAATATTGATATGCTGTTAAATTTGCAAAAAAACTATATAAACGATATGGAATGATAACAAACGCCTTATATGTAAAAACAGATAAGTATTACAATACAATTAAAAGTAATTAGTAATACAATGAAAAGAAAAATAGCAACAATATTTAACCATGAATAAATCAAGGCCAGACTGGGACAGCAGATATTTTTTGATTTTTTTTGCAGAAACGATATATTTTAACACAATGTGCTACCAACTACTAATAATAGAAGGAGCAGGAATAATAAAATTGTTCATACAAATTAATACAAGGATAATCAATAATCAATTTCAAAGTTACACAATAACACTAACTATTTATTTGCTTTACTTTAAGAATGTGAAATCATCAAATTCTGATATAACTCGGAATTTTGATTCCAAATTCCGATTTTTATCTCCAAATTTTTAAATTTCGAGTTATAACGCAGGCATATAACTAATTAAATTTTATTGCAACTAATATCTCCAGAAAAAATTCAAAATATACGTGTCATAATTCGGAATTTTAAAATTCTGCTTTATTATAGCTCGGAATTTAATAATTCCGAGTTATAAGTCGGAAAATAATTTATATTTATTTATATATTATATTATATTTATATCAATAAGTGGAAAGTAAGACAAATCAGATTTACTATTAAAATACAAAATCTAGGCGTAGTTAAATAGTTCGTTTGTTAAGACAATCGGATTTCAGACTGAGATGCATTATATATATTAGGGGTGTTTTGTTTTCGGTCCCATTGACTAATGTCTTAGCAGTAGATCTAAAAAAAATTTCTCCCAAAATTTCAGCATCCTAGATCAAACCTGTGACCGGCGCAAATCGAGTTTGTTTCCCATTTAATTAACATGTAAAAGCGACGTTTTTACTCAAACATGAATAGCGGGTAGACAATTTTTTTAATAATAATTTCTGATGAAAGCATTTTTATAGAGAATTAAATTTCCTACAAGAAAGGTCCTTTAATACTAAATCCGTGAATTCACTATTTTCAAAGATATGCTAGTTTAAACATTCTCTTAAAAATCGGATTTCATTCAATTAATTTTAAGGATAATGATTAATGATAATTGATTAATTAGTAACAATTAATTAGTATTAAATTAATAATAAATAGTTATAATTAATAACATTTTAATTCATAATAAATGATTTTTGTTTTTTCAACTGTTGAAAGAACGAACAAAAGTGAAACTAGAAAAGTAAGAAAAGTTTCAAAGCATTACAGAAAATCAATGTATTTAAGTGTAATATTAAGTAAAATATTATAACAATTATATATAAAGCTTTCGTCTCCTACTCTCCCCTTTTTTTCATCAGTCACCTTCTACTTTATACCTTCCGAAGCACAAAATTTAAATATCATCATCATAAATCAGTTTCAAAGAATAATATCAATCGAACAGTCCAAAACATTTTAGTAATAACTTTCCTTAAAATTGAATGCATGAAATCCGATTTTTATGAGAATCAGATCTCAGGACTAGCATCTTTGAAAATAATGCTAAATTGCTAAATAATTTATCATTCAACCTTGTATACTTGAAGTACTTGAATAATTAAGTAACTATTCGCCATTTGGCCCAATATTTTTCTTTTTAGTTGGATTTAATATATAATTAAAGCTCATTTTTTTGGACAATTCATTTAATTTTTTTTATTAACTTCGCTTTAGTTATAAATTTTGCTCTTGATATCTTGCTCAAGCGGAAATTTAAACACATTTTCTTTCCAAACTGAAGTGACTCAGTTTTAATCGTCCCCGGATGATGCCAACTTGGTTGGCGAAACGCGCGTCGAGCGAAGTGAAAGTGTTTTGGTGTTTGTGGAAACTACTCCAAGTGTTATAGTTACATCAAAGGTTCCAGCTCCTTCCAGGAAAACTAAACTAAAAGAAGAGGTGTTATACTCACTAGTCTGAAACATTATCAAATAAAGTTATAAATCGTAAATTACACTCCATTCACAACAAGCCTATATAGTTTTACAATTGTTTATGTTTGTTCCGCATCAATTAAAATATATCGTCAAGCCATTCATTCTATCAAGTGCACAATAAGCTTCATAAAGTGAGTAGTGACATACGCATGCATAGATACCCGAAACGCAAAATTGAGTAATTTCGCATAATGTTTAATAAATTCCTATACATTAATTCATTCCGTAAGTAACCGGTAGGAATCACATTAATGACAAATTTCTATGTAAATTTTTAACTACAATTTGCAGCATTATTTCAAAACATCGATGAATCATAGACAACGGCTTTTATCATAACAATTAAGTTAGTTAACTCGCAGTTCTCGATAGCAATTAATTGTAACAAAATCATATACAAATTAATAAAGAAATCTATTTCAAAACCACGCGTCAAAATTTACACGAATTTGCACTTAGGTCATGCGTATCTATTGCCAATGCATTTGAATTGAAAGGAAGATTTTTGGTAAGGTTAGAAAAAGCTACTAACAAATATGAAATTGCATATGACAGTTTTTTAAGTGTAAGTTGTAGAAATACCTTTTTATTATATTTCTTTGAAACACCCTATTTTCATCTGTATTAGTAATAATGTAATATGGCCTAATATCATTCTCACCCTCTACGAAAGCATACTTTTCTGTTTTAAATAGGCATAGTGAAAGCGAAAGTTAATGCTAAATTTAAATTGTGTTTTATATTATAAAATCGAGGGGATAATGAAAAGTTTTATACATTACACTCTGCCAAAGCCCTTTTAGGTGCTCGGAGGTATTCAAATAGCCTCGTAGCAAATAGCTTTGTAGCAAATAGCCTCGTAGCAAATGTAAATATTTACATTCCAAGCTGCGAAAGCTTACTTTTAGGTGCGAGGCGAAGCCGATGCTATTTCTTTCCGTGCGCTGAATACAAAAACCGAATATGACTTTAAAATGGAATTATAGAACACACAGAAAACATAGAACGCACAGAAAACTAAATTTACGAAAATCTATATCCTATCTAATATCTAATATGCGTCGTACCTATTTTGTATTTTAATTCGCAAATATCTGAATATATAGATACAATTCTGTAATATCTAACATAGACATAGAATAATTTAAAACAAATCACCTGTTAAATAATTTTAGAGTAACCCTGGAAACGCACCATACTATGCCAAACACTTGTATTGTCAGCGTTGTTTATTTTCTATCAATTAAATTTATACCGATAAAATGTACTCAGAAGAAAATGCCTAAATTTCCGATAATATCCTAGAGCGAGTGGCACTAGCGAACTTGAATTTATTACTAGTAATATCCAAGTCAAGATATGAACACGAATATCGAATGGCGAAATCTGAACAAAATTAAAACTGTCAATATTCTTCTAGTTTACTTTGTAGAAATAGTTAAGTATATATAAAATCATCCACATTATAGAATCGATTCTCCACGTTAAAGAGTTTCTTGTCCTTAAAGGAAAATGCTAACATCAACAAATATCCAAAAACTATATTTATTTCCTAAAGCGTCAAGCTGTACATCTTACATACCGAAAAAGTCCAAAGTTTTAATAGTAGAGCAAGTAACAAAATTTTTATGTGTAGCTCCAGATGAACAATATCTACTACCATCTGTTTGGGATCTTTGCGAAGAGATGATTTAATACGTTTAAATTTAGACGATGTGGTTACGAGATAGAAAAACTTATACATCAAGAAGTTTCACC
Source organism: Tetropium fuscum (assembly GCA_964058915.1). Lineage (NCBI taxonomy): Eukaryota > Metazoa > Arthropoda > Insecta > Coleoptera > Cerambycidae > Tetropium > Tetropium fuscum. The sequence goes on along the minus strand of CAXKVY010000190.1, from coordinate 295,938 downwards.
ATTACCAATAATACTAACGAAGGATGTAAATTTGAGCTCTAGACACTTTATCGTAAATATGCCTACGACCTAAAAATATGAAGATTATTTGTTGCATATCGAAACGGCAGGTGTTACGTTCAATACGTTGGGTGCCATACCATCAATCGTGTTTCGAAAATTGTTGCAGAATACCTAAAACTAGAAGATCCCACAAAATAAAACGGGCGTTGACCAAGGCGTTCTTCGGCAATCATTTTGGCGGAAAGCGGCGCTGATTTACTCATTCAGAAAAGGCACGGAAAATGGCGAATCTTCCAATGTAGTAGAGGTTTGAGGACCTCTACTACTTTTTTGAGGAAAAACATTTTTTCTTAATATCTATCTAGACTTAGATGTCTAATATCTAGACTTAGCTGTTCGCAATAGATGAGTATCGAATGACAGACCCCATATAACACTAATCACTTGGTTCGTATGATAGACATATTATACTTATTATAGGCACTGTCACTGCACCAATTCGAACGGTTTTAGTCACTTTAGCCGTCGAACAAATATGTTTGTCCACATGTGTTTTCCATCGAAGTTTTGCATTTAGGGTCATACCTAGATACTTTGCTTCGTTGGCATGTGGGATTGTTTTCTGGTTGACAATCACTGGAGTATAGTCATACTTCTTGTTGGTGAAATTGACGTGAATGGATTTCGTCGCATTTAGTTTGATGCACCATGTCTTTGTCCAAGCGGTGATATTGTTGACTGCTGTCTGAAGTGACGGTCAGTGATGTATAAACGAAGAATTTGGCTCATTTGTCGTGGCAAATATTTTTCTAGTTTGTATTCCAGGCTCCGATGCCGCACTCGGTCGAATGCTTGGGCCACATCTAGGAATATCGTTGCGCAGATCTTTTTCTCTTCTAGTGGTCTCTCAATTACAGCGGAGATTCGTTGCACTTAATCCATGGTTGAATGTTTACTACGGAATGCAAGCTGGTGGGACGGAATAAGCTTTTCCTTAATGATTGGTTTGGGTCTTTGCAATAGGAGCTTTTCTATCAACTTGGATATAATCGGCAATAAGGAAATTGGTCGGTATGATGTTCTATTTTCAGGAGGTTTGCCAGGTTTTGGAATCATTATTACTTCAGCAATCTTCTATTGTACAGGCACGCATCTGAGTGGTAGTGCTGTATTGAAGAGATTCGTCAGTCTCATGATACCTTTGCCGGGCAACTCCTTAAGTATTTGTGCAGTTATTAGATCATAACCTGGCGCTTTTTTTGTACTGAGATTGTTTAATAGTGTTGGTGATCTCAGCAGGTGGTATTGGCATAATTATCGTGCCGTCTCTGCTGGTAATTTGTGGTATCTCTTTTATGTCCGTAGGCTCATATGGCTGAAATGTATTTGCCAAGTGATCAGCAAATTTCTGCCTTTTCTTCGGCTCGTCGAGACCAGTTGTCATCATCTTTTCGAATGGGAGGGTCATGATTCTTTGGCCTATGCTACAACTTAGTTGCCTTCCAGAGGGTCCAGAGGTTCCAGAGAGTCCCTTTCGACTCCCTAAAGGAAATTTTCTAAATACTCATTCTTGATGATTTTAATTTCATTTTTGAGGTGTTGGCAGAGATTATTTAATACGCGTTTGACGCCCGGCAAACCATTTCTCGTATAATTCGGAATTCATGTCCTCGTGGCAGTCTACGGTCTTTTTGGATTCAAATATCAATTCTCCATTAGGCAGAAATCCACTATCACTTCCACTATGCGTTATAATTAAACGGCGACCTTTCCCAGACGGTATTTAAACCAGTTGTCCAGCCGTAATATTCAAGTCCAGCGTAAAATTCATGTCTTTCAAAATTTTTGCCAGACTAAACCTGCACATTTTAGGTATAATATCATTTTCACTTATACCTTCCAGCACCTTATCTAAAGTGGGCAATTCGTTATTTCTAAAGAAACCGTAGACCGTCCTACGCATCGCATGTTCGGTGTACACTTCCATGTATCTTTTCTTCTCTTAAAAGTTTGTATATACAGGACTTTGATGCTTATAAGTTTATCTATCTGTATGCAGTAAAATACTCGTAAAATAATTTTCTTCGCAGTTATCGTTCGGTATTGTGTACGTTTTGGAATATTTTCCATCGTTCACTGATATTATATTCACAATCACAGTAAAACAGCACTAGATATACGCGAATATCTCAACCAATGCACTACTATATCGCGAGTAACCGTTACAGATTACAGAATACGGGCAAAAATCCCGCCAACCCGCCAATGCTGGGTAAATAAAAGCAAAGGAATGTGTACCAGATTTACTGACTGTGCCAAATGAAAGACAGACAGCGCAAGATATAGCAAGATAGCAAGAGATATAATCCGCGTTCGATGTGCGATAGAGCGCCGTTGCCGCTTTTGACAAAAATAAATATTTACGGAATTGTCATATTAAAGTAGACGAAAATTAATGTAAAAATGGGTAACATCTTGGCCTATACTATATTATTGTATGCACAATAAATCTTTTAGGACATTCATAAATATAATATACAACTTTTATATAGTATTGTGGAATTTGATATGTTAATTGAATATTGAGAGATTTGAGAATTAGATGTGGCAACAGCAATTGCTTCTTTAGGCGGTCAGTGCACTTTCTATATTTATTAGAACTAGTGTGGATAATATATTCCAAAATCCCCTAAACAGTCGTCCACGCATGAATGGGCTATTTTTATTGGTAGTGGCTTATGAGAATCGCTATTCTCCTTTATTTAGGTCTGTGGTCAGAATCAATTAGTCTAATTTCTGAGTATATATATTCTCACGATGACAGTATAAAACCCGCTATTCCTTATTCGCATCAATCCTGTATTGTCTTGTTTAATCCTCCTTAATTATTTAATATAGTGCGTTTTTTAATTCATGCGTAATTAACAACACCACAATGTAGATGAATTTTTTGACAAATTAAAACCATGACAATTCAAATCAATTTCATCGCTAATTAAAAGGAACCTTGCTTTACTAGTTATGTAAACATATCGTTCAAATTATAAGACCGGACAGTATGGAGTAGGGACTAATTATTAGTAGTTTTGCTTGATAACTGGTCTTGGCTACAGGTTACTTAAGAACAAATATAGTATCAGTTTGGAAAGAAAGTAATATTATTTCAATTAATTATATATATTTTTTAAAAGTCTGGCTTTTGGTCTACTCATTCTATATGGAAATGGAGGAGAATAATAAAAGCCTATAATGAGAAGCAGCCATGGGTTACTCTGCTTTTTAAAATTCGTAGAAATTAATTATTTACGTCCATTTGAATCGAAAAATACAGATGACTAGCACAAATATATGAACGCAGATGCGTGGTTATCACTCCAGACAGCCTGAGCGAACCCCTACTGCCTGGCGCTTGAGGAATGAGCATTTGCGCTCTTCCAGGACTGTGATGACTTCATCCCGGGCTTATTACTGCATGTCCGGTTTGTCATAGTTCATATATAGGGAAATTCATGGGGGTGGAGGAGGTGGATAAGGCCCACAATGAGGAAAAGTTATACTGGGCTCCCTGGAGCAATTTTATAGTTATAATTGCATTGTAATAAATAGATAATCGCTTTATAAATACTAACCGACTGTTCCATGATGAATGGAGTTCTTTAAATTTATCAGTTGTCGGAGAAAATATGACCTTGACGGGTTGTTTTGATTTTCAATTGCAATTTGTTCATGAAGATTAAGTGTACTTCCTAATGCCGCTGGGGCCGAAAATTTCGCTTCCCATCCTCTCAACCCCACTCGATGCCGAAGGCGCGTGACCCTATTACGTCAGTTGTGAAGCACGAGAGGAACCAGATAAATATAAAGGAATAATTTTTACATACGTATACAGAGCTGGTTAAATGCTCTTATCTGCTCCTCAACATGACATCACCAAATCAATTAAATTCCTATTATTTCCTGTACGATATGTTCCATTTTTTATTGCAGCTCGTACATTTTCTTCTGAATCATACGTACTTTTTATTAATACTTCCGTGGAGATGTTGTTTGTAATCTCTAACTATTTTAAGGTGTTCCCATTCGTGCTCACTTTCAATTTAAAGGTCTTTTTTAGAGAATAAGTTTTAGAGAATAAGTTAGAGGAAAACGTTGGGACAGATCGATTCTCGGTATTTGGGGGACAAATTTTTATATTAAACTTGGTATTGACCCACCAACCCCAGCTCCAGCAACCCCTAAGTCAAGAATTTAAACAGGAAAAGGAAGGCGAGCGATCCCTCATTTGAAGCTTCTTTTTCGTGCGGTCGCATATAGAATTGAATTTCCTTTTAACGACAAACGAAGAACGAGTTCATAATTTGAAATTATATAATCCAGAAGGCAAATCGATACATTTGGAAATTTTTAACCATTTAGTATTGAGGGCAGTAAGGGCTTTTAAATCACTGCATCTGAGTCTCGGGAGATCTTTTTAAACATCTGATATAATTAAAAATGTATTGCATAAGAACCTTTTTTAAATAAAAATTAAACAAACAAAACAAAACACAAGCAAACTTAAAAACAATTATGCATTCACATAGACAATCAAAAGACCTTTAAACTGAGGGGTTCACACGACCACCTTACTGTAATTTTTGCTTTTGTTGGGTTGTTGATGTTGGTGTTCGTACTCGGCGTCACACTGACCCTGCACCATTGGATGAAATAGACAATTGCCACTCGGATCGACAATTGTCGATGGGGTCGATAATTGTTTTTGACGGAATTTGTTAAAAAAAATTTATATATTTTAGGCCCTTCTACGCCTTCGTAGTTTATCGTATTAGTAGCGTTACCGTAGAAAGTTCACGTAGTGATCGAGATAACTCCTTATCATCAATGTCAGGAGACTTTTTATTTTTTAATTACTTATTGCTTTTAGAGAACATTGTTTTACGTAAGGATTACGCAATTAAAAAGATCGCAAAATTTTTTTCGCTGCGATATTTAGCGCCAAGTTAAAAAATGCGAAAAAATATAAATACGATAAAATATAGGAAAACATTTTCTGAATTTGTTGAAATTGAAGTATTACATAGCCATTAGAATGCTTAACAAAATGCGCTGCATCCGATTGAAAAATTTTAATATGGCGACCCATTGCAACACTATTAAGTTGATTTCGGATCGCTCCCCATCCTGTCATACCGAATCTTGATGAAAATTATTGCAATCGGTAAGTAATAACAGTATCTTTCATTGTACCAATTTTCAGAATTTTTCATAATCAAATTAAATTATTAGCGAAAAACCCGTAACTAAGGACCGTAATTTTGTCAATTTTTAACTTAGAGATGTGCACTCGATTGCTGCACCGATTTTTATATAAACTTAAAAAAAGCGTAGCAGACGTTCTACTTAACCTATACATTCCAAACTTGCTCTTGACTTGCTCTTCATTCGTGACTTGCTCTTCATTCTGCAAGAACTGTGAGGGCAAAAACTGCAAGAACTTTGAAGAAAGCCATAATTTTTGAGGTGAATGCTTCTTTCGTCGCATTAGAGTGATTTTTCAAGGTCGCGTCGCGACACATTTAATAACATTTTCGTCTCGCAAGTGAGGAAAAGCATATGACAGATATGAGGGAGAGAGAGAGAGATAAACATAGATATCGAATGCAGCTTTGACTTGGACAACGATTCCCCACAAGTGTTCTAAAGCGGAAAGCAATTTTGATATAATGAGAAACAGAAATATCGAATGCAGTTTTGACCTGGGCAACGATCTCCCACAAGTGTTCTAAAGCGGAAAGCAATTTTGATATAATTTATAAACGATCGTGACAGAATCGGAATTAACCAGAATACTTATGCGTATCCTGCTGGATATATCTGCATTGGGCTTTCGAATTTGATCCAAATACTACTTCACATTCTTCGTGAGAAATTCGGTTTAGATGTGAATAACGACCGGAATATTGCCACGACTAAATCAGGACCTACGATTGATGATATATTCTCAAGAAATCTACACCATTTAGAATCACGAACATATGTGTGTCTCTCTCTCTCTCTCCCCTATGTCTCTCTCACTCTCTCAACGAATCGGTAAAGAAGTATTCACTTATATCACGTGTACTGTGTTGCACATGGATTTTTTTAAATATTTAATCCTTAGATTATCCGCTGAACAACTTTTGTATGAATTTTTTTTCATTTAAGCCCTATTTCAGCGGGTTCCGTCCAAAGTCCAAATCAAAACCTCTTACACCCCTACTATATTGAAAGTAATACAAATTAATTTGGCTTGCTATTTCTTTCTATATTATAACTAGGATTTCTATTAATTTTGCTAGCCAACATTTTTTCCACATTATAAAATATTCTGTTGAATTAGTTGGATATCTTTGTTTTTCTTTGTTACAACGTAATATGTTTCCATCTCATCTTTTATATAAAATAGCAGTGGCGGCTCCTCGAGGTTGGCAGGGTGGGCAGTGCCCACCCTAGGATTTAAGGTATAAATATAAAAAGTAAAAACAATAACAAAAAAATGTTTCAATTATCATGTAGAATGTTCAATATGTTTTAACACAATAGCATAACAGATTTTTATAAGTCTTAAGTAAGATTATAAATAAAAAGTAAAAAGTATATTATTAATCAGTAATCACATTCCGATTTAAATTTTGCGCGTTACGCACCCGAAATAAATTAATAATAGGTACGATCTGTTTGCCCATAGCGCGAGGGAGATCTGCTATCATCGCTATGGGCCAGCCCGTAGATGACAAGCAGGCCTGTATTAATTCGCGATATACGTTCGAGGTATACGCGGCGACGACTGTGCCAGCGAAACGGTAAACGTATGCCTAGGTTGTATCCAGCCTGAGTCTGAGATGGGCTTGCCCGACCTGCGCCTCGACCGTCACTTTTCTGAAGCGGCAAAGTAACTATTTGCTGAACTAATAATTTTTGTCTTAAAACTTAGTAATAAATATTAAATACCTCGGTTCTAGATGAAATTTTAAATCCGTACAATACAAAGTGATACGTAATTATAATAATAAAAACTTTATTATTATAATTACCACTAAATTGTACGGGATTTAAAATTTGATCTAGTATTAGAACCACGGTATTTAATATTTATTAAAAACCAATTAATCGAAGTATTTATTATAACCTACCTATAGGTTAGGCGTGTAGGAAACTAATTATTTTGCATATCGATATACCTACGAAAATAAAATCGCCCTTCATTCTTTAGCTATTCAGCTATGATTTTTATATAATTATGTATCTAGTAATAGCTAATCTCTAATCTAAAATCTAACAAGTAACAAAGCTAATAAGTAACAATAGCCCATCAAGCAAGTAGTGGGAAATATATTTTTTGATTTTTAATTAAAATAGACTTCTTAAACCGACTTGAAGAGGAATTCAGTGCAGGCGCACCTGTTTCGTGCATTATTTTGTATATTATGCTACGGGCTTGCCCATCGGCGCGGTTTGAGTGATGTAACGTCCACGATTCGCGCCCTTCAGACCCTAATTAGTGATTGGTGTTACAAAGTCATATGATTAAGGATTCAAATTTTACTGTTTTCTGTTTTCAGTTTAGAGTTTAGATCACAGTTGTATTGTGCAGATACAAGATACAATACCGGGTAGAGTAGGATTTAGTTTTTCGTTCGATTTTTCGGCTTTTCGTCTTGTCGTTCGTGATTGTGACGTGATTTGATTAGGTACCTACTTACCTTACATATTTAAATATTTCTTATCCTATGCATAATATTCGTATTTTGTAATTTTTTGCGTTGTAATTTGCAGTTTAGATTTTAAAGCATTTATTCCCAACCAGCTTGCAAGTCTACTTTCCAAATATGATAATAAATTAAAAGAATTTTTGGATGGAAACCATTAAAAATTATTTAATTGAAAGTATTAATGTAATTGTATCCGAAGTGATTTTTTTCTGAACTCTGAACTTCCCGTTGGTTCTTGCTGAACTGTTTATTTTTGGAACGTTCTGATATACCTACGAGCTATTCTTTTTTTTTCAAACACACAACCTACTCATCAAAAATTCAAGAAAAAGTTTATTGTCTTAAAATTCCAAAAGTAAATTGACAAACTTGAGTTGAATATTGAGTTAAATAAAAAAATCGAAATACGGCAAGGCAAAATTAAAATTCGTTGAATCATTGATGGTAAATTCGACAAACGAAATACCTGAAATACGATTTATAAAAAATATTTAACAATCTAATAAAATATATTTTGTTTATTTCAATTTATTTATAACATTAGTAATTCGTGAATAAATATTATTTCAAAAAAGTTTGCTACTTTTTCAAAAAATCATTTTTGTGAAACCCTGTAATTTTTTATAAATGGATTTTTCATTGAAATTCTGAAGTGCCAGGAAAACGCGTGACCCTGAAACTTTGAAAAATTTTCGCCATTAACGCTTCGCGGACCAAATTTAATATCAATATTAAATTTGTCTGCCCTACCTGATGCTTTAGTCACGAGCCGCCACTGTAAAATAGTCCATATTATGTACTTGACTGATTTTTCGCATTTATCATACCTTTGCAGTAGGTAGTCGTATTTTTGTTTTTTTTTTCAAATGTTAATTTATTTTTATACTTTTTGTATGCAGTTTTTAATAATTGTATATCATTAGGATTATTTTTTACTTTTCTGAACATATTATTTGTTATTAATTATTGCTTAATTAAAATGATAATACTGGCTAAGAGGAATACTCAAGTGATATCAGTTTCTATTGAGTCGACATTAAGCGCATAATTAGTAACGTATAGTTCTGTTAATTAATTAGTAAAACGCGCGCTTAAGGCTCGACCATAAAAGATAGCGCATGAACACATTACATTTTAGTTTACCGGCCGTCGACAAGGTACGTACCTCGCGTAGGCGGTTCAATTGACATCGGTGCAGACGTAAACAATAAACAATTTCTTGTTCGAAGAGTACCTTAAAACTCGTAAGTTCAGAAGATGTAGTACCCGGGTCGTGAAAGCGTGTTATCGTGACCGGTAAAAATGGAAGGGCGATTTTCGAAAATCGAAAACGGCGGTGGTGTGCAAAACGCAGGCTTTGAGTTGCAAGAACAAGAAGATGATCTCAGTTATGTGCAAAATGGACAGCCAATCGTGAGGCCTCAAAACATGCCAGTGACCAAGAGAAGAATTTCCCTAGTGCAACTTACGAGAGAGGCATTGCCTAGATTGGAGAACTACAGGAATTCCAAACGATCTGCTAAAAGACCTAGTCTTGGGGAGTTACACGAGGGCGATGAGACAGCAAGGGTAGGTATATATATTTTTTAAAGCGATTACATTAAGCAAAAAATGTATCACAAGGTATTCGTATTAAGTGTTTCAGTTTCAATAATCCTTCTGTGTGTATTATTGTTTTCTTTATTAAACTATTACGTACATTCTTCAAAAAATACATCTCAGTATATTTTATTAAAACTGATTCTGTGACCAAATATTCTGCGTCAAATTATAGACCGCAGCTATTCAATATAATATAAGCTGATATATTTTTTAAGGAATGTTTGCATGCACATTTTTATGGAACAAAGTGAAATTATAATCAGACCACTGGAGGTACAAAAATTGGTATTACCAATGACGATATAGATATGTCATTGGTAGTATTTGTCATATTTAAGGCACTTCTACATTGTTAATAATGTAAAAATGGTCCCTTATAATAATTTTTAGAGGCATTATAATGTCTAGAGATTCTCTTTCTTAAAACTGTTCAAAATATGATTATAGTTATCATATTAGAATTCAAAAATTACCATATACTTATTCAAAAATTACTTAATTTGTTTAATTCAAAGTGATATGTATGATAGCTAGATATGACATGAGTAGGTATATATATGTCATGATATGTGAACTATAAATGCCCTAAGTAAACGTATGGCGCACGCCTATGTTGGGCACTCTACAAAAATTGTAAAAAAAACGAGACGAACAGACAAATAAACCCAAAAAAAGTATTAATAATCGGAATTCGCAAAAAATATCTAAACATTAAATTATTAACATGTCTTTAGATTCAGAAGCATTAAATTACCAAAAAGAAATTATTTGCAATGTATTTAAACTAGTAGGTATGTAGATTTAGATAGATAAATAAATACGTGATGGGTAACATTGGGTTTAGCCACTTTTATGTTATGTATGAATGAATACTCCAAATAATGCATGTTCTATATACCTTAAGTGCATTGGCGGATCCAGAAAAAAATAACAGAGGGGGCACGCAATTAAAAATATAAAATATTAGGCAGGGAGAATATAGAGGTAATATATGCAAATTCCAGCTGCAAACTATCGGGTCAGAAAAAGAAAAAAACAAAGCCTAGACAGCACTATTCACAAATGACACGCTGTGGTCGCTGCGCAAAGAGCATGTATATTGTTGCCGGAACTATGATATGTAGTACCTGGAATCTGGAATCTGGAATCTGTCCGGAGTGCACTTAGCTGCACTTAGCTGCACTTAGCTGCACGAAGCTGATCACATTGCTTTAACATTTTCCCTATTGGACCAGACAAAGATACGGGTACTGTTGTTTCACCATCTAAATGCTTAACTAAGTGACGTAATGGCAACTCATTTACGTGCAGCAAGCAAATAAACCATTGCAACGTTAAGGGTACGAATTAAGCCGATATGAATACCAGCCCAGCAAACACTAGATCTATGGCCCGCTGTAAAACCTGCAAATGTTGCCGACATTGGCAAGCAATGGCCCGCTGTATGTGCATTTCGTTGGCCCTGTTTTGAAATGAAACAGCGGCCAACCGATAAGGGCCAACATATTTTAAGCAGTGGCAGACACACATACTTAGGTATTGATTTGCCTTACTGCCGACGTTAGATATTCGATGATTTATGGCATTTATTCGCTATACTACCAGCAACCTGTTGTACATTAAACCATCAGGGGTTAATGGTCATTTGTATGACATTCATTATGTATATATATATATATATATATATATATATATATATATATATATATATATATATATATATATATATATATATATATATATATATATATATATATATATATATATATATATATATATATATATATATATATATATATATATATATATATATATACCTATATATATATATATATATATATATATATATATATATATATATATATATATATATATATATATATATATATATATATATATATATATATATATATATATATATATATATATATATATTACATCTTCGTATTGATGTAAAATATCATTATCTTAATGTATTTTGTCACAAAAATAATTAAATTCTTGCATTAGGATGATGACCAGGCATTGTGACAATCCAAAAAAATTAACTAAAGTGTTTTCGTTTGATATACAAACTAGAGAACTAGAGAAAATTAACTCACCAATTTGCGGGATATGTTATTATTTACACATATAGTTACTAGTACTCTTCACAAAAACTCACATCAGAAATTCATATCACTATTCACTATCTGAAAATAAGTCACTTTCACTACTGTCTTCATTTACATTTATTATGACTGGTTTAAGTATCCGGATTATCCATCATAATATCCAGTTCCCACATTCTTGATTCCACCATCTTCACATGGTCTATACATTTTATCCAGTTGACCGCATTTACTTCTCTCATTGCACTACTGAGAAGTTTTTCACATCAGCTAACTTAAATGTTGTATTTTCTCTAGCAACTTTCCATTTTATTTGCGCCCAAATAAGCTCAATTGGGTTCAGTTCGCAGTGCAATCGAATTACCTCTATTCCTCTTGCTTTGGTCATTTCATCCACTACATACGTCTTGAAAGCTGGAAAATGTTGCCTTGCCAGTGTCAACAAATCAGCTTTAAGTAGTGAATCTATAATAATCTGTATATATATATAATATATATATACATATATATATATATATATATATATATATATATATATATATATATATATATATATATATATATATATATATATATATATATATATATATATACCTATATATATATATATATATATATATATATATATATATATATATATATATATATATATATATATATATATATATATATATATATATATATATATATATATATATATATATATATATATATATATATATATATATATATATATATATATATATATATATATATATATATATATATATATATATATATATATATATATATATATATATAATGAATGTCGTACAAATGATCATTTATATCTATATGAAATATTATTTGATTTTCAGGTGCTTTCTCGTCTGGTTGATATGCTCCTTTTTGGATGGCAGATGTGTCTTTCGTGATACACATCTGCCATTATCAGGTGTCTCCTTAGCTGACTTCAGTTAACTAGAGAAGCCATAGTAAGCGACTATTATATCAATGATAACCTTATGGCAAATATGACTCTGTTGAAATGTCGTTTAGACAATCATAGTCCCCCTGGGAGCCTATGTGGGAAAGCACCCAGAAGTCAAACAATTATACTTCTGTCAGCGCCCGAGATAACCTGAAAAACAGATGAGGTTAAATGAAAACAAGAATTTTAAGAAATACATTTAATATATTCATTAGGCTTGAATAATATACAAGCTTCAAGCTTGAGAAATGACAATGCCACAAATAATAATTTATAAAGTCTTCTGTCGCCGCACCCTTCCACCATCCCTGTCACTGGCCATTCAAAACCATTGCTTCACCACAGCCTCAACTTCTTCCTCAGTTGCATTCGCACAAAGAGGATTTTTTCTTACAGCAACTGAAAATATTTTTAACAAATCTTGTACATTAACGTAGTGTTTACAAACTGTAGTTTTTTTTTTGGTCGGTGGAAAAATCTTCAAAAAGACATTAAGCAGGGTCCGCACTGCTTAATAGTGTGGGACTGCTGGATCCGCATCGGCCTCACTTACGAGTAAGTGAGTCCGACGGGGAGCCAGCGACCTCACTAAAAAACCACCTCCCTTTCCTTCGCAGAACACCAGACCGGAACCGCTTTCGCATTACTTCAGCCTGGGTCTTGTTTCTTGCTCTTGCGAGCTCTACCGTTTTAGCTCGTAGCCTCTCTGTCCTTTCGCTTTTTCTTCAGTCTGTCAAGCAGCCATCATCTCTCTTTGTTCGTAGCAGCCCCTGCACGTAGGTAGCCACTATGTTCCATCCGTTCTCGTTATTACGCATCAGCTCCACGATGTTCTCTGGAGTGATTTGACCGATTTCTGCTTCCACACGTCTCCTTTCGTCGATCCAGCGACTGCATACGAAAACCGTATGCTCTGCGTCGTCCCTTTCATGTCCGCAGTATTTACATTCCGCCGTCCTGACCTTGCCAATTTTCCACAAATAATGTCGGAAGTATCCATGCCCACTCAGGAACTGGGTCAAGTAGAAATCCACCTCCCCGGATTTCCTATCCATCCAGGGTCCGAGTCTTCTGATAAGCAGGTGTGTCCACCTACCTCTTGTTCATCCATCTCTCCTCCCATTTCGCCAGGGTTCGGACTCTCTCATCTTCTACTGCCCGTTCTCTGCCCATTTCCACGCTAGCGTCATAGATTCGCTTGCGCTCAATAGCGAGCAGGTCGATGGGTAGTACGCTATCACCAGAATTGCGGCCTCGGAGACTGTGCGATAAGAGCACGCGATCCGTAGTGCTCCCCTTCGCTGCACGGCGCTCATGCGTTTTCTGTATTTCTTTACTCTCATAGCGTCGGCCCAGATCTCCGCCCCATAGAGCAAGATCGAATGCGTCGTCGCCATTAAGAGCCTGCGCTGGCTTGGCCGCGGGCCACCCACGTTCGACATGAGTCCGCTCAGTGCGGCGGTCTTCGTGACGGCTCGGTCGGCCGAGCTCTGTATGTGCGGCCAGTAGGTGAGCTTCGTGTCCAAGATCACTCCCAGATACTTCGACGACATCTTTGTCTGGACCTGTTCGGTACCAATTACCATTGGTACGATCGTGGGGATTCTCTTCCTCGTGAGCAGCACGATCTCGGTCTTTGCCAAGGCCAGCTGCAGTCCGTGTTGGCTCATCCAGTCGTTGACTCGCCTCATTACTTGGTCGAGTTTCAGCTGTGCCATTTCGGTGTTTCGGGAAACGATGACCGCTGCAACGTCGTCCGCGTACCCGACGAGGAATACGTCTCGGGGCATGTCCGCTCGGAGCAGGCTGTCGTACAGCGCATTCCAGAGGTCCGGTCCTAGTATTGAGCCTTGTGCCACTCCAGCCGTGATTTCTCTGGTCTTCGTCCCTTCGGTCGTTTCGTACTTTATTGTGCGGTCTCTGAGATAGTCCCTGAGTATGCGGAGGAGATAAGGCGGAATGCCGAACATATCTCGTAGCGCCTCAAGGATATCTATCCATCTCGCCGAATTGAAGGCGTTTTTGACGTCCAGGGTAACAAGCACCACTATCGGACGAGCCTGGTGGCTCGCCGTCTGAGTCTCGCGCACCGTCTCCACTACCTCTCGTATGGCACCGATGGTGGAACGGCGCTGTCTAAAGCCGTACTGCCTGTCGGAGAAGTCTCCCGCCGTTCGAATGGCATCCAGTAATCTAGGCCTCAGCAGCAATTCCAGCGTCTTGCTGCCAGTATCCAGCAGACTCAGGGGTCTGAACGACGATGGTGAATTCGGGTCCCCTTTTCCTTTACTTATGAGTACTAGTCTTGCTTGCTTCCAGCGAGCGCTAAATACTCCTTCTTGGATGCAGGCGTTCATCATATCCAACAGTAGGTTCGGTGTCGTATGTGCTACGATCTTAAGAATCTCTGCCGGCACGCCATCCGGTCCAGGGGCCTTTCCGCTTTTTAAGGCGGCGACGGCCGTCATCAGCTCTTCCATTCTGAAAATAGGAACTCCGCCGATTTCTTCTTCCCCATTTACCTCATGTCTCAGAGGGTGCCTTGGGAAGAGTTCGTTTACAAACTGTAGTACTGTTTACTGTAGTAGTGTTTACAAACATTAAATCCAGCTTTATCAATTGAGTTGAGCCCTAGTAAATTTTTGGACTGAAATATAATAATTATCATTGACGCTTATTAAATGTACACATTTTAGGCACCACTTTGCCATTGGGCCCTAACGGTAAAATAGGCCCCAATTATATCACTGCATCGGAGGCACACTTTATATGAAGCTTAAATCATCTAGAGATGAGTTAGTAACAGCTTTGATTATATATAATCAAAGGTAACAGTCTTTATTGACACAACTTATTTCTAAGTTATAATTTTATTACATCCAAAAAATTATTAATACATAAGGTATTTATCTCTTAAAACAAATCAATTATAACGGGGAAAACGCCAATCAATAATCCGTACCACTTACCTTTTATTTTTCGACATCACACCAATTACTTTGCTAATAATTAAAAATTAACGCACAACACGCTTTGGTTGTGACGATGACTCATCTATTCCATCCACACATCTATTCACATCGCAAGCAAGATGGTTGGTTGGTTTCCTTCCGCTCCACCCACGAACAAGTCAAATGTTTGGCGCGAAATATAAAAAAAGTGTAATAAACGAGGTTTAGTCTTTTAGCGTACGTAGGTCCAATGAAATATATACCGTATTATAAATGCATAATAAACAAATATCGCTGTAACAGCGGGCCACTGCTTTAAAAACTACTACTGAAAAGAAAGTATATTTCAAGTGTGATCGCCGCGTTATTGCCGCGTATAGTTTCCGCTTCTGATGCTTTGCCGCCGTTTACGACTATTATCCAACCGTTGGCCGTCATTCTCATGTTTGCTGGGAGTATTAACAACCATAGCATCACATCCTACAGCCACTAATACGGTTAGATTTGCATATTTTTTAAAGAACGCAAACACCTTAGCCTGAATCTCTTTCGCGTCGCCGGACGTAACACTTATTAGATAGGCCAAAATATTTGGATCCGGACTCGGACACCAACACAATTATATTATTCGACAACTGTGCTATACAATTTGTTGTCTCAGTGCTCCACGGCTCAGTAGGTTCATGCGGAAGCATTGTCATCACAACATAATTACAGAAAAACTCCAAAGTAGTGGGGCACCGGAAGACGAAGTCTGATTGGAGTGAGATTTCGCACATGCATTTCGTAAGTAAGCAGACCAAGTGCATATAGGATCCTTTAAAAACCAGAACTTTTCTCGCTCCACCCTAATGCACTTGTGGTAAAAAAATATGTTCATCGAAATTTTTGACAGCAGTTCATTGTGACTAATGGACCGATTCAGTGGCCTCCTCAACATTGGAGTTTCCTCCCCAACAACCTTGTAGCGAATATATTAACCAAAAAATGTTCATTTCTATGTGGGTTTGCGTCACATGTGATTATTTATTATGGAAATACAAAGTTATTACATATTACATAATTATATTATATACAGGATGTTTCTAAATTGATGCGTTGGATTTTAAGTATAATATAATTGTATTTATTTATTTTTTTCACTACCTACTAAAGAATTTAGAATTAAATTTGGCGGACAACTTGCGCTAATGACATGAGTTTGTAACCCTGAGGTAATCTTACAAGAGGGTAACAAAGCAACCCCTATAATATTTTCGTCAAAATTTTTTAATGCGTCGACATTTCTTCTTTTAAAATGATATGATATATTTGATAAATATGCAAGGTTGGCTTTAATCTGCCTTTTTTTGTCCCTTGAGTTTTCTTCGCTAATTGATAATTTGCTCAAAAAAATTAAATTATACACATACATTTTCAAATAAATTCAGTGTTATTATTCGGTCAGGTCGATTATTTGATTGAAGAGTCAAGTAGGCTGTTGTCAAAATAAGTCATGATGACAAAAGTGCCACTACTTTTATTTTATGTACCTATTCTCCCCAAAACCTATCGACGTGTAACAAAATTCCAAATGTATGACTTGTAAACTTATAACTACTAGCGAAATATCCTTGTCGATGTTATTTGATGTTGCTAATTGAAACAGTAGTAGATATCTATCGTATTTCATGGTGTTTGAAAACATTCTGTAAGTAGGTGTACTATAAGGTATTACTGTAAGAAAATAAACAGTAGATTTGTCAATATTTTTTAGCTTGAAATAATGATTCTGTATTATTTTATTTGTTGTGTTTTTAGCACGTATCTGCTATTAGTTAGATAAAGGATAATTATTTCATAATAATTTGTATGATCTGTCTAACTAATTTGTTTATTAGATATGCTGAATAAATAAGACCAATAAGAGAAGGAATTGACAGAATTGGTATTGAACTTGTTGGTTGAAGTTTTTATTTTTGAATATAGGCATTTTGATAGATTACACGTACATATTCAATTCAAACGAATTCTGTAAATTTTATATTCAAAGTGTATATAAGAAGCTTTATTTATTATTGAGCAGGTGCTTAATTTCAATGATTTCGCAGTAAATCATTGAAATGGGGGACTATTATCGAGCGAATTTTTGATTTCAAGCTAGATATTAAAGTTTCTTTTTATAGACATAACACATAGAAGTAGTATCTCATACGTCAGCCAAACATGTAATAAAAAAAACCATTTTTATTACATGATTTTTACCACCTTTCGAAACCCAAAAATTGTTGGGATGAAAATGTAACCAGAATACAACAAGGACTCAATAGTACAAAATACCGAGTAACACAGAATATGCCGCAGAAATCTTCGGTATACACTTACAACAAACATATAGTGACAAGCACACAATAACATCATAGATGTGACAAAAATTAGGAAAGATACGGCTAGAAGACTGAAAGAAAATCGGATGAAACAAGATGTAAAATTTAATGAAAAGCGGAGGACGCCGAAAATATTTCAAGTTGGAGACTTAGTATTACCAAAGTTACGAGTTTTCCAGCTAATAACGAAAGCAAAAAACTCTTACCGAAGATTCAGGGACCATTCAAGATAGTTGAAGTATTACCGAACGACCAATACAGAGTTAAGGAAGACCGATTCACCGGGAGATCTAGACGACCATATGAAGGAGTGGTCGCTCTAGAACACGCATAAAGGTATTTGATTTTCATCGTCGACAAGGTACGCATTGGCCAACTCAAAATTTCGCCATCAAAAGCCAAATTTGCCTGGCAAAAGTTCGGCATTGAAGACCAAAGTTGCCTGGCAAGTTGTATTGTTCTTGCCCCCTTTGCCCCCTTCTGAATACGCCACTGAGTTCTGGTATTAACATAAAATAAAATAGTTTTAAATTATTAAGCTAATTTATCTAAATCTTAGAGATCCTTGAACGATAACCTCAAATAACTGTGTCAAAGTTAATTGTCACTGATACCCTATACGAGGTACCTATGTATCTACATCGACATCTACATCTACAGGTGCTTTGCGGAATTTTCAGAATAATATGTACTAGGTATACGATAAAACATAATATTAACATAAATATAGACGATTATAATTCAGTATAAGTTATTGTACTTGAGGACATTACATTTGTTCATGTTTATTATTTTACATTTGTGTTAATGTCTCATGTTTCGACATTTTATAATTTTATTATTAAAAGGAAATAAGAAAAGCCCTGTAGATCATATAAAAGTACACTCAGAAAAGATGTCCTGGATTTTTTAGTATAAATTTTAACTATAATATATTAGTTTAGGAATTAGAGGCTTTGAAAAAACGACACAAAACATAGTTTTGAAAATTGATATACTTGTCCATGACGAATTCCGATCGAACATACTAAAAATATCCGGAATGATGGGAGCTGGGCCGATATCTTGATTTTTTGGTCTATTTTTTTGGCTTTTTATATAAATATCTAAAAAACTAGAAGGTTTAAAAAAAATATTGTTTCACAACAAATTGAAGAACATATAAAATTCTCTATAGGAGAGGTTGCATTTATTTTGTAGTTGAAATAAATAATAACCGAGAGCCTCAAAGTTGGTAAAGCGGCTTCAAAGTTGGTAAATTATTCAAATCTGATGTCTCTGTGCACCAGTAGCAGCGACACACTTTTTAGGGGGTAGGGAAGGGGGAACAGAGTACAACAAAGAGAAATATCATTCTATATAATTTTTAAAGCATTCTAAATACAAATCATCTGCATTATTCTAAATCGATTTCTCTAAATAAGTAGAGGTTCATATGTTTCCAAAGATCAGATAAATAACGCCATACCCTGCTTTCTGAATGTTCTACATTGGTAAATGATCCTGCAAACAAAAAATAAAATGGCAAATCGTGTAATTCAAAAGAATATTTAGCATTTAAATTCAAAATCTTGTTCCCATTCTAACTCCTAAATAGGTTTAGTGATTATTAATTGTGATTTATATTTTATCTGTTATTAAACATATAACATTTTTAACACTAATCAATAAATCTAATATTACCTACAAAACCTATACCTATAGGTAAAAAAATAAGAGTAAACTTACAATAATTCGCTTAGAGCTAAAACTTGCTACGAATGTTGGACACACCATTGTAAATGAAATGTAGGAGGTCCTCATCGATCCCATATCTCCAAAAAAAATTATTCAAGGTCAAAGTTTGCAAATACGGGTTTCTTGCATTTTTAATCCAAATGGTAAGCTTTATCATAAAAATTGTAGATCATGCAAATATCTATAGAAATTGTTCCTAAATTGTTTTCCCTAAGAATTACCGCTTCGATTTAGCGAATCAAAGAGTTGAAAAAGTGGTGTTCTCCATAATATGCACGAAAGTCTTTCCAATAAGTATGTGTAGTTCAACGACCGGCAACCCTGACCTACACAATGTTTCTCATGGACGTAGGCATTTTTTTCTTAGGGGGTTGAAAGTAGAATGTTTTTATATGCATATTTTCAACACCACAGCTGATATTAAACTACATGGTCAATTACGCATACTTATTAGAAAGACTGTATGCTGTCTTACATCACTGGGCCCGTAATATAAGTAGAAATATTGTTTTGTGTATCTTATACGTACAAATTGTTTGATTCTGAGAATATAAACACAAAGGAAACCAATAAAGGTGACGATGCTGAATTATTGGTATTACTTGCTACTCGAGCTCCAATCGAAAAAAATATTTATTTTTTCAAACCTGGTAAGGCTCAACAGTGATCGAAAATATATTCATCCAATAGTTTATCTGCTTTTTCAAAATGCCAAAATCACATACTATTTGTACGCGAAATAACTGGCTGCGATACGACACCAGCAATTTTCAGGAGGGGTAAAACAACAGTTTTTAAATTGTTGCAAAGCAATATTTAGGTAAAGTTTTTTAAAGAGAGTAACTCTACTCCTCAAGCTGTAATCACCAACGGAATTCGCTTCCTCTGTTCTGTATATGGAGCTCCAAAAAAAATTTTCTGCTTAGATAAGCTTCGATACTTATCTTTCATAAAAAATACTCGTAACAATAAATGAATGCAATTAGCTTGTCTTTCCCCAACCTTTGCTTCTGCTCATTAACATCTATTTAGGGTATATATTATCAAATCCAAGTGTGGCTTGGTAATGAACTGGACTCAGAAGACTGGGGTTGGAAGTTAATTGACAATACATTGGAACCAGTCCAGACTTTACTGCCACCTGCACCGGAAAAACTCCTCAATACAATTTTTTGCAATTGCAAAAGGGGGTGTAGTGTTAAGTGCGGCTGCAAATAAGTTGGATTGTTTTGGTCATTAGCATGTCAAGGCCAGTCGTGCTCCAATGTTCACTCGCCATCAGAAGAGGATTCTTACGATATCAGTGAAGAGACATCTGATGCATCGCTGTTAGAACAATACATATATCAATCAGGAAGAAGACTAAGAAGAAGGAAGAGGAGGATGAGAAGTTTCATTAGATAATTATCAGTCAGACGGATAGTTTTCCCCTTCAGAATTTTCAATGGCAACATTTTTTATTTAATACAATATTTAATTAAACAGAACCATAATACATTATAGAATAGGCAGGCCTACCGAGGCAACCACGTCAAAGAAAACGCGCAAAGTTACCCCACAGGTGGCGTGGAAACGTGTGCATATTAAGGAGAATACAACATTTTCGATATTTTTAACCGCTATATCGCAGAAATGGTGATTATTAGGGGAAAAAGTTTCAACTATGCGAATTATTGAATATCTACTTGAATTATTGAATGACCGGGCTATAAGTATTAAGTTAATGAAAATAATAATTGTATCTATATACGATATTTATAATAAGATAAGATTATAGTTATCTTTAAATAAATGATTGAAAGATACCTGGATGATTGGAAAGATACCTGGATTTTCATAAAATATCTTCGCTCAACTTATAAAAACAAATGGGTAGATATCGAGTTGATGACCTATAAAAAATATTTCTTCTAAATTTCCATCAAGCGCCCAATTGTGTAAACATTTAGTTACGACACAACCAATATTCCTTCACCTTTATCGAAATACTTTATTGGTGCTTTGATAAGCCGTTTCATTCCAGTTTGAACTGCACCTGCATGAGCGCATAGGTATTGCAATATGTGGTCTTGATTTTATGTGAAATGTCGTAAAGCAATTATTTTATCGCATAAACCTTCCTATTGCTAGGACTTGATTGTAGATAAGGATTTTGGATTGGGACTTTTTGCTTAGTCCACAGTTAAAACAGAAAGTTCAGTTTGTCATTATAAGATATATAAGATCTAGTTTGATCCAGAATGTGTTATCGACTAAATCTTACACAGACAGGTAAATATTATTTATTGTATATAGGTGAGATTTGTTAAAGATTTTTTTATAATTAACACTGCAAATATAATATAATTTCTTACTGTGGTGAGATATTTAGGGAAAGCGTTTTTTTTCCATTTCAGAACTAATTCTTGTCAACTATAGTTGAATTTGTTTTTTCAATTATTATAATCAAAAGAAACGTAAATAGTAAAAGAGGTTCAAATTGATTTACCTTTTCTGTCATGTCAGTAGGGACCTAAAGACCATATTCAAAACGGGAGCCCGGGAGTTACTTTTTTTACCCTAAGGCTGGATGCCACTCTTTCTCGTGAGTGGAAATGTTTTCTCTCAAACTAACCACGGAAGTGGCTACAGGGACAAATTCTGAGTAAAAATGTATACAGATTTTTCGATATACCTATACATTTAGTTATTCGCGATTGAAAATGCCAAAAATACATATCTTTGGACGGTTTTTCGGGAATTACTCGAATAATTCATGCTGTAGCACAAAAGTTGAAATAACCAATAATTAACCTTATAAGAAAGCAAAGAGATCGTTTTGTCATGAATGCGCTAGGTCCAAAATAATGGGAGTTATGACTCGTTAAAGAAGAGTTTTTTGCATCCACATGGTTCGAGTTATTCAACGTTAAATAACGGAAAACTGATGCATTTTTCGGGAAACACTTATAGAACGTTTTTTGTTGTACTTGGAAATGCCTTTAAAATGGGCACTGCTTTGCTTTAATATTGCGTCATAACTAAGCGAAATATGATGCAAAAACGGTGGGCCGCTCAAATTTTTGAGAAATAAATGAGCCCTAAAACTGCAGTCATTCCCACCAGAATCGATATAGACTGTTATCCCTTTACAAATTACTATGTTTTAGTATTACTCATATAATTCAAAGGTTTGGCTGAGTTAGAATGCGTATTTTTCGAAAAAAATATGATGAAAATGAAAAACATATTTTTCAAATTTCTTAAAAATATGCATTATTTTCCAAATAACTCTAAAACTAAAAAAGATACGTAAAAAAATATAGAGTACAAGAATTTAGGTTTTTTCTAAACAAAAATTTTGATTTTTTTTCTATTTATGTAGAATACAAATTAACGGAGATATAACTATTAGAAATTTGCATAATAGTACGCGGACCACCCCTCCCGAGTCTTTTAACCCGTTACCTTTTGAATATGAAGGATTTGGGCATTTGTATGATCCCAGATTGGGAACATAAACCTTTTTCCATTCCACATAAATTTGGAGTTTCATAATTGATCATATGTGCACATAAATACATCACAAATGTCACATTTTTACAATATTTTCGTTTATTTATTTTTATTGATTTAGGAAGAGGGGTGGTTTTTAAGGGTTAAGAATTTGGAATATATCGTAAATCGTATTCGAAGCTTCTGCATCACCAAATATCTTATTTGAATCCATAAAATGCAACCTCCTTCTTCACGAAGGAGTAGTTTTATACTGACATATATACATACTGACATATACCATTTGTAGCCTCTTCAATCAAGTTCTCTGAAATCCGCTGCAAAACAAATATTTATGAAGAATATGAAAAGATACCTACGCTTTTTTAACCCCCCTGTATGCATAGCAAAACATATAATATATTATTTTATATTGTTATATTTATTCTACATTATTTTATGTTTGTACGTATCAATGATCTATGTTCATACATACTTATATATTTGAAACAATGAATATATTTGTAATTTTTGTTTTAATTATTTTTCAAGGATCGGAAATCGAACGGCCACCTAGACCTAGAAGCAGCGTCGCCGGACCACGTTGGTATAAAATTAGGATGGATTCAGGGAGTCCTCATACCATGTCTCCTCAACATATGGGGCGTGATGCTCTTTCTTCGACTGTCATGGGTCGTCGCCGAGGCCGGTGTTGGTAAGTGTTAGTTGAAGCCGGTGAAATCTGGATCTTGCCTAAGGTTAACACGCTCCTCTTAACAATTTTCGCATAAATAATTTCGGAAAGTACACGATGACGCTTACGGGAATATATAATTTAATATATATAATTTGTTTTCAATTTTTACCTACCACCATATACCATAATAATTGTAACTTGATAGGCATCTATAGGGGAGAGTGGAACACATTTGGGCGCATTTTATGTCATCGAAATTTTATTTTTAATGAACGATGGATGTACAGAGGCATGTAACTCAGAAGATTGTTATTTTTTTGGAAAATTGCTTTTTTTTAAAATTGTAAAAGTCCGAATCTTCCCGACCGATGGGGTTGATTTGGACAGTGGTGGGATAGATTTGGACAATAGTTGGGGCATATTTGGACAAGAGCGAAGATGTATCCATATGACTTTTAAATTTCTTCTGTGTCCTTTTTCTTTGCCGTTACTTTATTACCAATTGCTGATACTATCTTTCTTTTTACTGAATTTCTATTCATTTTCCTCAGCTTTCCATCCTCAGATTCTTGAACCCTCTATTTTTATGTGGTACTGGAGAATATTCTGGACTTGCGTGATCTAACATGTTTTCTAGTTCCCTTTCGCGGGTCTGCCTTTGTCAATGGTCTGATAACAAATGGAGATAACTTTTGGTTTATTTTCAACGACTTGAAAAGCTAAATTAATAATAATATCCAGGCTATATTACACTACTTCTTCTACGTTAATGTCCACGTATATAAAATATATCAAAGTAATCAAAGTTTACAGAATAAATAAGAGTTGGGTCACGAGCGGTAGAATTATTTCTAATCTCTTTGAGGTTCGCAGGTCTAAGCGATACCATTCTCCAGTCCCAGTTCTCCACCAGGTCTAACTTTCGGTTTCAACGCCAGGGTTGTTCCGAATGCGTACAACAAAAACTCGTACTTTAATGTTTTCTATGGGATAGATCTTGATGTATGTACATAAATTTCCTCATCCAATCCATTCCAGAGTGTTTGTTATTTTCTTTAACATCCCATCAAATGAGATAAGTTGGTTTTCGTTTATTAGAGTTATTTCTTGTTATTGTTGTTATGTATTTATATCAGTTAGCTGCTGATTTAATTTATTGGAAAATGCTTGCAAAATATTAAATAACATGAAAAAGTATCTGCAATAAATTTGGTGAAAATGCCACAAGACTAAAGAATGCAGCAAATAGATATTAGATCGAAATTGTACGTCCAACTTATCACGCGCAATAACTAAAATTATTATTCTTGAATAAGTGGCTTTTCCTGAAAATTTTTAACTTTATTTTTGAGGACCAAGGCGATAAATACCTTCGGCGTTAATCACTGACTTTTGTGGCGGTGTTGTAGATAACACTACTTGTTGTAGATAACACAAGATCGCCACAAATACCACAGTGGCATAGCTGATCGCCATCACACTATTATGGAAGGTCAGTTGTGACGATTTTCTGGTTGAAATAAATAGAGAGTAGTGGAAGTAAAATGCACAAAAGAAAAACTAAAAATATTTCTGTGTATAGGCGACTTACATGATTATAGCCAAGATTTGTTGCAATAGAGTGGGCTATATTAAGACCACATTTTGCCAAGCTGCCTGTGAATAGATTAGGTATCTAACTAGTCTCTACTCTACTCAGGAATGTATATTATATGATTATTATCAAAGCTATGTTGAGCAAAGCATGAAATATCTGCTCTCCAATATCTAAAATGACCCACATGCTCCTTAAACTAAGTGGCCATCAACATCTCGCTCGCCCTACATACTTTACATACTTACATACATACTTACAATATCCCTGAAAATCCGTTTTTTGTATTTCAGGGCTATCCCTTTTGATAATAGGGATCTCAGCTGTGGTCTGCATAATAACGACACTTTCTTTATCAGCATTATGTACAAATGGAGACGTAAAAGGAGGTAAGACAATACAAATTTGTTTCGTAATCCTTTCGCTCTTGCGTTAGTGACTCATCAGCGCCTACTGCCACCCGGTATTTATTTCGTACCGCGGCAAAAAAATAAAATAAATTTTCTTTAAAAAATTATAAAATAAAAATTATAAAATAAAAACATATGTAAAATGAAAAAAATTTAAACGAGAAATAAACGTAAAAATAAAAATACGAAAACAAAATTAAAAAATAATGAACTGTATGGAATAATATTGTAAGATTGTAATTATTACTGAAAATAAAGGAACATTATTCTGGACATTTCAGATGATTCAAATTTCATGTAAATAACGAATAATTTTCAGGTGGTATATACTATATAATATCAAGATCGCTTGGACCGGAGTTCGGCGCCTCTGTAGGTATTGTGTTCGCCTTTGCCAATGCTGTATCTGCATCTATGAACACGATAGGCTTCTGCAACTCCATGAGTGACATGCTCAAAAATTATTACAACGGCACCGTCATCATCGATGGGGATGTCCAAGACACTAGAATAATAGGTAGGTAACACAAAAAACGATATAGGCTCCTCTATTAATTTTTTTAATTAAAAATATTGTTTTTAGCAAGGGCCAAAGTACCCCCACCCTCTAACTTTTAGTAAGAGTAATGAGTTGCATTAATTTTACTTTATTGTTGAGTGTATTCGAGTTTATCTAGTTTTCAAGATGTTCACATGAAAAGTGAGCAAATTTTAAATTTAAAATGTCGCCATCTTGATATGCTATTTCCGAACCATCGGTAATCTTGATTAAATGAGTACTTAAAACGACTGGATATCATTTATTATCATTAAGTATTTAAAGATATTGAACGAAAATAGAAAAAACAATATTTAAAAGAAATAGCCACGAATGAGGCAAGTTGGGGCAGATACAAACATAGATGAATAGCAAAGTGAGCATAAATCCAGTTCTCAATAAATGCTCTGCGCATTCCCTATATTGTATTTCTACCTCCTAAATTTTTGCAATATACCCTTCAGAAAAATCATAGTATAAATAATGACAGTAAAATCATGCGCGTCATTATCGGCATCAACCGAAGAATCTGGCGTTGTTGGTTCTTTTTCCAGTCTGCAATTCTCGTAAAAAATCTCCCTTTTCTTTGTTTCCTTTTGTATTTACGTTTCTGGCTTCCTGACGTCTTCTTCTATTTCATCGTTCTTTTATGGTGTGCTGGTAAGAATGAAGAATTCTGTAATGATGAATTTCGGAAATAAAATCAATTATTTGCCCGATGTAGAATGACTTGGTTGTTGTTTTCTCTATGTTTGGATAGGGTGACAATACAAACGAATCTCAGGGCTTTCCGTCACTCCAAGATGAACAACCTGGCATGTTTGGTAAATTTGCATAACCCGGTAAATTTGCGCAGATGCATCAATTTTTGTTCCTCAGATAGCCTTTCTTCAGTCACGACCGTTGTTTCTGCAAGCATTGAACGGTTT
Source organism: Tetropium fuscum (assembly GCA_964058915.1). Classification (NCBI taxonomy): domain Eukaryota; kingdom Metazoa; phylum Arthropoda; class Insecta; order Coleoptera; family Cerambycidae; genus Tetropium; species Tetropium fuscum. The sequence continues at coordinate 268,805 of CAXKVY010000190.1, read as the reverse complement.
GCTGTTTCTGCATATATTTTTCCATATACTGAGGTCATTTTCATCATTTTCCTATATACAGTCAATATTCTTGGTCTAACTGTAATAAACGCCCAGCAAAAGTATCACTGGTTACACGAGATAACGTAATTATTTTTTAAAAGTATTGTGACATATTTGAAAGACGTTCTAACTTTACACTAAAAAGTTTCTTTAATAAAGTCAATCGAGTATGTAACGATTTTCAAATATTTTTGATAGATTATCCCATGTTCCTATGCTTCCAGTGTATCTATTATATAATACCAAGGGTCATGTTTTAACATCATCATGGCAAACTTCCAGGTTCTGTAATCCTCTATGTTGTACCTTTACTCGCCATTTCTTTATTTCCAAAGTATCTATACATAATTACCAACACGTTATACCACTACTGGGCCCATAACATGCTATGAAATACTAAAGCTGCAAATATCTGCTGCCTGTGTATTTCATAATGACAACATTTCAAACCTCTAATATTATAAATAACGGCTAAACAATATTCTGTATTACACAAAGCACTGTTATCAGTGGACGAAACTAACCGATTAATTCAAACAGTACATGAAAAATTACACTTTTCTCTGGACTGCGGCTATATGCCTAACTGGAGATGTTGCAACCGATAGTCTTTGTGGTCCGTTGCTGCTGGTAAAGATAATACAGCAATCACCCGTTGAATAGCGCTATTATTTAAAATTTCTAACGGTCAAAGAATTGTTGAATCAAGAAACATGGGGATTCAACATGAAAATTAATAAACCATTATTTTAGGTACCGTGTCCATTCTGGTGATGATTCTAATATGTGCTGTCGGTATGGAATGGGAGTCAAAGGCCCAAAACTTTCTGATAGCTGCTATCGTAGGAGCGATGGTAGATTTCATAGTGGGCACTACAATAGGACCACTCAGGGGCACGCAGATCCAACAGGGTTTCGTTGGATTCAGCAGTAAGTAGCAACGCACGATGAAGTATTATACAGGTGTTTTATTCCAAATATTCCATACACATACGATATAATACGAGAATGTGTTATCCGTTGATCACGAATAATTCGATAGTTGTCAAGAATTCGAAAACCTCGATAGTCTTTTCGAATGAATTTTCAATTTTCAATGAGTTAATGAAATTATTCGAATAAAACTGATGAATGAGTAAACCGATAGAAAAGTAATTTTTATAGTACCAAGCAAAGTTACAAACAAATGACGATAAGTTAGTATTTAGAATCATGCCTATATATAAATTGTATGGATATTATTGCACTACTACATACTACATTACTATTATCACTTTTGAGAATATATCAAAGCTATAGCTTATTATAGTACCTACCTATCTACCTAAGCATCCATAAAATTGTGCTTTGCTTATTCTATTTTCTTTCTAGCTGAAACATTTAGGCAGAATTGGGGTCCCGCTTATCGGCCTCAGGAAGGGATAGTTTACGACTTCTTCCAAGTGTTTGCGATTTTTTTCCCTTCGGTAACTGGAATCCAAGCTGGGGCTAACATATCAGGAGATTTAAAAGTAAGTAGCTCTGCGTCCGTCATAGCCGTTTGTAGATGCCCAGGATCTCATTACCGAAGCTCATTTTTACCGGGTGATAATAGTTTAACAACTCGCGTTGAGCGGGATAGTTTTCTAAGTATATTTTTGATGTTATGATGTTTGATGAATACGATATAAAAAGTCAATATATACATTTAATATATCAGAAAGTATAGGTACTTACTTTAGATATTGCTTACAATTTTAATACGTGTTAATAAGATATTAAAGAATATATTTTAGTAAGAAAAAAATGTATCGGCACTAGTGGGGAGATGAAATATTTTTTAATAAAATGTCTTTCCCATTTTCATTTTTTTTTTAAAAAGTGTCATTATGAATGTTAATAATAATCAGTTTCAATTTGCATTTAATTGTTTCAATCAAGCACTACGTCTAACAAGATAAATTGAAAATAGTTTTTTCATGTAGAATTGACAGCAGAGAAAATTAATTAGGTACAGTGCCGTTCAATTGAAAGTAAACGACTCTTATGAGAAATTTTGGAAATTTTCCCATTGTGAAGCAGGCTTTTCTAAACAGATCACATTCAAAATTATTTTAGGTTGAAGTATCTGTCAGATATAGAGTGACAGCATTTTATATACAGTATTTATTAAGGAAAATCTATATGGTAAGGACGACTCTTGTAAAAAAAACCATTAAATTAACAAACTAACTGAGAACTTAAGAAAATTACTATGAATTAATATTTGGTCCAAGCATTCAAGCACCATTCGCGTTTATAACTTTTTGAAGCCTATTCTCATAGACAATATTAGTGTCCTGGTGTAATCCTCGCCAATATTTTCCCAGGCATTTTCAATCGCCAACCACAGTTCTTCTACGTTCGCTGGTCGGAAATTTCTGCTATACATGTCTTTTTCCATTTGTGCCCATACATTTTCTATCGTATTTAAATCCGGTGACTTAGAGGGCCAAGGCAGAGTGTTAATATGGTTTGTATTCAGCCATTCAGTAACAACTCGTGATTTGTGAATAGAGGAATTATCCTGAAATATAAATTTAATTGAAATATGGAAATAGGAAAAGGGGAAATAAAAATATTTTCCTGCTGGAAAGTGAAGTTCTCGGGATATAAAATGGAAACGGAAGGTAACATAACATATTCCAAAATGTGAGCGAAGCTTTGACCAGTAAGACGCTCTCTGATTCTCCAAGTAACACCTGCTTCTTGGCAACATATCCATGCCCACACGTTGATAGAGAAGCGACCACTACGAGCTGTAGGATTTATATAGCGTTCTTTATATCGGCAATTTCTTGGGCGGTATACACGCACATGTATAATAGGATTCAAGTCAGGACTAATTGCTGGCCAATCCATGACTTGAATTCTATGGTTTTGTAAAAAGGTTCTTGTTACTTCCGCTGTAGTTGGCCGGGCATTATACTGTATAAGAACGAACCCGTCGCCAATTTCGGCTGCCATGGGTAAAACATGATTATCTAAAACTTGGTCGATGTACTGACTGGCATTCAGTATACCATTAATTACAACCAGCTCGGTTCTATGGTCTATGCTGATTCTACCCAGCACCATTATCGATCCATTTCCGAATCTATCCACCTCCTGAATAGCTGCTTGCGAGTACCTCTCACCAGGACATCTCCATACTCTTACACGACCGTCACATCGTGTCAGACAAAATATAGACTCATCGGTGAACAGTATAGGGGTCCAGTGGCGAAGTTGCCAGTTAACGTGTTCTTGGACAAACCGTTTGGTCAGAAACTTGAACCCCAGTAGCTCTAACAAGATCATTTTGGAGGGCCCTAGCAGTTGATGTGCGTCTACGAAGAGCACAATTTCGTAGAAACCTGTATTTCTTTTTCCTCTTTCCTCTTTCTGCCTTGCCCTTGCGTACAGGTGTAACCACCAGTTTCTTGGCATGTTCTATTGAACTTCATGATGGTCGATGGAGCCTCATTGAGGTCTCTCGCAACAAAACGCATACTACTTCCTCTTTCGAGTAGAGCTACCGCTACTTGGACTTCACTTAGGATAACCATTTAATACCACTTTGACACAATTGACATTTAACTGATGAATTTATCAACAAATAGGAAGATTGATACAGGGTTTAGCAAATAAAAAACACACTTTAATTTCGGTACTTGATTAGTTGTAATGCGTTATAGACAAAATTTGAGATAGAGAAAACGATCTATAACTTAATTCGTGTATACTATATATCTAGCTGTAAGGGGACGGCAAAACAAATTATGCCTAGGGTACCAAATTGCCTAAAGTGGCCCTGGCTATAACCACGATATAGAGCTGAATACAGCTCTTATAGAAACATCAATATAATATTTAATATAATTGACTGGAAACAGCTTTAACTGATTTTTTTTTGCAGGATCCAGCATCTGCAATTCCGAAAGGCACATTCTTATCCCTTGTGATATCGATGTTATCCTACGCCATATTCGTCGTATTTGCTGGCGGTGCAGCTCTAAGAGATGCCTCTGGGAAAATAGATGTCAGTATCGCAGATTGTGTTGCTAATAATACGTGCGAATTTGGATTATTTAACAGCTACCAGGTACTTAGGCCACATTAGATATAAGGTAACTGTTCAATAGCAACCCTCCATCACTTTTTCCCAGATGATGGAGATAATGTCGAGCTGGGGCCCTTTGATTTACATCGGATGCTTCGCGGCTACCCTGAGCACAGCCCTAACTAACCTGCTGTCCGTTCCCAGGCTTATCCAGGCCTTGGGAATTGATAAAATTTATCCAGGACTCATATTCTTCTCGAAGGGATACGGTAAACACGGAGAGCCTTATCGTGGATACATACTGACTTTCGTAGTGTCAGCAGTATTTTTATTAATAGGTATATATTATTTATACTTTGACGACTCCTGCGTCTATGCTGCGTAACCTTATATGCTACATATATTACTGATAAGACTATTAACTATTTTCTATTTTTTCAGCCCAGTTAAATGCTATAGCACCATTAATTTCGAATTTCTACCTTGCATCTTACGCCCTTATAAATTTCTGCACGTTCCATGCGGCACTAATTAAACCCTTGGGATGGAGACCAACGTTTAGGGTATGTCAATTCCAAATATTCCATATTAAGTCCTTATATATATATATATATATATATATATATATATATATATATATATATATATATATATATATATATATATATATATATATATATATATATATATGTGCTGCAAATTTCTATTTTCACGAATACCTTTATACTTTGTTTCAGTACTACAACACCTGGTTAAGCCTGTTTGGTTTCATAATATGCGTGGTGATCATGTTCCTCATCAACTGGTGGTCCTCTTTGATTACCTTTATCATAATTCTCGGACTTTATCTATTAGTTGTGTATAGGAAGCCAGGTATGGGAATGGGATTTATTTACACACATTGCAAAATTCTTTAAAAACTATTTATACAAATAAATATGAACAATATACGTATTTAATTTTAGATGTCAACTGGGGTTCGTCGACGCAAGCCCAGACGTACAAAACAGCCCTAACCACAGCGCAAAGGCTAATAAACATCGGCGAACACGTTAAGACATACAAACCCCAAATCTTAGTCCTATGTGGTGGGCCGCAATCCAGGCCGCCTTTATTGGACTTTGCAAATTTAATCACCAAAAACAACTCACTGCTGATAATCGGTGATGTTATAAGTGTAAGTAATAACACATATAACTTGTAAAATCTGGAAATACTGTTTAGATTCGCCGTTTCAGAAAAACCTGCCACACAAGGTACGGTTAAGTAGGATCGAGAATGTTTATAATTACCTAAATAAGAACAAAATCAAGGCGTTCTATAATATTGTGGACAATATGGCGTTTGAGGTCGGAGCAAAGGCGTTGCTGCAAGCCACCGGAATTGGAAAACTGTGCCCTAATGTTTTGATGATGGGCTATAAAAGCGATTGGATGGTCTGTAATACGGATGAGCTTTTGGCGTATTTCAATGTTTTACAGTAAGTGATCAATGTTATTGTCTATTCCTTGCTGCCTCTCTATCCTTGTAAACATGGTATACCAGTACCCAGGCAGCAGAGTGACGTCACTTGACGTCTCATTCACGTTGATTTGTAGTGTAACCCGTCATTCGTCAATTGGCCCCCAAAATGAGACGCGTTTTAAACGCCTTTAGATGACGTCATTTCGATGAGACATATTGTCGTCATTTTTACGTCGTTATAACGTTATTATATTGGTGATTTCGACGTAATGGGGCACGTAAATATCAGGGGCAAATTACGTCACTCTGCTGCCTGGGTTGGGGAGACCAGGGTAGTTTGTAACAAAACTCAGTCCACATTAGACTGTTTCGTGTAACTATTCAGGATATTTTTCTATTTCCATGTGTATTTCTAATTTCTTTTTACATATGTTGTGAACAAATTGCTCAAGTAGGTATACAGGGTGTCTGTAAATTGATGAGAATGAATTTACAAAGTGAATTTTCTGCAAAAATTAAAGAAGCATTTTTTTTTCAAAGCCTCTTCCCCCTAAAGTTCGGGTAAAACATATTTTTATTTATTTTCTCCTCTAGAAGAATTTAAGAATAATAAAATTTCACGGAAAACTTGCAATAAAAAATGACAGTTTGTGATTTTATAACACTGATTTTGACCATTTTTGTAACCCTGATATATTGTTACAAGGGGGTAAAGAACCAACCCCCCTAATATTTTTCTTCAGAACTTAACTCGTCGACAATTATTTATTTAAAAATATTATATGCAAAGGTGTCTTCAATGTGAAACTTTTTGTCTCTTAAGTTTTCTTAGGAAAATTGAAAATCTGCTCACAAAAGAAAATAAAATTATAACATCCCTTTTCAAATAAATTCACTGAGGGGTTATTATTCGACGAAAGAGTCAAGTAGGCTGCTGTCAAATAGCGTAATGATGAAGTATTGCCATTGTTTTTGTTTTAGTCAAAATTTAAAGTCACCAATTTTGTTTTTCCACGATTATTTTTCTAGTGTCATTAGTTTTATTTGACTTTCATTTATTTGCAATCCCAGTTTATTACCTTCTTCTAACATTTTTGTTATTATCCTGCTTCTTTTTGTAACCAGAACAATGCCGTCAGTATATTAGATACAGATTTTTATAAATTTCTAGCGCGGCCTTCGACCACCGTGTCTCAGTGACCATCCTCAGGCTGCCGGACGGCCTGGACTACAGCAAGCTAACAGAAGATGAAGACCAAGGTAACCTTAACTCAGAAACTACTGTGATTACAAATATCCGACCGAGTCTTAGAACCTCAGTCTGTAGTAACATGATGCATGCTGATTCTAACCTAAGTATTGCCAGCGTAGGACTCCCAGAGAATAACTCCTCTATAAGTAAGATATCATAAGCAATCTATTGATTTGGTAAACAGTTGCGTATCTAGTGACACGGAATAATGAATTTCTATCTTATAATTTTAGATCTACCCAACAAAAAAGGTATCAATCAATTGTCAGTTTACCCAAGACTAAACCACGTCTTAAACATATCCCCAGATCAAGAGCTGACGGTAGAAAGAATGACGATGTTCAAGAGGAAGCAACCGAAAGGTTTCATCGACGTTTGGTGGCTTTACGATGATGGCGGTCTAACGATGTTGCTACCGTACATTATATCCACGAGAAACGATTGGTCCCATTGCAAGCTTAGAGTTTTTGCGCTGGCCACCAACAAGAACGAGTTGGAACTGGAGGAAAAAAAGTAAGATATTTGAAAATTCATAGCAAGTGGTAACTTATTACTATTCTAGTATGGCTCACTTGTTGTCCAAGTTTCGCCTGGATTATTCAAGTTTGAAATTGGTTTCCATTAGTGACAAGCCACAGGATAGTACCATCCAGTTCTTTGACAATTTGATCACACGTTTTAGAACTAAAGACGAAGCCAAAGAGAATGGTAAGTCGGTACTTGGAGTTTACACAGTATTTGGATCTTCAAATTAATCAAAAATGGCGCCCTACTACATATTAAACCCTTATATATATATATATATATATATATATATATATATATATATATATATATATATATATATATATATATATATATATATATATATATATATATATATATATATATATATATATATATATATATATATATATATATATATATATATATATATATATATATATATATATATATATATATATATATATATGTATATATATATATATATATATATATATATATATATATATATATATATATATATATATATATATAAATATATATATATATATATATATATATATATATATATATATATATATATATATATATATATATATATATATATATATATATATATATATATAATAGGGCTATAATAGGGCGTTTACATACCTAAGTTACAGACTTGTGTTATCTCCTGGAGGTAGAACATTAACGTTGATATTAGCAAAGTCGAAAATTAATATTTTTTAATAAAAAAAATAAATATTTTTTAGCAATAACAATTATTTTCGATTTTCAAATGCTTAGATTTTAATTTTCCAATTTTAAAAAGTAAGGTATGTAATTTCACTGAAATTGCAAGACATCTACGTTGAAATAAAAAAATTGCTTCAATAAAATATTGGTTTTACTACATTGTTAAAAAATAAATTAATTTTTTTATCACCACATTTTGATTATTAAAAAATTTGATTTGATTCCAAATATGTTCAAAATTATCTAGGATACCTAATATAATATTTGAAAATATTTTCTAGATAAGAAAATTTATATAGTAGGTACATACGAAATATTATAAAATTATAAAAATATCTGGGATACTTATGAACAAAAATCATACTAAGAAAAGTTATATTTTTCTAGTTTTGACATGTAAAGTGAGACTTTTCAAAACCCTTTGACGTTAGGAAACGTCTTACTCGCTAGCGCTCGTTCCGCAGAAATTTGCTCCTTACACAAAATAGCACTTTTCCCAACTGGTTACATAAATAGCTATTCTTAAATTCATTGCGAAGTTATTTTTTTCTACGTTCATCCAAAAATAAAATAATTTTTTTTTGGATTTTGATTTTGCATGAACGTGGAAAAAATATTGTATCCAATTCTTACAAAAAGTGTTTACTGCACTCGACGTGTTGACAATTTCACGTCGCGTGCAAGAAACACTTACTTTTTCCACTTGTTGAATAAACAACTATTTTAAAGGTAGGTATGTATGAATTTTACTAAAAGGGGAATAGTTTTCTAGACGATGGAAAGATATACCTACTTTATAAACATATTTACGCACCATATTTAGTGGGGCAACTGGTTGGGCGCCTGCTTGAGCCACATGTTTGTTTACTGAAGAACTTATTAGGCTTCACATTTTATTTAAAATTTGTACTTTAAAGTGTAGGTACCTACAATCTATGTTATTATTTTTAGAATGCTCAGTAAGCGATGCCGAGATAACATCTCTACAAGACAAAACATATAGACAACTAAGGCTACGAGAATTATTGTTAGAAAATTCTAGCGAAGCAAATTTAGTGGTGATGTAAGTGTATTTATTAGCTTTCATCTCATCACATTTCTGATCACCCAAGCTATTTTTCATCCCATAAAATCTGTTCTCATACATTCCTGTCTATCGCTATCATCCTGCACAAACTGCAAATGCCCAAGCAGCATGGTGACGTCATTATTACGCTCTTTTAAGGTGATTTTAGGTCTAAGACGTCAAGTGACAAATATGAGGCCGAACATATGACGTCATTTCTATGTCGTCTTTAAAACGTCACTTTTTTCTCGTCATTCAGACGTACCTTTTTAATCTAACGTTACTAATCCTTGGGACGTCATGAATTTGACGTCATATTATCGACGATCATTTTTCCTCCCTTTCGTTATACTTATTTCTTATTTGTCTACAATAATTAATGTTATGTTAAGTTTGAGACATTTCAAAATTTAAAACATAAAGGGCATCACAGACAAATTTTTTGAATTTTTTTAAAAAATTTTGAAAAAATTTTTCAAAAAAAAAAAATGCCTCTGGGTTTTGTTTCCAGGATATAAAATTCTATTCTAGTTCTGTAGTTAAAAGAACTACAAGAGAGACGTAAAAATGAAAACAAGTCACAGTAAAATTTTTTGAATTTTTTCAAAAAATTTTTAAAATTTTTTCAAAAATTTTTTTAAATTTTTTCCAAAAATTTTTTTGAAAGAATTCAAAAAATTTTTTGAAAAAATTCTAAAAATTTTTGCTGTGACTTTTTCTCGTCATTTTGACGTCTCTCTTGTAGTTCTGTTAACTACAGAATTAGAATAGAATTTTGTATCCTAGAAACAAGACCCAGAAGCCATTTTTTTAAAAATTTTTTCAAAATTTTTTTAAAAAATTGTAAAAAAATTTTTAAATTTTTTTAAAAAAATTCTACAAAATTTTTCAAATTTTTTTGAAAACATTCTAAAAATTTTTTCAAAATTTTTTGAAAAAATTCTTAAAAAAATTTTCAAAATGTTCTGAAAAAATTCTTTTTTCAAAAATTTTTGAAAAAATTCAGAAAATTTTTTCAAAACTTCAAAGACCATTAACTATTTTTTTTTTACTTGTGGCATAAAGCATTATTACAATAAGTTCATAGCATATAGCATTATTACAATAATCAGTTAATGACGTCATTTAAACGTCAATTAATGACGTCGTTTAAACGTCAAATAAACGTTATTTGGCTGTGACTTTTTCTCGTCATTTTGACGTCTCTCTTGTAGTTCTTTTAACGTATTTATGTCCTAAAAACTGACGAAATAAATACGTCATAATAACGACACCATGCTGCCTGGGTGATGCTTAATATTAAATCGCAGTTTAAATAAATGATAAAATAATGACTCTGCCTTGTCAATTGTATTGTTATTCTGGTATGTACGAAAAATTTATCTATTTCACGTAAAAATGTGTTACATGTAGGTATTTGAATGTTGTACGTCATAGGGCAGGGTAAGTAAATGGGATGTAGAATTTTTCCATTCAAATACCTGTAACAAATTAAATCGACTGGTCCGTGTATCAATTGTATTTAAACGTGACTTCTCTTACACTTACATATTTTTTAGGTCTCTTCCAATGCCTAGAAAGGGAACTGTATCCGCGCCACTCTATATGGCCTGGTTGGAGGCTTTAACTAGAGATATGCCCCCTTATTTATTAGTAAGGGGCAATCAACAATCTGTGTTAACATTTTACTCATAAAACGCCAATTTTGTTGCCAATGTCAAATAGTATTTCCAATAGATATTTAAGTTTTAGTTATGTTATTGTTACATAGTGACAGTCACTTTTGTGCATTATATTATTTTTTAATAAAATCAGTCATTAGTATCAATAAAAAGCATTTTATTTGGTTAACTGCACCTATATTTATATATAATTATAGCCCTTCAGAGATAAAACTACTTGGTTATTGCAATTTCTACTAAGATGTAATTATGTGCAAATAATTCATAGAGTATTGTGATAACGGTTTTATGATGACTTAAATATCAATATGCATAAATATAAATGCAATTAAATGCGATATATGGACCGGAGATGATGACAGTTTCGCTCCAGACGCTTTCGGTCCAGCAGGCTAGTACCCGGTTTTGTTTGTTGTCATAACAGGTACACGTTCGCTCCTCCAAAAGGCATACAGGGTAAAATAGGAGACAATCAACCGTTATACCATCTCCCGGTCTAATTAGATTATTCTATTAACCTGGCTCCCGAGCTCCCGACACGTGTGGGATTTAATAAACCCTAGTACATTTTCAAAACGTAACTGTTCAAAAAGTTCGCCTCAACAGTTTTTAAATTCCCAAAACATTTTGAGCATGTAGATATTACAACGTACATATACTTACTCTATTTACTCTTACTCTTATTAATTTTTCATTCATTTCTTTCATTCATTTTCATTCATAGTTTTCTTGTACCTAGTCAATGTTTAAATTCGTTAGGGGTCTGAGGGACTCCACATGACCAAGGTTAGATCTACTCACCTTATCACATTTTAATCGGCTTCTGCATCTCTTTCTCTATTTTAGTGTGCCGTCATGTACATAGGCAACCAATAGTACGTCGGATTCTTTATTCTAATGCGCATGAACAGAACTATAGCCTCAAAGACAGCTGTCATTACGATTTCCTTCGCTTAAACGATAATGTCATTGATCAGTGCTGCACTGAGGGAAATTTCTATGACTAATAAATAATGTAGGTATACATTATAAACATAATTTTAATTTATTATGCATAAAATAATTAAAAAGCAATGATACCTCTATATCTATCGATTTGGTTAATTTCCCCCAGTGTAATTATTGCAAACTTTCTTAGCTTGACATCTTTGTCGATGCCTCGACCCTGGGCAATATTTGTCTATGATCCTGGGCAAGGCTACCCGCTTGGAGCATGCGCTACAACACCGCGTAGGTATATTTATTTATTGTCATTTATATTAAGAGCCATTGTCATTTACTTATATTAAGAGTCACTTTATCCCCATAATTCTGGGCCTTTCAACTATTTTTTTGTATTGCTTTATGTAATGTGTTTTATAAAACAATCTCGCCGTATTTTTTTCATTTTTTTGAGCAAGATTTCTATCGATAAAATTTTTTTAAGTCGTTCAATCAACGTCGCCAGCTAATAATCCTTTAAATACAGGGGGCACCACAATCAACATATTATATTAACATTTAATTTTTTTAAATTCCATTTCTAAATGTATGTGGCGCCATCTCTTTGTAAGTTAACAAACGGTAACAATGCATTATAGCCGGGATGAAAAGTCTCTGATTATAACATAGAATTAAAATGCCGTAATAAGCAAATATTTTAATACATAGATATTGACGAACATGAATACAATAATTCTATAAGAGCTACGGTATTAAATTATATAGAGAAACAATACAAAGTAAAAGAAATAATTCATTGAGCAGTGACGTCATCTATCGGTGAGCGGTTGTAATGTTAGTAGATTTGCAGTCGATATGCGGTTTCTTTAGTACCTTTCCCAAATTCCATTTGGATTGTCATCCGTCATCCGGAGTTGTAATGTCGCCACTCGCCACTGACTGACGTTCAATGAGTTCAATGTCAACATTGTCAACATACCTACCTTCCTACCTACCTATTAAAGTTTTATAACTTTTTCCACAAAAAAAGTGTTCCTTTAAATCAGTGTACGTAATGTTTTAATTTCACAATTTTGTCGAATTACTTCCGCGGTACCTTTATTCAAGGTCGTCGTGAAAAAATGCTACGTACAATAAGAATTTTCCTGCTGTGATATTTTTTAACTCAACCATAGGTAATTTATTTACAAATAATTTATCGGTATGACTGTTAGTTTACCAAAAATGCCTACCGTTCGGAAATACAGACGGGAAACCACCACCACTGAGGTTAGCAGCTGTTTGAAATACATGATTTTCGGGTTCAATGTTTTGTTTTGGGTAAGTTCTGCTTTTGCATGATATTTAAGGGTATTTCTTATGTTTTTCTATGCATTTCAGTTACTCGGATTAGGTATATTAACTATAGGAGTTTGGGCATGGACCGAAAAAGATATATTTAATAATTTGGGAAGAGTAGCAAACGTTGCCCTGGATCCTGCTTTTATACTCATTTGCATAGGTAGGCGTATTTACTGTTATATTCTTTTAGTACCTAACACACATTGATTATTACACTGAAGTAACATAAAACATGAAGGAAAACCTCAGTACCTTGTAGGTAGGTACATTAAATTGTCAAAATGTATACTTAAATATACATTTCATTCTGCTTTTGGTCTCACAATTTTTGAAGCTGAAAGGCAATGAATGTAGAGACAATATTTTATTATTATAATTCGTAAAAATAGCAAATCCAGTGGTTGATAAGGAACGAAGTAATAGAAATAATGTTGAGTGTATTTAATTAACAACACATTTCTATATTATATATTATTCTACATGATATAGATATGTAACAAGTACAATTTTTTTAGGTACTCTGACTTTTATAATAGGATTTACTGGTTGTGTAGGAGCTCTAAGGGAAAATACATGTTTGCTAGCAACAGTAAGATTACAATTTACACAATTTCAAAAAACAGATTATTAACATAATTTTTTTAGTATGCTATATTCTTGTCGGTGCTACTTTTGTTTGAAATGACTGCTGGAATACTAGGATTTATTTTTAAGGATTGGGTAAGTTATAATTCATGGAATAGGTTGTTAATCAATATTCTTCTTGGAAATAATGTCCTGGAATTCTCGTATTGATTATTTGTTTGGTTCTGTGAACTCCTTAACAATAACGTTAATAAGTTGCCCACTCTTTAAATAAGAATAGTAGAGCTATTAATATCTTTCAATTATTTTGGGAGTGAACGACCTATAGAAAATATATCAAATAGTTTCTTTACTTTGACCCCTGAACAGTGTGTAGCCATATATAATTACAGTTATTAACACACCTTCAGATTTCAATGTATGAACTTCCTTGAGATTCATGTAGAAGAAAGACATTGTTAAATTCCTCAATTCTATTAAAGTGTGAAATAAAGCATATATTATAGCAGATATATTATGTAATGAGTCTTGGGATTTTATTGACCAAAATCCATCAATTTATTTTCATCCAAGTATTTATCTAAGAACACATTCGCATTTAAAAAGTGGAGTAAACTGCAATTAATAGCAAATCTGACATCCACAACTCCTGAACTGTGTTAGTGCAATAAAAGTTGCGTGCACCGTTCCGATTCGACCTATTCGCCATTTTCATTCCAATACACACTCGTGCGATTTAAGTGCAGGGATACTTACTTCTATCTCGTATTCTCTCCATAAATAAAATCCAAGTTCTGTGAATTTATTCTCTTATTAATGGGAAATCAGTATAATAAAAAACGTAGAATAGGTAACCAGATTCTTTTTCTTTTGAAATTCTGTTTTCACAGATGTTAGTAAAGGCTTATTGAGAGGCTTATAGAATGTGGAAACGTTCAAAATATACAGGTTCAAGGAAAAATTTGAGCAGTAAGATATCAGTTTAATTTATAAAATTTCTTATCAGGTAACTTTCTTTTTGTTTTATTTGTAAGATATCCCATAATCTTACAAGTAAAACAAAAAGAAAGTTACCTTATAAGAAATTTTATAAATTAAACTGATTTCTCGTAAATCTATGCTTTAAATATGCAATAAAAATGACCCGGGAGTATCCGTATCAGAACGATATATACGTAACTATCCTTGGTTCCCAAATAGTATGTTTTGGCGCGACAGTGGCGTTTCATTATGTCTTATGTACAGTTGATTCGCAATATAAATTAATTATAATATTGTGTTATACGCGAGTGTTTAGTGTTTTTATGCGATGGAAGCGGCGAATGGGGAGTTGTAGGGGTTCTAAAACCAATAATTCCAATCATAAACGACCGAATTTGACAGGAGGAGAACTGAAAATGATCAAAAATGTATACGAAGGAATATTCTTAAGATAATAAAAAAACCATCACAAGTACACTTAAAAACAATGTTAATAACTTGGATATTTTATTTAATTTTTTTTATTCTGCCCCCTCTAAAATGATACGCCTATGGATCACTTCACACTATTTCGGAACCCGGGTATATGTATCTATGATCCAGGGTTGCAAAAAGACATGTTTCTTTAAAATAAAACATAAAAACATGTTTAATTTGAATTAAATAATAATGAACGTATGGAAGAGGAAGTAAGGTAGAAGATTATTTTTATTTATTTTGCTTTGTTATGAATTATTAAGAATTGTTTAGTTTTTGTTTCGCTTGAAGTTCGCTGTATGCCGTTTAAGTTTATTCACTCAGAATTATTTTTTCTTATTATAGATTGTCATTTCAGTGTTTGTTTATTACATAATACTTTTAGAAATAAAGAAAACTGTGTTAGTACACAGTACCTATTCTCTAATTTATTATTAGAAAATCAATAAAAATCTATTTCATATTAAACATGTTTAAAACAAACATGATTTAAACCATTTCTGTTTAAAATTCAAGTGTGTTTTAAACATGTTTTAAACAATTTGTTTTAAACTTTTGCAACCCTGCTATGATCTAAGATAATGCAACGTTGCTATGTGGCTCGAAATAAGGCCGCAATATGTCGCGAACTAGTGGAAAAGGAATTTAGCTGATGAGTCACGCGACTTCCAACGGCTTATGCTCTTACATTTCAAAGAATTTTAATTATTTTTTAATAAAATTTAACTAGTGAAAACAAAATGTAGCCTTAGCAATAGCATTCTAATACCAAATTATAATCTAGACATCAAAACGTCATATTGACAAGAAATTCATAATGCTCTGTACTTCTGTACTGTCAAAAGCCACAATTGACCATATTAGTTAGGTTATCAAAATCCGGGCGCGAAATTTGAAATGGGTTCCTAAACACACTCCAGCTAATTTGGCTGCCATGTATTTCTTATGAGAGATTCAAAAGTGTGATTTTCAGACGGGAATTTCTCGGGTTTTGGGCATTTCTTAGTATTTAAACCTATTATACGTCAAACTTTAAACATATTTCTCTACAATTCAAGTCCAAATCATTTTTTAAGACCTATGAGTTAATTAAATAAATGATTTTAAGTTAAATTGTCTGTTTTCCATGGACGTACGTCGCGTATTAGTTTTAAGATTTTTTACGCCAGAGCACCAAGCCAGCTGTAAAAGTAAGGTTAAGGTTTATGTTATGATATTGCGGGTGGGTGTTTTATATGTTTATTACTATTTTGGTCAATGTTTATCGATTTTTTTCATTAATGATGTAATAATATACCTACTATGTACACTTTTATGAATGAATAATGGAAAAAATGGGCTCAAATGTGGATTTCTCCATATAAATAATAATCCGGTAAGTACCTACCTAGATACGGGATTATTATTTATATGGACATTTTTGTTAGGTATGTAAGGTTTTTCATTAACTAACTAAACAGATATCGCACAGCAAACTTGATGATACTAATGGAAAAGCCTTGGAAAAACAACGGTATTGTGCTTTATACCTTTCGATTGAATAGATGTTCTGCACTTATTCCTATCATATGCATACTCTGTTCAGGTTGGGGCAACCAAGAACAAGATACATCAGTTGATACTCATACTGAATGTACTTGTAATAAATTTAATTAGTCATCAAATTGAAAAGATTTTAAGTTAACTTAAACTACATATTCTGGCCTCTAGGAAAAAAATCACTTATGGTTCCGAGTTTGATTAGGTAGGTACTCTATTTTCACCCATTTTCTGTGATGAAAACTGCAAAACGTGAAATAGGTAGGTAAATCAAAATAAAATTAGATTAGAACTTACCTAGGACACAAATATAATACAAATTCAGCGATGTTGCCACAAATATTGCTGGTTTTTAAATTAACACAATGAAATTAAAATTTATTATGTAAGAAACTCTTATTAAATATTAAATAAGTTTATCCAAAACCTTACACTATACACTACCTGCACAGATACTGTGGTACCAGTGCTGCAAATCCGTATTTATTAAATTATCCTAACCCTATATTCGGATTATCCGAAATTATCCGTTTTGGCTACCAACTTAAAAGGTACAACATTTGCATGCAAATGACCTTTTATAAGTTTGGAAATATTTTTACATCGGCAGCATTTTTTAATCGAAAAATTTTTGACCAGTATACACCAGCATCAAGAGTCTGTTGCATTGAGCTCTGCATAATTTAATAAAGCATGTTGACGCCATTCATTGTCAAGAGTCTGAGGATCGTCTATAATCTGTTCAAGAACAGGGAATCTTTGAATAATCAACAGTAAAGATTTTTGCTTAAACAATTGAGCATTTGAGGGATTAATGATATTTAGAATATCATAAATTGGATCTTCAAATGTAAAACGTTCCTTGATTTTTTCTACTAAACAAATGTAGAATTCTTTAAAAAAAAATCTACATCAGTTTTTTTTACATTCAAGTCATCTTTTAATGATTGTCTATCATAGGTTGTCTCTGGAGCTAGAGCCGATGTTGACAGATTGCACTGAAGTTAGGCGCACAGAAACAAACAGAAATGCACAAATCGAAGCAACTTACGATACGAAAACTGAACCAAACCAACTCATTTCTGTTATCATATTTTAAGAACGAACAAATTCAGGTTGAAATTAATTAACCGTGACAGTCCCTCTTTGGGCAAGGCCTCATTTACAGCCCAAATTATCCGGAATTATCCTTTTTTAAATGATATCCGATTTGTATCCGCCACCTTGTCTGATTATCCGCATTTCGGATAATTATGCGCCAATTGGCAGCACTGTGTGGTACCTACCTCTCAAGGACCATATGTCAAACCCCTTCCTCTCTGAACCATTGGATCAAGCTACAACATACGTTTTTCGTACAAACATCGCTTTCTAAAATTGTCAATATTTTTATTTTGATAATGTTTAATCAATATTTTAACACTCTCAGTCAAATAAATTATCAAAAAATGTATTTATTCAACTTTTTTCACTAAGAGACTTTCTATATTACGTCTACAACGCCCTAAACTTGAGTCCCCATAAGACATCAATACATTAATTTTTAAACTAGGAACCCGCGCCAATTTGAGATCATAACCTAACTAATATGGTCAATTACAAGATGCTAAAATACAAAAAATATTTATGTCATTTACTTTCTACTGCTCGCGAGTACTTAATTGTGTTCCCTTTTAGATTAAAGCCCAAGCTACTATTGGATTTCAAACATTCATTATACACTACAGAGAAGATCCAGACCAGCAAAATCTTATTGATTGGATTCAGGAAGATTGGGTAAGAAATCACATTGCTGCTTTGTTATTATTGTTGCCATATTTGTGACATTTATTTGAATTATTAAGTACTTAGTTATAATATAATTCTCATAATTATGAAATCATTACTGTTAAAAATGACAATGTAATTTTTCAAGGGGGGAAGATGGCTACGTATTTTTTTCAGCCGTTTTAAGGTAGTAAAGCATCTTTCAGCTTCTGCTGTTGTCACAGGATTTGTTATTTCCAGCAACTTTACCGACTCATAGTACAAAAAACAAAAGGCATATATTTTGCTGCAAGTAAGAAGTGCAATTCATTGTGTTTGAAAATACGCTGACTAGCCTCCCAGCACCACCAACTTAATAAATCCCGACTGCATTTAAACATTCCTAACATAACGGTCTAAAACATATCCTTTGGGGATACTTTATTTATGCCATGTACACGTATCTTTATTATCTCGGCATTTAGGCGTTACTGTGTGTGACAAAATTAATTCTGTGTGAGGGTAAAGGAAATATAATTGTGTCGTCTGTTTGAGGGGATTGAGGGGAAAAATATTACCACTAATTTTGTCTATATTTTTAGCTTCAGTGTTGTGGCATTGAAGGACCAAAAGACTGGGACCGAAATAACTACTTTAATTGTTCCTCGAGGGACGTAGGCAGTCGCGAGGCGTGTGGAGTGCCTTTCTCATGCTGCAAACGCAAAGCGAACGTAACTATTTAGAATCGTACAAATTATTCCTTCAACTAACATTATTTCTTGTTTTAGGAAATTATTAAAAATAAACAATGTGGGTATGATGTTCGGAAACCCGGATTTGTAAGTATAAAAACTAAACTCAATGCTTCTCTTTTTTTTGCTTAAAAATAGTTCAAATGTGCAGGAAATTTCTTGGCGAGGAAGAATTACAATTTCACTGTGCTATTTTTCTGATTGAATAACAAAACAAAACATATGAAAATGTTTTGATGAATTATGGCAGTGCTTGGTATCCCTTTTTATGTTGCTTGTGTCAAGTGAAAGAGGGATACTAGTCACTCCACGCTCCACAGTCAGTGCTTAGGTATAGTATCCCTTATATCGAAGTAAACCGAAATGTTCTCAATATTATCTCAAATAGTTCAAATGCACAAGAAAAATCTTATCAAAGTGTATTCAGATTTTGCGTGAATTTTTCCTTCGAAACCTTCTTGGCGAAAATTGGACTCGTTTAGCAATACCGAGTAAAACTCGCTATTTTTATGCAGCTCCGTCAGCCTTTTTTTTTTGATGTTTACGGTTCGGTTGGTAAAACTAGCTTTATTGTTTCAGAACTAATTTATTTTACGGTTATATGAAGCAGTCTTATTATTGCAATAGTATTTCATTTTTTTTATACAACCCTTCTACTCACAATATGTAGGTACACCACTGGTGAAATATTTTTATATATCGTTTTAAATCGTACAATGTAACATTATTTTAAATTCCGTTTTTACACAAATTTCTTTATCGTTAAGGAGGGTAAAAATATTTCTATAATTGATTTGTTTAGTTAATTATTTACTTTAATTATTTAATTTTTTGTATGACCCTTCTACTCACTCTTTATGTACACCACTGGTGAAATATTTTTTAATATTGTTTTAAATCGTACAATGAATATCGTACAACGTAACATTATTTTAAATTCTGTTTTTACATAAATTTATTTATCGCTAAGGAGGTTAAAAATATTTCTGTAATCCATTTCTCTAGTTCATTATTTACTTTATTTATTTAATTTTTTTATATGACCCTTCTATTTACTCTATACGTACACCACTGGTGAAATATTTTTATTTATTATCGTTTTAAATCGTACAATGAATATCGTACAATGTAACATTATTTTAAATTCCATTTTTACATAAATTTATTTATCGCTAAGGCCAAAAATATTTCTGTAATTGATATTTGTTTAGTGAATTATTTACTTAAATTATTTTATTTTTTTATATGACCCTTCTACTCAGTATACGTACAATGTAACATTATTTTAAATTATGTTTTCACATAAATTTATTTATCGCGAAGGAGGTTAAACATATTTCTGTAATTGATTTGTCTACTTAATTATGTACTTCAATTTTTTTATATGACCCTTCTACTTACTCTATACGTACACCACTGGTGAAATATTTTTATATATCATTTTGAATCGTACAATGTAACATTATTTTAAATTCCGTTTGTACATGAATTTATTTATCGCTAAGGAAGTAAAAAAAACTATTTCTGTAATTGATATGTTTAGTTTTATATACTTTAATTTTTTTTTTATATAACCCTTCTACTCACTCTTACGTACGCCACTGGTGAAGTATATTTATGAATTTCAACCGATTTATATTAGCTTGATGAACAAATATAAATTCACATTATGATTCTTTAACTTACGTATAAACCTGATATTATAAGTTAATTTATCTTCTACGCTTTCTTAACTGCCAGCCAGGGGAAAGGCATATATTCGAAAGAGGTTGTCTGAGAGCTGGCGAAGAATGGATCGAGAGTAATTTGGTTCCTGTAGCGGGTGTAAAAGTCGGCATAATGGTGCTACAGGTACCTCTTGGTTTGAACGATATACTGCCTGTGGATGTTTGTTGCACTGCTTTCTTAAGCATCTACTATTCTGTTATGTTACGCAAGAAATTCCGCAAGTTTTTGCCGGCTATTAAAACATTTTGAACGATTCTTTTGTCGATTTTGTATTTCCTTGACAGAAACTTGCGGATAGTTCTTTTTTCACATTTTTCTACATGTTTTGTTGTTGTCTGCTTTTTCCTTACAGAACTCAGACATTACAAAAGTAATATACGAGCAGGGCTGCTTAGAGGCTGTAGAGGACTGGACGGAAAAAAATATGATTTCTCTAGCATTTTGCACTTTTGTTGTTTTGTTTTTTCAAGTAAGTTTATGTTCTGTTTCATGCATGTGAAATGTCAATAACTATCGGCTATTGCTCTGAGTATTTCATTTAGAATTATCTGTAATTATTATGTACATGTGGCTCCATTAATATTTAAAAGACTTGAAATATTTATTGATGTTTCTCATAATTGTTTAAATTGTGTTGTATTTTGGCTTGGATTATTTTTATATACAACTGAAAGGTTTTGATATTAATCTGTATGGTATATATGCAAATTGACTTGTTTATATATAATTAAATATATAATACATTTAATATATCTAATTATGGGTTTATTGTGAAACTGGAAAGGTTGTTAATTTATTTTCAAACAACCATAGTATCAAGGTGATTAGTTAAAAAAATTTATACGGCAAAAAATATTTAAAGTAGGTATGAAATGTCAAATGTGAAAAGCTAAAAATGTCACTCAAGTCAAATGACATGTGCGACCAGACTATCAAATGTCAGTCAAGAATCTCCGCATTTATTAGGTGCAGGGCTATTCCCAGGGCTTGTGAATCTGCCAACAAAAGAAACAAATGATAATCACAAAATGGTGGAATTCCATAAAGCAGCTGATTTCCAAGATATGTCATTTTAATATGTAACATGAGAAATATTGTTTTGTTTTAACAGAGGCTAAATATATACTATAGGTATGTTAGCATATTCGTTGGAAGTTAGGAAAATATAAGGGTTGTAAAAATAATATATTATGCAACGATGATTTAATGATGGCTATTAAGACACGAGCATGAGAATAATAATTATGACATGAGCCATAGGCAAATGTCATAATTAATTAGGCGAGTGTCTTAATAGCCATTAAATGTGAGTTGAATACACTATTTTTTTCTATGAACAGTCATAATAAACAAAAATTAACATTTTATTTCTGAAATTCATTAATTATAAATTAGAATTTAGGAAATATTATGGAAACTAGGTATTATAAATAATAAAACACAGAAATATCAGAAAATCAAGGTTTAACAAATAAGAGATATTTTTTATTGATTGCAACATTTTGATGAAACCGTTTGCTCTACGGCAAATGTGTGCTATATATTATGTAGAAGAGGGATGAATCTTCAAAGAGTGTAACTTGGTAAATAGTGGAGGCATTGAAGCGTTTTGGGTCCGTTTTTTTTTACTGTGCACCGAATTGCATGAAATTTTGGAATTAGGCTCATCTTACCCTGAACTTCAAAAGTGAAAATGTCCCGAACTGAGCCGGCACCCTGGGGAGGGTTGCCACCCCTTCTCGGTGGTGTACATTTTTTTTTCAAAAAAACCTCAGATATTGATAGAAGGCCTCATTTTAAGCAAAAAAATGTTCTATAATATTTTTCAAAAAACTCAATAATTTTCAAGTTATTGGAAATTGAAAATTCGAAATTTTTTCACGTTTTTCATTGGTTTTTTGCAAATATCTCCAAAAATATGCATTTTAACAAAAATTTTATGCTAAACAAAATTGTTGTAGATTAAACAAATTGGTTTTTTATAAACTGTGCTAAGTGCAAAATTAAGCGAGATATTGAAGGTCAAAGCCTTTTTTTATTTTGCCTGAAATTTTATCGATGTGTTCAATGCCATCTAGCGGCGAGCAGATATATTTTATGCATTCTATTGAAATAGGATTTTGTAGTGCTTGAAATAAGCTTTAAAATGAGCACTGTTAAAAGTCTTTTGCACCTAAAAAGAGTGAGCTGTAATGAAAAAAAGGGGAATATCTAATGATTTTTTTTAAAATCGATGGGTTTCATAAGTGCCATTTCGACCAAAATTAAAATTAATCGTATTCCGTCTAGAATTAACTTTAGTATAAAGAGTTTGATGAATTCTAGCAGCTTGACTGCTTTAAAATACGTATTTTTCAAAAAAATTACGATTTTAGAAAAAAAGAATTTTTCGAATTTTTAAAAAAATCACCTTTTTTTCATAATATCTCAAAAATGATGAAAGATACGTGAAAAAGTGTGGTGATAAAAAATGTAGGTCTTTTTCTGACAAAAAATTTGGTTTTTTTTTATTTCTGCCACACAAAAGTTGACGGAGATATGATTGTTTGAAGAGCGCGCGGTAGCGCAATCACAGCCCCTCTCAAGCCCTTTGACCCTTCACCGTTTCAAAATAAAAGGTTTTTCACTATACATTGTAATGAAGAAAGTTGTAGCTCTTTAAATTACCTTTAAAATGCTTTTTTAGAAGTTGTGATAGGATCAAAATTGAAGGAGTTATACCGTTAGGAGTTATACCGTTATGGAAATTGGGAACCCAAGTATAAAATGTTAAAAACATAAAAAAACTTTATTTAAATTTAAGGTATTTAAACTTAAAAAAATATAAAAGCTTTAAATATGTGTGACATCCATATGAGGGAAGCAATATTTATTTTGAGATTATGTATGAACTGAAGTTGTATTAATTAATTGAATATTTTACCCAGGTAGAAAACGGAAATAAGCTAGAACAAAACTTGGTTCAAATACTTACTCTCATATTTTCGTCCTCAATATATTTTTTCATATTATTATTTTATATTTTTAACTTCAACCCTTTTTAACTTTAACCCTCCTATATCTTCTAAAAATCTGATAATTGGATAAGGTTGGGCCTAATGTAACCATTTTCCATAAGAATACTGTTGTCATGTGCCAGATTTTCTTGAAAATTTAATGTCAATGTAAATAAATCTTGCATGTTTCACAGAAAAAATCTGAATATATATGTTACAGTAATTTTTTTAAGAGTGTCTGCCGGACTAGGCCCAACACTGCAGGGCCAAGGATTCTTTACATTACTGAAACACTAGGACATAGCGTGTTTTGCCTTATGAAATTTAAACCTTTTTCCAGTTTTACAATATACCCAGCAATTATCTAAATATTATACAAATCATAATCTCAAAAACGATCAATGTTGCAGTGCATTCGCCTTGTATTACTTTTGATATTGAAATATAAAATATTCACGCAACTATTTTACTGACAATGTGTATTTTTTTTTGTAGATCTTGGGCATTTGCTTTGCGCAAAACCTTCGTGCCGACATCTTCGCCCAGAAGGCTAAGTGGCATTGACAAATGAGAACTCCCACTGCGGTCTAGTACAGAATTCTGTATCGCGTCGCATGGGAGCCTTTAATGCAACAAATAGAAATTGTATAGACCGCTCGAATCTACCTTTACCTTTAGGAATGAGTGATATTTGCTGTAATGATCTGTAAGAACTAAACATGTTGTATTTAACGCTTATTTATCCTTTGCATTCAAAGGGGATTGTTTTGAAAACCGGTTATATTATATTAGCAGGACGATTTAAGACTACATTTGCCAACTTGGCTGTTTGCAGAATTTCTGCAAATCAAACCAACAACAATGATGATGACTCAAAGAAAATTGAGAAAGTTAAGTAATGTAAACGTACTAATACCTGACACCTTAAGGGCCCATTAGATACGTATTAAATAATAAAAATTATTTTAGAAGTGCCAATTGAACATTTCATGTGAGTAATAAGTAAATCAAACATTATTTGCAACATAGGATCGATCACTTAGATTAATATATAACTTATTTTCTGTGTATAATATTTTGTATTTTTTTTGTCCAGTACCTGACATATTTTTAGCTCGGCCCTAAGTCTGACTTTAAAGCGGCCAATACCTGACACCTGAACTAAACAGTTAATATTTAAAGAAACACAACTGATTGATAGAATTTATTTAAATTTAAAGCTGATAAGGACACACAAGGGGTCCGATAAGATGGTTATTTCATATAAGTCGTCATTTCAGATCCATAGTAACTACCTCTTGAGTTGATCAGTTTTGGTTTTCCAATTTTGGCTCTGTTATCCTCCATTGAATACCACAATGTATCTTCTTTTTCGGGCCATCTAAAGTTCAAACCACTTTTCACCATAGTTTTTACTAAATAGGTTTTTTTAGTAGGACTAGTGTTTTTTATTTGACCACCCAGGCAGCATGGTGTCGTTATTATGACGTATTTATTTCGTCAGTTTTTAGGACATAAATACGTTAAAAGAACTACAAGAGAGATGTCAAAATGACGAGAAAAAGTCACAGCCAAATGACGTTTATTTGACGATTAAACGACGTCATTAACTGACGTTTAAATGACGTCATTAACTGATTATTGTAATAATGCTATATGCTATTAACTTATTGTAATAATGCTATATGCCACAAGTAAAAAAAATAGTTAATGGTCTTTGAAGTTTTGAAAAATTTTTTTAGAATTTTTTCAGAAAATTTGGAAAAATTTTTTTCAATTTTTTCAGAAAATTTTGAAAAATTTTGTGGCATATTTCATTATTACAATAAGTTAATAGCATATAGCACAAGTAAAAAAAATAGTTAATGGTCTTTGAAGTTTTGAAAAATTTTTTAGAATTTTTTCAGAAAATTTGGAAAAAATTTTTTCAATTTTTTCAGAAAATTTTGAAAAAATTTTGAAAAAGTTTTTAGAATTTTTTGAAAAAATTTAAAGAATTTTTTCAAAACATTTTGAAAAATTTTTCTAAATTTTTTCAAAAAATTTTGAAAAAATAAAAAAAAAATTGCTTTTGGGTCTTGTTTCCAGGATATAAAATTCTATTCTAATTCTGTAGTTTAAAGAACTACAAGAGAGACGTCAAAATGACGAGAAAAAGTCACAGCCAAATTATTTGATTTTTTTCAAAAAAATTTTAACATTTTTTGAAAAAATTCAAAAAATTTGGCTGTGGTGCCCTTGTATGTTTTAAATTTTGAGATGTCTCAAACTTAACATAACATTAATTATTGTAGACAAATAAGATATAAGTATAACGAAAGGGAGGAAAGATGATCGTCGATAATATGACGTCAAATTCATGACGTCCTAAGGATTAGTAACGTTAGATTAAAAAGGTACGTCTGAATTACGAGAAAAAAGTGACGTTTTAAAGACGACATAGAAATGATGTCATACATTCGGCCTCATACTGGTCACTTGACGTCTTAGACCTAAAATCACCTTAAAAGAACGTAATAATGACGTCACCATGCTGCTTGGGCAGGGTAATATTTATTATCATAAATTATGATCACAAAGTCTTTCTCTTTCAAATCATCTGTATCTGAGATTTCGCCATTGCCACTTTCATCTAGTCAGTCTATCTAGTCATCTAGTTTCGCCAGTTTCACTATATTCTGACAACGGTTGGTCCCAGTTTCCTCCTTCATCTTCTGCTTCTATTGTCATTTCAATCGACGAATCGCATGATTCAGAAGCAGTAATATGTTTCCTTTTATTCTTTTGTCTCTCAGCCATTTGCTTTAGTCATGTGTTTTTTCTCTTCCTTTTCTCGTTCCTTCAACAGCTTTGCTTCCTCCCTCTTGTTTCTCTTGTGCTTTTTTGGTTCTTTCCTATCTCGCTCTTCTGATTTTTTCCAAAAATATTCTTTTCCTGTTTCACCTGAAATTACTGACGGCATAATTTATTTTAGCTGGCGTTTGTAGAGCTAAAAATATGGTTGTCTCATCAATGTTAAACACCCTACTTGGATCCTCAAAAATGTCTGCGTGTTTTTTGAATTCAGTTTTTACTTCATCAAACCAGTTTCTTAGACTCTTCTGTAATGGAGACCCTTGCTCTGCCCAAATTTTGTGACATCCTACGTGCTACTTCTGGATGCCTTCTCATAAATAGCTTAAACCAATTTTCTCCCGGCTTCCCGTCTTTGAAAGAAGTTTTTCAATTAATTTTTTTTAAGTACATCTCAACGGAATCTAGTAGTTGAGATTTAGTAATTGGGAAGTCCCTGTTGCACTTTTGAACATCCAGTCTAATATAATTTTTTTTCCTCCAGTTTCGTAATAAGTTTCGTTTTTGGTCTCATACGACGTTTTTCTGGATACTTTCCTGTAACTTTGCAGTGTAGTGTCTTCTTTGGGACGTTAAATGGCTTAGCTGCTGACTTAACTGATACATTGTTCTGTTTAACAGCTAACAATGCCTGCTGCATCTGTTCATCATCATATTTTAATTTTTTTTTGACATGAATCCTGTCAATCCTATATAGTTTAAAATCAAAATACCAACATGTTTCTTTATTAATATACCCTACATAAATGAACATAGTTTAAATTAAATACAGCATACTCACCTTATTATACACTATATTGTCAAACATAATCCTTACTCAAAATCTTTGTGATAAACAAATAGACATAACCTTATATCACAGCATACTTATATCTTAAATGAATCATCACTTTATAAAAATGTGTTGAAATCAATGTTACCAACATTACCACACGCATATTTGTCAGTGACAATGTGACCAATGAAAAACATTGGTGCAAAATAACTTTTAAGCCTTCTCGCTTATTTCATTTCTGATAATATAAATTAAGGTGTCAGGTAGGTATTGGTACGTTTTACGTTACTACTGCATTCGCATTCTGAAAAAAAGATTCCACTTTAGGCGAGCGTCAAAAGCTTCAATTGGCTGTTAATGTAAAGAAGGGACTACAGAAAAGTTGGCAGAAAATTTTACAAGTGTGAATACACGTTTTACAAGAGTGGACTTCCTCTTAAAAAACCGAACTATGTATTTTTAAATCGCCCTGCTAGCAAGCTTTTACGGGCCATATGGCAATTTTTAACCGTATTGTTATATCTGTTGGTACTTTTAGCAGAGAAATAATGGCAGCTAAGTAATAAGTCACTAATGTAAGTTACTACAGTTGGAACAAAAGTAAGTAATATTTTAATAAAATAATAATAATAATAATTGTGCCTGTAACATTGTGTAATCATATAGCCTTGGGGGACGTGACATTTTTAAATGTGAATTAAGGTAGAGGACCCATGCAATACACATTGTATCAACAATTCTGACAATTTAATGCAATACATGCAGTAAGCTGTCTTTTTCATTACATATTTTGCGCTTGTAGCACTACCTGGCATATTGAAGTCTGCTCACTTAAACTTTGCAGCATTAGCCGGCATGGGAACAAAATCTGCACTGATGATTATTGCAGACGGCAGGCAGATTTACACAAGTGGAAAGTTCCTCAAGTGGTGCAGTTCATTTTCATTGTCGATTTGTTTCATATGCATCGGACATATTTGGTTGATTGTGTTTTAATATTAATATAATTGAGTTTTTGACGTCTAAAATAGGAAAACAAACTACAATACACTTGCTACTTTGCCCATTGTAAATCGAGATCATATTAAGTTCATCACGATCCCACTGATCCCAGCACCATAATTGAATTCCCAAAAGTCCTAGTACCACAATGAATTTCAAAAAGTACTCTGACTAGCTCTTTGTAGGCTTAAAAATGTTAGTGAAAATACGCAACATTGCAACTTAACCATTTATCATAAACTGTAAAAAAACAATTAGGTATTGCCGTTGGTTATATTTTATAAAATGGCTACAGTCTGTATAAAATGTATAAGAAGTTGAATGACCACCGGCGAAGCGGTTTCCACACCACTCATGAAGTATTTATTGCTTTCAGCGTGTTACCATTAGAAACAAAAATAAATAAAATAAATTATATTGCAAAATAAAGCAAACAATTCTCAACAAAAAATAAAAACAAAATAAATATATATTCCAAAATAAAGCAAAACGTTCTCAACAAAAAATAAAAACAATAAAATAGATACACCTATATCCCAAACTAAAGCAAAAAATTTTCAACAAAAAACAAAAACCATCTTTAACCTTACACCTTAATACTTACCTTAAAAACAGGTAACTAATATCACTATTTATAATAATATTATAATCACTATTACTACGCATTTTGGAAAGTGTTTTTACGTATTTCGCTAGTCTCTTTTAAAATGGCCTTGGATGTAGATTTCCTAGTTTGAGATAGGCGTTTTTCCCTTTCTTCGCTCTTCTGATTTAAACGGGACTGCCTCGTATAGTAGGCCTATCCATATTCGTATTTAATAAACAAGTTACATACAGAACGCAATATTCAATGAAAATCAAGAAATAAAATATTTTTAACAAAAAAACAAAGCCGACTTAAAAAAACTGCACTATAAAGTAAAAAATAGTTACGTTATTCATTCTTAATTAGAATACAATCAATGTATTAGGCCAATAATATACTATAATTGTTATCTTTGTAGTCGGTGCCAGCCAAGGTTAACTAACGTGTTCACTTACAATTGAATAAATCGACACCACAATTACAAATAAACCTCAAAAAACCTTAAATTCAAACCTCTTTTCGAATACAATTAGAGATGTATACGTACTGTACTTCGTTATACGTTTGGAAACCTGGGCTGGTACCGAATCCACTTCATCTTCACTATCGCTATCACCATTTGCAATATTAATCTCAATGAGTTCTATGGCTTGAGCAACCGCCAAATCCACGTTCCACATGATCTGTTCCTCTTTCATCACGTGATTAATACACCTGCCAATTTTCTGCTGTGACTTTTTCCATTGCTCCTCTAAGATGGCTTTCTACGTCAGGTAATTTAAAAGTTCGATTCACTTTCGCCACTTTCCCTTTTACTTGGGCCCAGATTAATTCAATGGGGTTCAATTCCCAGTGATAAGGATGTAATCTTAACAATGTGGCTCCATGCGTCAATGCTAGTTTCTTATATTTATGGACATGTACCTTAGCACCTTACAATAATCAATATCTTAATTCCGCCTCAAGTGATTTTCTTGGTGAGGAATGCCCTTTTCTGTTAACCATTCTTGGGCGTTTCTTCACATTTTCGGCTATG
Source organism: Tetropium fuscum (assembly GCA_964058915.1). NCBI lineage: Eukaryota > Metazoa > Arthropoda > Insecta > Coleoptera > Cerambycidae > Tetropium > Tetropium fuscum. The sequence continues at coordinate 238,655 of CAXKVY010000190.1, read as the reverse complement.
ATACGGCGCATTATTCATAACTACGACACTTCCGGCAAAATCCACTTCTCGTATACGTCGGAATTCATTTCCTCGTGGTAGTCTCCGGTCTTCTTGGATTGAAATATCAATTCTCCATTAGACAGAAATTCACTATCAGTTCCAATATGTGTTATGATTAAAACCTTTTCAAGACGGCTTTTTTAAACCAGTCCAGCATTCAATCGCAGCATGTAGTCAATGTAGTGCATTTTTCACATTTCCATTCTGCCAGACTCTATTCGCAGTATGTTCCTCGTTGGCCCATGGAATATTTTCCATTGTTGACTGATATTATATTGTATCATTCGGAGTAGTTTCCACAAACACTTTCACTTCGCTCGACGCGCGTTTCGCCAACCAAGTTGGCTTCATCCGGAGACGATTAAAACTGTCAGTTTTAATCGAGCAAATCTTATAATCAAATAAGAGTAAATCTTTATTCTTATTTCCATAAACAATTTGCTTACGTGACATGATATTAATATTAAAACAACCTTTGGTTGATCCAAGTAGTATCATATATGTTTCATTGACATGATGGGCCTTTACCTTACATTTGAAAATTTGGGCGTAAAACTTGACTTAATGCTTGATATTAGCAAATCAATTTGCATTAATATTAACATATATTTTCGAGCATTTGACCACAATTTAAGATAATTTATATAAGGTGCAATATGAAATGTATTTAAATATTGATATGACATACTATTTATTGCATTTGTAAATAAAGGTAAACATTTTTTACTATCGCATATTAGCGGTAGATATTTATAACGCTTTGTATTAATATGTAGCTCGGCATTAATTAACAAAGCATTGTGTATGTGTACAGTATAACAGTCGTAAGATAGTATTAAAAATGTGATATTTTTAGTTAAACATATCCACTGCCTTTCTTCTAGGGCAGAAACCTTAAAGTACTCTATTTCAGAGTTGGATCAACTACGAGTATATGAATAGTTCTAGGTGTAGTCGAGTAGTTCAACCAGGGCCGGCGCCAGGGTATTTGGCACTTGACGCAAATATTTGCTGGCCGCCCTAATATATATATATATATATATATATATATATATATATATATATATATATATATATATATATATATATATATATATATATATATATATATATATATATATATATATATATATATATATATATATATATATATATATATATATGCCGCCCTATATAACTGATATAAACGCCGCCCTAATACATATGTATGCCGCGCTGTAGCTGTCGTGTTTTGCTCAAAAAAAATTGTAATTGTTCCTTGTCCTTGACACAAAAACGGCCAGCGCGTTGATATGTTTATAAGTACGAAGTACGGATCAGAATATTAGTAGGAGAGATGGTAGACAATTTTGGGTAGGTATTTGAGGCGCCGTGAAAATTTGTATAATACTTTCTCGGCTGAAGGGTATTGGGGCTTAACCAACCCTTGAATTTTGTTTGTGCGAAATTTTTTTTTGCAAAAAGATATCTTTCCCTTGAATTTTGTTTGTGCGAAATTTTTTTTTGCAAAAAGATATCTTAAATCCCTTTAAATTTAGTATTTAATTAGTGTAAAAATAAAATAGGCAGAATATTTAGTTGGGTGTAAAATTTTGACAGGCGGTTTCAAAATTGTATTACATAAATGCCAAGAAAATATATCTGAGGTACGTTAAGATATAGACACGATAATATTGGTGCCTAGAATTTTTTTTGGTGGCGCATTACGACGACAGTGCGAGTGAGTAGCATTATGGGTTTTGATCAATACTTTGCTGATGATGAGGAGGCAACTAATACCGATGACATAAAAATGATCTAAAAGGAAAATTTATACTTTTATAATTACCTTTATTATAATTAATCCAACCTAATCACTTTTTTATGTCATTTTATTTTTTCAATGTGTTTTACTTTGTATTATAATTAGTAAAAATACAATTAAATTAAAATAAATATAATAAAAAAAATGTATCGATCGCAAATGTTTCACTACTCCAATTTTTTTTCGAACGACCGCATGCGTTCAGTTACGTGGTCTTGCGATGGCCCATCGCACCGCAGCACGCTTCGACTCAGCCGACTCTACCGATATACGCTCTCTCTCTCTCTCTCACTTCAACCTACACATAGAGCTACTCACTCGCGCTCACGTATAGCATTCTGGATCCCTTGGAAGCAAATGTTACATCAAAAATATTTTTTTCTTGGTACCTACCAATATATATATTACCCTGTCTAGATCTCAACGTGCCTCAAATATATTTTTTGGAAATTTATGAAGAACAATTTTGAAACCTCCTGGCAAAATGTTAGACTCGACTAAATAATCAGGCTTCTTTATTTTTAAACTCTTTAAATACTAAATTTGAAGATATTAAAATTTCATAGTGCCTGAAATATATTTTTTGCAAAAATAATTTCGCAAAGTTAAAAATTCAAGGGTTGGTCAAGCCCCACTACCAGTGGCGGCTCGTGCCATATTAAACAGGTAGGCAATACTGGGAAAGACACATAACGAATGCGCCGCAGGCGAAAATTTTTAAAATTTTCACGGTCACGCGTTTTCCTGGCACTTCAGAATTTCAATAAAATATCCATTTGAACAAAAATACAGACTTCCACAAGAATAATTATTTGAGTTTATGATTACCATGGCCACCGGCTTTAAGGGTGCATTATTGTTTTGATTTTCAACACACACATTTATTTTTATAGATAATTTTCAAAAAATGGTCATAATGTATTAGTACAAAATAATTAATCAATTTAAAGATTATAGAACATTACTTACTCACAGTAGTTGTAGATTACTTCTAACTTCCTGAGATATAATACTATAGAGAACTCCTAAAACTACTTAATGTCTTTATGTATATTAAAAAAAAAGTTATAAAATTAATTTAATTAACACACGCGATGAAAGTTTATTAGTGTCAAAGACTAATAAACAAAACAGTTTATTAGTCTCTCCACATCCAAATAACCAATAATTTGTATCGTAGATAGTTTTAGTAAATTTACGGGATCGAGATGTCCACTGCCACTTTGTTTTATAATATTTAAATCAGGTCGTTCTAACTCTTTAACTTTAAGTTTTTCTTCCAGTGAAAAGTTACTAAAAGTGTATAAATCGCCGATTATATTCATGATTAATTTGTTTAACACCTACTAAAAACTAAGCACTATTTATCACACACAGACACACTATTCCAATATCCAATAAAAGTTAACTACAACAAAACAAATCTGTTGATTCAAAAATAAAAATTGTCCTAGAAAAACACTACACGTGTCTGCATTAACAGTAAAACGCGATGCAACACAAACCGACTAAGTCAAGGAACTGAGCCCTGCCCCGAGCCACAGAATTAACAACATAATTGTGTGCCTGAGCCTGGCACAGCAATATTCTTTCCTTTTACTATTTAACCTGTGTATGTAAAATTGTATGGACTACACTTTATCTCTGTCGCTCACACAGGATTCTGGAACATCTATTTCATTTCACTGTGCGCAGATTGAGCAAGAAACCGGCCGCGGTTAACCGTTTTCCAATGTTTACGTACCTACCTATTTTTTAGAGCGTGTGTCGCGCTCGCAGAAGAAATGAGAATGGGATGAATCAAAAAACAAAATGTTTACAATACGTCTAAGATGGCAGCAAACAGTTTGTAAACAAAATTATTCGCCTCAATTTTTCCACAGGGTGTTTTGAGTTTACGACAAAAAACAACACTTTGATTTACCCCTGTATAATATTGCCTGGACGAAAAATATGACTTATTACAATAATTAAAAAGACACACAATGAACTGATCTACAGACTGGTAAAAAATTTATGAAAATCAGATGAAAAATAAAAAAGTTATAAAACATCAAAATTGGGCAAAATTTTAGGGTGACGGAATTTTGTGCCGGGGAGTGTATAACCTAATATTTTTCTTTTTTCCTTTGACAACTGACTTATTGTATTGTACTGTTTTTTTTAAATATAGCCACCTAGAACTATAATAGCCTTATGATTCCAGCTCTGATGAATATTAAAGACATGTGATTGTAGTATATGCAGTATCTGACGAATCCACAAGTACTAAACCCAATAGAATCCATTAAATTTGATATTTGGATGTCGGTCAGTCATACTTGTTGAACATACTAATTCAGTTCATATCTAATTGAACGTACTGTAATATTGACTATTTTTATTGTGATATTTGATGATTGTGTGTAACGCAGGCTGCATTTTGACATTACCGCTATATGTATATATTGTAACTTATTCATTCCACATTACTGCATGTACTAGCGTCGTTAAATTTTAATTTATACATTTTTCGCACTATATTTATTGTAGTTTTGTGTCATAATATTTGTATAAAGTAACCATAAATTTGTGGCATGTTATAAATAAAATTGTGCAAATATATTTATATAATTGTGATTGTATGCAAACATTCCTACAAAACTTGTAATAAATTTGTTAAAATTGTAGCATTTCTTATATTAAAATAAAAAAGTATATGTAATGCAGATTTCGATGTTAACTGCCGGCTGCTGTTGGCACCTCAACTCCCAAGATTATAAAAATCCATCCCTTCCATTTCAAAATACATTTACATAAGACATGAACTGATCTACTATGTATTTTTTTATTAGTAGGCTTTGGCTATGTCCTGGAAATTATTTAACAATATGTATGCATATGCATCGGTGTCGTCCCTTCCACTACAACACTGAGGCACCTAGCTTGGACATTCCTAATTTTTACTTGAGTACTTTTCCTCAAACCATCCCATTTATTACGGCTGGCTTGGTGGCAACGTCTCTTACAATTTTTAAAGAGATCATCTCTTTATGCACGGTCTGAGTTACTGAGATTTATTGCTCTGTCCTCATTTTACTGTTTATCGGGGACCGCACGCCCGCAGCAGATGTGTTGAGCGATCGCAGGTCTCGGGTAGACTGCCACAGTCCGCCCAGTCTGCCTAGGTCACCCATCCTAAATCTTACCGGCAAAGTCTTGCGGCTACGCTGTCCCCTTATTGCATAATAATAATAAGTACGCTTTAAGCTACAAAACGACGACGTTATAATAAGAATAATTTATTTATGTATTTATATTGTAATATATGCAGAGATGTCATATGTTTAATGAAGGAGTATGTAAATATTTTACTCGAAGTTGTTATACGATAATTCGTGATGGTAGAGATATGAAATATTTATAGACATTGATGGAAAGGGATAGTTTAACAATTAGTTGTAATGTAATGGCGTAAAGATATTTCTTTAATTAGCTTATATTCTATTTTGTAGATTTTCTGTTGAATGGGCGCCAGTTCACAATGCCTGTGAACAATTTGAATTTATTATTTATTTGTGGGCCTCAATTTTATAATTATATAGATAAAATGAAAAACAAGAGTTTTGGTTTTATCTATATAATTATATAATTGCCACACTGTACCTGAAGTTGAGTTCAAAATAGAAAATCAAATTGGTACTATATGCTTTTTGCGATTATAAATTTAATTTTATGCTCAAGACAATCTTATTTCTCGTTGAAGCTACGATTTTTAAAGATTATTTAATATGTGACTTCGTAATAATTCATTAATATTGAATTTTTCTGGAAGAAAAGAGATAGTTTGGTTTGTATTTAACTAGTACATCTATTTATTAACAATATTTCTATTTTGATGGTGATTCAATAATGTAACCACTGGGGTCTTTCTCAGATTGAACGAAGTTAAAATGAAAGTGAGCGTTTTGGGTTGGCAAATATATGTATACAGACATATATACACACATGATCTCATAGTCCTGGGTTCGCTGCGTATGCTTTAAAGTTAGAAGGGGAAATCCTAATATCCAATCATTTGGAATTATCTTACCTCATATGCTCTCATGATGTCGATGTTAATCCTGTATGGCTAAACCTTACATCATCACTAAGATTCACAAACTAACTTTGACGGATAATACTGAATTTCGGTCAAGAGATTAATTCAAATAACTTCAAACCAAGATAATAAATCTATCTATATGAGACACAGAGCTAATCACTAGGGATAAGTAGACCTGACTAATAGAACAATTTTGACTAATTTTCCGTTTACTTCGAACCCGAATTTCTGCCGGAAACTGAATAATTTTGCCTAAGATTGTCGCTCTAGCCCTTGTTGGGCGGGACCAAGGATGACCTTTCATCGAGCCTTTCATTCCCTTTAATTAATACCACTTACCGCGGAAAAAATCTCAACCAATCCTACGGGATCTACTTTACCCCTTACATAACCTCAGGAAACTATTCCCGTATGCTAACGGCATGGTTGCAAAATGGAACTAAACATTTTACATGACATTTTAGAGATACTCTTTCTGCATTAATTAGTTAGCTTCTTGGCCATTTTGCCCATATCGGAAACGTTTATTGACACTAGGACAATGGATTTTAGATATCTTACTTTTTGGTCTTTACACATCTGTTTACTCTTTAAGTTTTGAAATTTAGCTGTGATCGTACTTAAGAGAAAACACAATACAAGATGAATCACTCACTTAATGTGGACCTTCTTAGAATTCCTTGAACAATAAGCAAAGGGCAATGAACAAAAAACAAAAAAAATCTTAATCTATCCTGAGACAACCTATCATACCTTAGATTACTAAAAACATGGGGTGTCAAATCCTTAACGAACAATGTGGGACATATATTTAGAAATAAGCAATTTTGTTATCTATTATAACAATTATTATAAAAAGGAGTTGTGGTTTGTTTGTTACCTTATTGCAAAGTTAATCCTTTGCAAACAAAAACAATCACTCGCGCACTGCACTGGTGCTACTGCGATGGCTTCCTCGTTCGGAAAACTGCAAGGGAGTCATCGCTGTGTGAACAGGCTACATAAATACAGTATTACGGCGATAACAGGACAGGAACACTACTTGTGGCATTGCTGGGACGTCTTCTTGGAAATATAACAACTTGTCGATGTGTTAATTTACTACCTACTTGTAAATCCTGATTGGATATGACGAAAACTACTATATAACTATCTATAGGATACACCCTAGACATCTAAGCACTTCTTGGATAGACCACAATTACTTGAAATTCACTAATTTAAATAAGTTCTCGGGCTCTGTCATTGAGAGCGGAGCGAGCCCATTGCTGCTAGCATCCAGCCCCAGTCTTCTGGAATTTTTTGGATCCCATACCATTTTTAGATTTGGTGGTGGTAAGTTTTTATAGTAGATTTAGCGAAGCGTTGGTAGCGGACGTCTTCCAAGGTTTCGTCTTCCATGTTGCCATCATACGTGACATTTCTATGCGGTAAAGATCCACTCTAATAAACGATGTTGTATTAAGTAAAATCAAATATAAAGTGTTGTATAATGAAAAAGAAGTGTTAAATAATAAACAAGACGGCAGCGCGATTTTTACCTATCAGGTAGGCCAAGGTGTAGGTATAAAACGACATTATGAGGTATAACGACATACTGCTTGTTTACAAACGAATCGTTGTTCGTTCCGAAGACAAATATGTTATTACGTCACGCGCGTTGAGCACACTGGTTTACATTTAGTTCGATTTCATCAGTCAGCGGCGCTGCACGCTCGATTTTTCTATTTTTAACCTAAAAAAGTATTTGTGTTTTAAGATTTGATATAAGCAAAGTTAGTTGGTAAGTTAAATTGTTGTTATAGGAAAAATTGCGTTTGTTTATATTATGTTCATGTAGGGCAAAATGACATACGGGTGAGTATTGCAAGATGACATAGTATAAGTAATAGATATGTGTAAGTATAAGTGATAGTATATAAGTAAGATGAGTATGTGATAAGAGAAGTTCTTGCAGAACCCGAGTCAAACACAGAAAATGAACATTTCTCTGCAGACGAAGAAGACGACTGTGCTTGTTTTTATTGCATAGAGCTCTACAAAAAATTGAAATATGGGGAGATGTGGTTCCATAGTTATTCGCGCCAAATATGGGAATATGCTGATTGTGTCGGAGTGGACAAAAAAATGTTTGTGTACTTTGTACCGAATAAAAGTATCCCAAGCAGCATGCTGACGTCATTATTACGGCGTTTTAAGGTGATTTGAAGTCTAGGACGTCAAGTGACCAATATGGAGACGAACATATGACGTCATTGCCATGTCGTCTTTAAAACGTCACTTTTTTACATGTTCATGTTTATTATTTTATCATTACTGCAAGATATTTGTACTCTATTTGATATATTTGAAAATGAATTGTTTTTTGCAGACTAGAAATTGTTTGTCTTATTAAGCAGTACAACGTATTCTAACAGGAATAAAATTTATACGAGTTTTTTCATTCATGGCTTGTAACGAGGGTGGTCAATTTGGGTTACCTATTTTAAGACTAGCCTTGAAATAACCCAAGAAAAGTAAGTATTAGGGAGTTGTTGCAAGTACATACCGTGTACGTGTTTCTGTTATGTTATTTTGACATCTAAACAGGCTCATATTCGTTTTTAACGTACAAAATACCTCAATTTTTTTCAAGAAATTCGTCATTTTAGAGTCATGTTTGGTACTGCTACTGACGTAATAAGTTCGTCATTAACTGACGTCAAATAGACGTCATTTGGCTGTGACTTTTTCTCGTCATTTTGACGTCTTTTTTGTAGTTCTACTAACGTATCTATGACGTAACAACTGACGAAATAAATACGTCATAATGACGACACAATGCTCCTTGGATAGTATGTAATTTTACCCACCAGGTTGGTTAAAATGAACTTTATTCTGTTATTTATATTTCTTTGGCCAAAATTACAATTTATTTTTATATTAATTTTATCTCAAATGATAAAAAAAGTTAGTTTTATGTTTTTCTTAAATTCTGTAGGTAAAGAGAAATGCATTTTTTATAATTATAATCTTACACTTTTGTAAAATGTGTGTCATTTTGTACACCATTCCCTATAAATTTTTTATCCAAATAACTACAATGTGATCAGTGAAAGCCGCGCTGTACAGTCAACAACACCTCTAATACAAGGACACAGTGCTGCCTCGTGACGTCACCATCCGGAGGCCTACGAGATACTTATGTTATTACGGGCTTTATGTAGTTATTTAGGTAGGTATGTCTGAAATCGTTTTAATGTAGTTTTGGAGATCAATAAAAAGATCAAACTAAACAAAGATATTCGGCATAAATTTATCGGAGTCTATGAAAAACACAGGTAAAGGATAATTTAAATGGTTAACTGTTTCGAAATACAGTCCAGATTACACGTGTCTAATTATTAGAGTCTAGATGGTTAATTGTTTTAAGAAAACTGAAAAGTAATTCGTGATTAATTTTAGACACAGGAGCAATATGAACAACTTCTTTAAAATTTGAACAAATGCTAGTAATCATAAATGTATACGCATATGTCGCTAACGATTCGTAACGAACATTACCACCTTTATAATCTAAATCAGGATCAATGTGAATTTCATCCATTAGTAAACTAACATATTTGTCTTGGTCTTTTAAATATTTAAAGATTTTTTGTGCATATGTTAAAAAAGTTTTCTTCTCATCAATATGAGGATCAGTTAGAAAACTATTACAGACTCCTTTGATTGTTTCGGGATGGGGCAAAATTATAGGTCCACGATTTCGTAAATATCTAGGTATATGCATGAGGACTAATTGTATATAAAATTGAACAAAAAACCATAGTGGTAGTGGAATATCTATAACGTTCTTTTGATAATGTTCGCATTTTAAGCTGATCAGAAATAAATTCAATTCCTTGTGAAACATTTCCGTTTAATTTTTAAGTTTTTAAGTACATTGGACATAAAGTTCAAAACATGGTTAAGCTTTGACATGTCTGTATATATGTCTGAAAATGTATTTCATGTAATTCCGTAAGTTTTTCGTCTTCACACTCGGGAATTGTCACTCGACACAAAACTTTCACGTGGACTTGCAGAGAACCATTTTCTGCGATACTCTTCGTCTCTGGGAAAACGAAACACCCGAACTTTTCTACTGGTACCGTAATTTCCTGTACAACCGGGAACACAACACTTTTGGGGCATTATGATATAATACCGCAACAAATAAACCGTCAGTTTTAATCGTCTCCGGATGATGCCAACTTGGTTGGCGAAACGCGCGTCGAGCGAAGTGAAAGTGTTTTGGTGTTTGTGGAAACTACTCCGAGTGTTAAATAAACCGTTAAAAAAGATCAAGAATCTATTAGGAACTAGGCAAGCGCGCGTGTAATAACAATATCCCCTCTAGACTAGAGGTGTTTTTGTTGGCACGTGGCGGCGTCCTATACTAAAACCCAAAACAAAACATCGTTAACAGGGTTGCCAAATTACAATTGACACGAGAGTTGTTAGTTGCTTGCTTCTTAATGACTTTTTGGGACCAATTTGATTTGATAATTGACTAATGAGAAAGCTACTTTATTTTGTTTGCATTCTAAATACAGTACAACATATAGGCAGAGAAGCGTCGCACTGGAACACATTCTGGCATCGCCGCTTCGAGCGACCTAAACAAGCCTGTTGAATTAGCTTGGAGAGTATATTAGCCTCCATCTGGGTTAAGCCCCCAGAGCGTGACGTCACTATGATATTTAAAGGAAGCACATTGTCCTTATTGGAGGGGTTATTGGTACAGTCTGTAAAAAAATTGTGACCTTATGTCTACCTTATGTGACATTTACTACCTATATCTAAGTACTGTAGGTATATTAAGAACTTACATAAAATTGGGTATATTATACCCCACTGTAGGTAGGTATATAGGTAAAAGAAAACATTTGTGAAAACAATCTCGCCGATTTTAAACCGACTTGCGTAAAGTACCTAACGAGATTTTCCCCGGAACTTTAGCCGCTACAGAGGAGCTGTCACAACGAGTGGAGAAATGGGTCAAATATGCCTAATTTCAGTTGCTACCCTAGTTTAAGATGGCGTGAATGATTAATAGCTGTTGTATAATACGTTTCCGCAACATCGCCATATTTAAAAAGTGTATTCCTCGTATCTTCGCACAGCAACTTTACGGAATCTGACCTACATATTGCCTGGGTTATCGTGGTGCGATAGGCTCTCGCGTCACAAAAAATAATCACTAAGTATCTGGAAACTACCATAATGCCTTTAGGACCGTGTAGTCATTTTAGATATAGATATATGACTACAATTTTTATGACCGAGGCTAATGGATACAGTTTAAAACACTATATTTCTCAAGCATTTCAATTACTACATATCAAATCCCAGTTATTCTACATTCTACATCAGAAAATCGTGTTAAAAGTTAACGACAACTCAGTAAAAATTCTACTGGGAAGTGGGAGGCTTGCTATAATGACACCTCCATCTCCGAAAGTAAGTAAAAGTCAGTGGCGGCTCATGACAATTGTTATTGGGTGTGCTGCATGAATTTCTTCTTTATCTGTGCCGAATAATGCACACGGAAAACAGATAAAAGCGTCTTTTTCGGAACACCCACAAATATCTCTTTATTAAATTTTCGCGTATATGTTTTTACACGGCTTTTACCGGCCACCTCAGTACTAAGGTCAGGTATAGGACGGCCACGTTCTTTTATAATCAACTGTTGTTGGTAGTTAAGTTTTTGAAACTTATCTACACCCAATTTAAATTGAAACTCCATAGTTTTTTTTAAATCACCCAGTAACAAAACTTTAACACTAAAATCACCTCGTATGCACGCGCCAACAGCCACCCACGATGCCAATTACCGAATATCTGTAGTGTACTGCAGCTCGAAGAGATGTTCCCGAGGCCGTTAATAAACGGTGCACCCGAGGCATATCGGCTAAGTTCGCCGTTTGACTAGTACGCATTTTAGAACTGCCAGTGATTCGGTCTTTGGTTGTTATTCGTTATTCGACGCAATCTATCTATCGTGCTTGTTGTATCTATCGTGCTTGAGTATGGTTGAGTACGATGAGTACCATAGCATCATGAGATGTAAGCCGCAGAAGGCATAAGCGAAGACCAAAACAACTGGTTGAAAAGCAGCTACGTACAATTAAATCGTATTTAATATGTGTGTAAAACTTACTGCCGCACTGTAAGGCTCCAACAAACTACAAATCTGATTATATTTAAATGTACATATTGTAAATAAATTTATTTTGAATTTGAATGTATCGTGCTTCTAGTAGAAAAGCAATACGTAGACAAATGGTTTGGTAGTTCTGCAGCTCAGCAGCACATAAGGAGAAGCCACTGGTAAAAGTTACTGTTAGAAAGTGTGTGCATACCAGTATTCTGGGGAAATTTTGGATAATGCTTTAGGGATTATTTTGGATTATGCAATGGTCAAAAACATTTTTTTTTCGATATTGAATTTGTAAAGTGTGAAATTCTCGCGTATGGACTTTACTATATCACATGTAAAACTTGGATTAAAAAACATTTTTTTGGAGTGTTGCCAGGGTGTTGAAGATTTAAATTTAAAAAATATATTTTTAATTTTTCATTTGTTTTTATGTTAAATTTTACAACCCAATTGTACATTAATATAAAACTCAATTTTCTGTTTCAGTTTTATAATCTGATTTGGTATCAAAGTTTGGCATTATTTTTCCTGATTGAGTTCTACAGTTCATTCAATATGTATGTATAGTTAACTGACCCCATATAAGATACCGCGCAGTTGCCACATGTAATTCTCGATTTTCTCAGTATTCAATTAAAATATCAAAATTCCACAATACTATATTAAAGTTGTATATATTATTTATGAATGTTATTAAATAATAATTGTGCACACAATAATATATTATAGGCCAAGATGTTACGTTTTTACATTTATTTTCGTCTACTTTAAATATGACAATTACGTAAAGATCCATTTTTATAGTTAAAAGCGGCATCACCGATCCACGACCGTTCCAATAACGAATATTCGAGCAGTATATCTCTTTTTAACTTATTGGAATCGTATCTCTCGGATCGGGATCGGATTCTCGGATCGAACAGGATCAGGTTCGCATATCTTACAGTGGCGTGTTCGCGGGAATTGCTAATGTATTATTTATATACCTACCTATGTAGGTATACATCGCTACGAGAGTTGAAATAAAAGAGTATGACGGTTAGCAAACATGTTTGTTCGTTTCGTATGAAACCTGAAAAACGTAGATTTCCACCAGACCTCGCTTTATCTACGAGATAGGATAGGCATGTTAAAAAAATTTAAGGAAAATATTATTTGACGGCAAAAATGGATAGTGGGTGTTAGAGCAGAGCCGACTTTAACAAAAAAAGGTTTGTTTATGGGCTGCTCGAAGTAGGTACTGACGTGTACTGAGGTAGGTAGGTACCTATTACATCCTCAACTTAAGACATTTCTAAAATAATTTTATCCAAAAAATATTCCAGTGCTTGAGGCCGCTAGGTTATAAATGCTAAATGCAACGATATAAGTTATGTTTTTTATTGGGATTTACAAAACTGAAAACGCTCTCTGGTTTATTACATAAGTAGGTACCTATTGTCCATTGACTTTATTTTTATGTAGGTACCTACCATCCTAGATCACAAATTAATAATTTACATCAGTCGGCAAAATTAAAAGTTCTATAGACTGTTTATAAAATTATAATCGTGTACCTACTTAGCCACAAAAGAAAGGAAAATTTTCAATGACTGTAAAATACCTCAAGGTCAGAGTCTAATTTTGATTGGCTGTAAAAAGTGTGTGTATTGGAAATCTCTTTACGATGAGAAGCTGGTAGGTAGGTATGCATTGCATTTGTAATGATTTTTAAAAATGTGTTGAATTTAGTCTCGGTTTAGTTATATAGGTACCTATTAACAAACAAGCTCTGATCTTTGTCAAAGCTTGTCTGTTAATAATCTTTGTTGAGTGTTAACGATTTGGTAGATTAGGTAGGTACCTACTAGGTACTAGGTAGGTACTTTTTCCGTTTTAAAGTTTATTTTTCTCGACTACTTAGCTGTTTTGTACATATTTATTTTTGTTACTTGTGGGAAATATGGCCACTGGCGAACCACCCACTAAAAAATGGTAACGCGCTGAAAGCAATACTTCATGAGTGGTGTGGAAACTTGCATTCAATATCAGCTGTGGTGTTGAGAATATGCATATAAAAACCTTCTACTTTCATCCCCCTAAGAAAAAAAAATGTCTACGCCATTGAAAAGCATTGTGTAGGTCAGGGTTGCCGGTCGTTCAACTATACATACATATTGTACGAACTGTAGCGCGAAAAAAACCATCGCGCGAATTGGCACCACAAACAGCAGCAGAAGCTTCCGTTACTAATTTCATCTCTCCACTGTAGGTAATTACCTACACTAAACCAAAAATGGGCCTTGCTAGAAAAATCTGACAACAGATTTCTCGGCCCAATATCACCAAACCAATATTGGACCAATAATCTTGTGCTACTGGAGAAATAAACCGAAAACCGGTTACAAAAAATTCAAAATGGTTGTTGTAGATTTACTTTCAGACTGAAAATTTGATAACGTTTCTATCAAACTTAATAATCTCAGCTGGCTAGAAATAAAAAATTTCCAAATATATCTTTTTAATCACAAAATCTTGAATACATCGGGAGGATGTATTTCCTTACCCCGGCGACAAATTTAACCTTAGACATAATACTCATGCGGTTTGCTAATGAAATCAGCTCTTCCTCCATATCGCTCGTCCATATTTCGACGAACTTTGTGCATATTTCAACGAGTTCGCGCTCTTCGAGAACGATTTGTTACCAACACAAACCTTCAGACACAGCTAAGTGCCGTCCATGATGTTGAAGTTAGTGCTAAGACAGTAATAAGAACACTCAAAGAAAGTAATATTCATATACGAATTCCAGCTACAGGACCCACTCTTAATTCAGAGCACAGAAGAGCTAGGTTACAATTTGCTAGGGAGCATGTAGAGTGGAATATTGAAGACTGGGGAAGAGTGCTATTTACTGATGAATCTAGGTTTTGCCTCGACAGTTCTGATCGTCGACAAAGAATTATAAGAAGGCCAAATGAACCTTACGCACAATGTAACATACGTCAAACCACTCTCTTCAATGGAGGTTCCGTGATGGTGTGGGGAGGAATTTCATTAAATGCACGTACAGAATTGTTACCAGTACATGGAGGTGCACTAAATAGCGGAAGGTACATTAAAGAGATTTTATCAGCACATGTCCCATTGGCCAGCACGAAGTCCTGATATCAATCCTATTGAGCATATATGGGATGTACTCGGTAGGCAGTTAAGAAAAACACGAGCACCCCCTATGACCCTTGGAGAAGTACAAGAGGCACTAATCCAATTGTGGGACGCTTTGGACCAGGAGGAAATTAGGCGATTATTTTTAATCATGTGAAGACGATGTGAAACTGTAGTGAGAAGTAGGGGCGGAAATACTCGTTATTAGTTTTTTGTTAATAACATTAATTTGTTTGTTTTTGTTTTTTTTAAAACGTAAAATCCAAAAAAAACGTAAAATCCAACTTTATTTCCGGTGCTAGTTTTCTGGCCCAATTCTTTTTTTAATTAAAAGGCTTCCAAACATGATGATTTTAAAATCTCTATTTTCATTAAAAATGGAGATATCAAAGCGAAAAAAAAAGGAAATGTTAAGAAAGCATCAGGCTATGCAAAAATCAAAGGTTTACAGTATTTATGTCTGATATGTCCCATAGAGTGATTCCATGTTTGAGAAAAAACTATCGTCATTGGTACAGCCTGCATGTATGTAATTTTTTGGTTAAACAACAAATTTAAAAAGTTCAGCGAGTTCACTACAAAATTTCCTACAACTTAAAAAAAAGATGTTCTAAATTAGGCGACGGGTTCAACAAATAATGTATTCCAAAGTTGGGCAAAATTTTTTGTGTTGCGTTAACTTTGTCCGCCAGTGTATTTCTATTATATAACAATATATGTAGATATATGTAGAATTTTGTAGTGTATGTTTTAGTTTCAATTTGTTTTTATCTGAATTGTAGTTAAATATTGTTTTTTTATATTTTGATTGATTTATATCGTATTTTTATTGATTTATTTTTATATTAATTTGCATTTTAGTCAATTTATCTAAACTGATCAACAAAATAAACGTTACACTGCCAAATTTGCTCTGATTTTGGAACATAATAAATCTGGATTGCCGCCGCCTATTTAGTTTCTGTTTGAAGTGTTACAGCTAGTACAATGTTTTGTCTGCCGGTCATTGTTTGTACCAAGGATATATGTTTCATATAAAGTTTCTACAGGGCGGAAAATAAAACAGTGCTAAATTTCTGAAATTTCGGCATCGTCCCATTTCAACAAAATTTTTTTTTTCTGGATTTCAACATGAATGTCATAAATTAGAACCTCATATCTCGAAACGGTTTTTGCGATTTTCGTTGATTTGCCTTATTTACACAGTGACCGCAAAAACATCCATTTTTGGCCTTGCATTGTAACTTTTTTACTCGTGAACCGACTCTCAAAATCCAAGCCTCATGTTGAAGATAAAACTGCAGTTAATAAAGCACGATAAAGATAATCGACTCCAGGCAAAGTTTCAATTTACAGGGTTGCATCAAAGTTGAACCAAATCTGCATAACTCGCAAAACCTAGTATTCTGAGAGACTTCAATTAAAGACAACTTGCTTTCGAACAAATTGTATAATCTGAACACTTTATTATTATCGTTATTTTGTTGATCAGTTTATTAATGCTTCACATTATTTACAATGGGCTATATGCCTATTATAGTATTATATGTAGTATTGCATACTTATATCTTTAAATTCTTTCCTTGATTAACGAAATATTATTTCATATAATTAACTACAAATTATTTTGTCTTTAGTTTTGTTTTTGTTAATAACTCACGCTTTTATGTGATTTTTAAATACAGTATAAACTATTTGCAACGAGTCTCAAGGGACCGAGAATTTCTTCTAGAAAGAGTTTTCGTTATATATGTAGAGAAGAATGAAAAATACCCAAATTTCATCAATTACAATAATTTTTAATATTATTTCTTTTAGTTTCCTTCTCATTAGATTATTTCAAACACATATAGTCTGTTAACTTTTCCTGTCGTTTTGGCTACGCCATTATTCGTTTTGTATTTTCTTTAGTATTTTATGCATGTCTTGGGGTGTGGTATGCGTTGAAACCATCTTCATTGAACAAGATTTTTTCCAAATGTCATCCGCAGCAGATGGCCCTAAACGTCTTTCAATATCACTTTTCTTTTCCCCCGTTCCTATCGCACGTATCAAACAAACTTTTTCGTCAACACATAACGCATTTCTCTCACTGGCCGTCTCGACAGTTGGTTTACTACTTATAATATGTATATACGATAGGTGCCTAGTGTGTTTAGCAACTGAGACTAAAATTTCCAGAGATTTCCAAGGAGACAATGTAATACATGAGTAATGACATACGTATTCGAGAACAAGATTAATATTATTATTAAGTATGTACCAGTTAGATATTATTGGTTAACGTGGCTAAATATAAAGTAATTTATTGATTACGTATGAGCAAATGTGCAGAAAAATTCTTTCAGATAATGTACCTAACTATGAAGAGGGCTATGAGGCCTGAGCCTCCGAATCAACTAACTCACGCCGAGCACAGCATACAAAATTACGAAAAATAAAACAACACGTCGCCGTTAGTCGACGCCTGCGTTGCGGCGCCGTCCCAAAACTTTTGGCGGCTAACTCTACTCCCTACTATCAGTGTATTACATCCCTGTGTTACTGGAAAACCGCCTTAAAGCAGGGTTTCAGCTACCGTTTGCGTGATATCCGATGTGAATATAACAATACGTAAAAAAGACATTTTAAACTACTTATTATATATACCCATATATTATATGTAGTGATTATCATTAATTCAATAACCACAAATACTGTGAATTACTTTTAAAATAGTGATAACACTGTTTTTATTAGATAATCAATCAGATTATACAATAATAATGTGTAGTATTCATAAAAGCATATTCAGTTGATAATGCCACTTTAGTTGAATAAGAAATAAATATAAATTCGGCAGCAGTGACTTTGCCAAATAATGCCGCTTTAAAAGTTTCCAAGAGACTTCGGAAAGTGTATTAGGTGTGCTTATAAAAGTTTCTGTTGTTCCCAATAAGTTGATATTACCTGGAAACCATGGATTGCTTTTTAACTGTAAGTAATTCACAAGCTACTTTATTGGAAACTTTTTCCGAACCTGTAAACTTTGCGGGTGTAATTTATTTCCCCTTTTATTGGAATCTGCTGGTAGTCTTGCAGACAATTCTTCATTAGGGGAGACTTTAGTTTCACATTGTGAGAGGTGGAAATCAAGATATACTTAAATAGTGTGTCACGAAAAAAAAAATCATTAAAATGAAAACGGGACATTGTTTTAACTTATCAGAATAATAAAATAGTACACGGATTTTAGCAAAAATAGAGAAAAGAAAAAATTTATAATAAGCTGATATTTTCTGAATCGACAGTTGATAGGGGTAGCAATGCAGGATCGAAAAGTTCCCATCTCCAACTGGTGAGCTTCATCCCTTTTTCACCATTATAATGACACCGCGCTGGTTTTTCAATAATATCTTGCAAATGTAATATTCTACGACAAAAATATAGGTAATAAAAAATATTCAGAATTAAATTTTCTATAAAACATGCCCTATAAGTCGCTTGCAGATTATCAAGGGTTTTCATGTTAATCAATGGCAAAGTTAGGGGTAGGTAGCAAAAATGCTTTTGGATGGCAATACAGTATTTATCCAGCCTTACTAATATTTTGTAGCATTCGGTTTCAACAACTTTTTATAAATTATATAGAATTTAACAAGAACCAAAAATAGCGATTTCTAAACATTAGCATTATTAATTATTATTAAATTATTAGCATATTAGTCATTAGCGATTTCTAAACCATGCTCGTTGCCACACCACCTAGGAATTAGAGTTTGTCGATGCATTTTTTATGTGGTTTCCCTATGAGGCCTAATATACTAAAGGCCTTTATTCTTGCTCAAATTCAATTGCATTGGTCCTTTCCGCATTAAAGCATCCTTGTCCGTGACAGTTCATACACATAACGGAACATTTTAAACCAACCTTGAAACATCCGCATCGCTTTCCGCAGCCCTTTTTGCAGGCACACGAAATTAACTCCAAAATTGATAAGGGAGTAGTCAAAACAGGTAAGGTATTAAAATATCACCTGATTTCTTCCATCCTCATTCTTCTGGCTCTAAAACATTTCCATGCCAAGTCTGAATGTTATTGCAAAGCTGAAAACGTCGGGGGTAGCCTTGCCAAAGTAACCATTTGACTAGAATTGCCAACCGAGGTGTTAAACAGAACGCCTTTGATGATTTATTGATATTTAATTTTTTTGTGCTTTATATAGTGCAAGAGTAAATATTTTCCCAGCGTCAGTAATATCATGTCTTGTAGCATTTGGTTTGTTAAAGGTTTTAATAACTTCTTGTAAATTTCTTTCTGAGTTTAATAAATTAATAGTATGGAGTTTGCCTTTTCCAAAAAAAAGCAGACGTTGTGTCACTACCACTAAATGCATGAGCCAGAAAGAACTGTTTCTCTTGAGTTCTTAAGGACATTTGACAACTGCAAATCTTTGGAATTATAAATTCTTGCTTTTATATTATCTTGGATCTCTAATATCCTTTTGGGGTAAGGTAAGGAGATCGACATCCTATATCTAAAACTTTTTTGTATAGCAGTTTGAACTATAATTGTATCAGCGTCATCATCCGCGGTTATAGTTGGTATCTGTTCATTTTGAAAGGTCTGAACCAGTTGAGAAATCAATCGTTCTTTGTTGGCAAGATTGCTTAATAATTTTTCTTTAGGGTCTGTAATAGGTTGATAAAAAATAACTTTGGAAGATGTTCTTGTTAAAATTCTCTGTTGGCGTTCCTACCATAACCATCGAAAATAATAAAATTGTGACATTTTTTCCATAATGCCTTCTAACAAATTTAACATATGTGCTGTTAATCATCTTAAATGTGCTCTAGCTCGGCCATACAACACGATGAATTAGATTTCCACCTCTTTTTGGTTTTTCTCATCAGTCCTATTTCAGACGTTCAGGTGTCAGCAAGATGGAGCACCCTCTCATTATGCAGTAAATATTTACACGAGGTGTTCCTCGGGCGATGGATTGGTTGAAGAGGGCCTATGGAATGGCCTGCTCGATTGCCTGATTTAACACCATTAGATTTATTTTTTTGGGGTTACTTGAAAAGCAAAGTTTAGTCCCCAAAACCGAGGAATCTGGAAGAACTGAAGGAATGAATACGGCACGACATAAGAGCAGTGTCTCCGATTGTTTTAAATAATGTATGGGCAGAAACATTCAATTGTTTTGAGCTGTGCTTAAGAGAGAACGGCCGCAATTTCGAATATTTAAGTTAGATTAATATTTATTTATACCTACATTCGTATTATTTTTCATATATTCTTTGTTTTGTTCTTTGCTTCTTGCTCTTAGTTTTACTCTTAATTTTCTTGAGTTTCTTGTCCGTGATTGAAGATAAATTGCTGGGTAATAAAATAATTGATCATTTTTCATTTTGCTTTAATTCAAATTTAAATAGCATTAACTGGAAACGGAATATCATTACATTTTCTACTAATTATGTTCCATTAATATACTATTTAATAAAAGTGAAATTCAGATGAGTGAATATAGTTCAATTTCAATATGACGGCCTATAGAACGTTCTTAAATGGAAAGAAGCCAAATACATATTATAAAAAGTTTAATATTGGGTAGCTACGTTGCGGTATAAGAAATACACTTGAGATCAATCCATGAGCAATATTGTTCTTCCATCTGGTATCTAAGTAGATGCCCGAAAACAGTGTCGAAAAACGAAACATTTTTGGCCAGATGAAAACTCCTTGAATAAATACGGAAATATGCGGGGGATAATAAATGTATGACAGAAAAACCGACAGCTAAATCCGGTGTCGGGTTTTCTTTATACATCCGATACACGAATGGCTCTAAAGCAAGTGCAAATTGCTTTTAATTTATCACGTCGGGACCGCATTTTTGTGATATTCATAAGGACGAGGCATTAGTCATTCTTATGCCGGAAGGACGCCACTTTACTTGTTTTAGTTGACCTGCTAAATATATGTGGGACATAATAATTGCCCCTGAGGGCCGGTTTTTCAATGCTCGGCTAGAAGTGACTGCTAAGTAATTGACAGCTACGGTTAACCGCTGCTCAAATTTCCGACTAATGTCCAACCCGGTTTTCTACGTAATGTTACACTCATTACTAGCTAACCGAGACGTCATTCTTTCATTACCGATGTTGGTATGCCTGATATTTTATAGAAACAATTTGATTGGTGCTTTCGTAACCGCCCTAATGTAAATATCAAAAATGTAATATAAGCCGTATCATCAGCCGGTGCTTTGTTTTTAACTTGATTGTTTGTGTTTCGTGTGTGATTTCCTATATCTAAATAATCGATGAGTGATAAAATAAACCAGCCAAGTGCGAGTCGGACTCGCGCACGAACGGCACTGTTGTATGGGAGCCCCACTTATGGGTACTGACTTAGATTAAGTACTTGCGTACATCTATTACTTATGATCTAATGCCTACCTACTTAAGATAATAATTAATTTCGTTCGACCGGCGACTCCGGCATTTATTAGCATGGAGATTCAGTTTCATGTCCAATTGTTGTATGGGAGCCCCCTTAAATATTTATTTTATTCAGTTTTTAGTATTTGCTGTTATAGCGGCAACAGAAATACATCATCTGTGAAAATTTCAACTGTCTAACTATCACGGTTCATAAGATACAGCCTAGTGACAGACGGACGGACAGCGGAGTCTTAGTAATAGGGTCCCGTTTGACCCTTTGGGTACAGAACCCTAAAAAGAGAACCCCTAATTTTAGCGCCCCCGACAGAAATTTATTAATTAAAATCGCAAATGCATTTAAAAGTATTGTCGAGTGTAAAATAATAGATGCAATAACTTGGAGGAATAAGGAGGAGGTATGATAAAAACTTAGGTGTAATTTAACTCCAGAATAATCGGACCAAGGAGTATTGTAGCATATACATACCTGCTAACGTATTCTCTCTGTAGATATATCCCTGGTTTGAACATTATTTTTTACAACCAAGAACTATAAGCAATTAAGAAATAAGTATGAAGCAATAAGAAAAGAATTAAAGAAGACAAAGGACTGCCATCCTTTGTCGTGCATTAAAAGAACTGGAGGTGGTCATCCATATGTACCGCCACCTTTCAGGAAATGAAGAGGAAAAAGTGTTAAAATAAACCATAGCCCTATTAGAGCAGGTATCCACTTAAATTAAAACTATAAGCAAACATTAATACGATTACGATTAAATTCGGTAATGAATTGTTTTAAGCCGCCCTCTTAAATTTTCAATAGCTCACACTAGTGGAACTGAAAGTGAATATTTATACATAGATGTCGACTGAAATTAGCCGCATTATAGATTATTGCATACAGATTTCCACCCTGTACTGAAAGTGCCTGAAACTGCTGACATTTTGGATGTTGGCAATAATTTTTCAGTTTTTTTGAAATATTTGTCTAAAAATTTGTATTTATTGATTAGTGAATATTTTACAAGTTGGTTGATGATTAGAAGATAAGTATTAATTTTACTGTGTCTACTTATTTTATTTTCAATATAAATATAATATAATTAATAAATAATATAAATATATGATAATATATAAGCAATATAAATAATAAATATTTATTTTCCACGTTTAGTTCGGTATCACAGGACTCGAACCTGTGATTTCGAACTTTATACTGGATTTCAGTATTTTTAAAAATCATGTATTACTTTATTTAATGTTAATAATTGTGGAGCAATCATACAAAACCAGATAAATCCATTAGTTAAGGGTGGATCATTAGTCATTGGGGTCAGATGACTCCATTGGACAAGTCTGAATTGAGCTAAACCGGATAAATCCATTTAAAAATTGGTCTTAAAATATAGGCAATCGAACAAAAGTAGATACATCCAATGGAATACATTTTAAATTCCTGTTTCAACGAAAACAAGACAAATCCACTTTATATATATATATATATATATATATATATATATATATATATATATATATATATATATATATATATATATATATATATATCTATATATATATATATATATATATATATATATATATATATATATATATATATATATATATATATATATATATATATATATATATATATATATAAAATGGATAAGGCATGCAGTAGCGCCATCTATACTAAAATCAACCGACTACCCACATCACGTGATGTGGGTAGTACTAACAAAAAAGTAGTAATAACAAAAAACTTTCTAAACATGAAAGAAAAATAGGAAAAGTTAAATGTGCATTAACTTTTTCTATTTTTCTTTCATATTTAGAATGTTTTTATTTTTGTTATTTTGCTATGTTTTTAGAATAGGCTTTTTGTTATTTTTCCACTACACTTTGTTATTCAAGTGTCAATAAAGCATTTTTACGAATGCATTTTTTCTTCTATTTCAAGCAAAAGCAGATATATCTATTTCAGTCAAGTAAAGGTAGATAAATTCATTTTGTTTTTTTTATAACTCATTATGTGACTGAAAAAAAACTGAAAAGCAAGTTTATATGTCTAATAACTAAGCTTTACATAATACATGCATGATTTTTTGTCTAAATGTCGCGGAACTGAACATAATCGTTTTTCGTTAATAACTTGAAATTGTCTAAAATGGATTTATCTGGTTTTGTCTGATTGCTTCACAATTATGAAGATGAATATCGAAACATAGAAAGTTTATTTTCGATTGATGATTATATCATATTTCAATATTTTAATAGACGCTGGCGGCGGTGGAAGTGAATTCGACATACTATGCGATAAAATGGCGAAGGCGCCGCGCAAATAAGAGTTTACTTAAATAGAGCCCGCATCGATATTTCTATCTGCATAAAATACTTCCAGGAAACAAGCACCTACTTATAAAAATAATACATGATCAAGAGGTCGTCAATATATCAGATAATATAACATATAACATAATATAATAATTAATATAATAAATAATAGTTATTACTGTATATTTTCCTATGTTTTGGTTTAGTCTAGAACTTCCTACGTTTTTATACCAATGCCAATGCTATGGTTTTCAAAAATATAATTTCATAACGATCAAAAAAATATTACAATGCAAATATAAAATTGAAAAAAATGTTTTTTATTTTATTATAAATGTATAAAAAAATAATGGTATTCTATATTTTTACCGCACACGTGCGGTAAAACACTACTTCCCGCACGCATTTTTTCGGAGGAAAACATAGTTATATTAGCAACTGTGTTGTCAGATGTCAGATTTTGGAGGAACTAATTTCGGAATCATGTGAGTTTTAGAACCACGTCAAATTAGAGGGCGGCAGCTAACGGTCACGTGAACTTGTCATGAAAATAATATTTTTGGCAAATATATAGGTGCTTTAAAACAGCATTCGATTTTTCTTTAAAAAAGTATCCTGTGCATATAGTTAAAAAATGCACCATTTCAGAGAAAATAACGTTTAAAGTAGGTACCTACTTAATATTTGTTTCGCGTTTTTCTCAATAGTTTTGAAGTTATGTTGAAAAATAGTTGGAATGAAAGTTGTACGTCTCGCAATAGGGAACATGACTAAAATTTTAAATATAAAAATAATACTAGAAAACATAGCGTAATGTTGTAAGAAAGCGTGCACTTCAAAAGAAAACAAGATTTCTAATTCCGCGCGATAAGTATGAAGGATCTAAACAGCGATAAAATTGAAGCGGCCCGAAGCTAGCTGTGACGTCACAAACTACAATATTCGGTAGGCGTTGCGCCGGAAAGCGGCCGAATGAACTATGAAATCAAGTGCCGAAAAAAACGAGTTCCAGACCTAATTCTTGCCTGCAAACACATTCATCTGCAGTGACCCAAAAAACATAAGAGGGTGAGAAAATCAAAATTATAGCAAAACTTTCCTCTGAAACCCAATATTTTTCCTAATATGCCTAGCCTAAAAATAAATCATTTTTTTATTGAAGACTGAATATCAGCACTGAATAACCAGAGGTTTTCAGCATAATATTATTTTATCCCATCATATTGCATTCGACATAATATTCAAAATTAAAATATTTTAATGAAATATTAAACACGTTTTCCTTTGATTGTTTTGTCTCTCACTTACTTTATTACTTTAGTAAATGGTCAATTGTTTACTAAAATCTAATTTTATTATATATTTTTGTGTCAGTATTCTTCTGATTAATATTTTTTAAACATATTTCTGATGTACAGGTACGTAACTATGCGTAACATTAGTATACAATCAGATTTATACCATTTTAATAATTTAGTGGACACTGTCATCAAATGTATATTGTAGTACATTACGCATAATTAGATAGATGCTTCTGGCTTTGATAATATCATTTGATGCGTCTTTTATAGATACCGACCCTATAGAAAATTAATGTTACTCTTGATCACCACATCTCGTAATTTGCGATTATGCCCCGGAATATACGAAATATGCTTTGGAAAATACCAAAGTACACTGACACAGGCGTGTTTTTGTCAGGCATCTACTTGCTACGGGATACAGCAATCAAGAGGAATAAATTTGACGTTCTTAATTAACTTTTTAAAATTGCGGAACGAAGGAAAAATATTAAATTGGGAGGCAATGGAAGCGGATAATCAAATATAATTATAATTGCTACATATAGGAGCAGTATGTGTGTAAATGTATTTTCTTAATTCAATTAAAGTTACCTTATCATAAAAAATATTAGCTTTTACTTCAATTGGAAAGTTTATATCTAGCACTAAACAAAATATAAAAATATCAGTGTTACAAATTCTTCATGCATTATACCATTATATAATATGATATTTTACAGTTTTCAAAAAAATGCTGATGCAGCTTATCATATTTTAATTAACATTTCAGGGATGACATGTCGGATTAATAGTGCGCAAATCTTGAAAAATACCAAAATAATAATTTCGAAATAAATCGTTTGGAAAAATATAGATATTCTATATAATAAAGATAAACAAAAATATATATAGGGAAATAAATTAATTGTGATTTGTTAAGTACAAATTCACACTATGAAACTTTTATTAAAAATAAATCTTTTCCACATTTTGAGTGCTAGGTATATAAAACACAAAAAGCCAATGTATGTTATAGATAAAGGTCTCTTCAGTAAAAAACAACTCAAAATCGCAGACGAACTTTTCTTATACCGTGCTTCCCCTTAAAACGTTACCCCTTAATATCTTAAAATATCTTTCAGTTACAGCTGGTTTCCTCAAACGTCCTCTGCTATAATAGCCATTTGTTTACTCCGGGGATAAGAATTGTTTAATCGACTGCTAGTAACTTATTTCAATCACTTCACTGATGAGAACAAGATTTACCACTTTTGAATCCGAATTTTGTTTAATTGTGTAAATCGAATAAATAACTTCTTGGTGCCTCCTTGGCTGGATAACACATTTACATATAAATTTATTGGGATTTAACATTGTTTGCAATTGAGTCGTGAAAAAGTACGTGTCCACCCTTTTAGTACATATCCACAACTAACTTATGGTTTTATTTTCTATCGTCAAGGAACTACTTGGTATGTATTCATTTCCCATTGTTTTGTTTCAAACTACTAAAAAATCTCGACCAATGAACTTCGTGGTCTACAACTCATGGCGTACTACGAAAAAGCGCCGTCTTTTTCATAGGACGAAAGGCCGACGAGTTAGCTAGTCACATAAGGCAAAAAGTCGGGCATTTTTTTTTTAATTAAGACTAAATAAAGTAATATGACTTTTAAAACTAGTGATTTTCCTTCCAGTAAAGTTCGAAATCGTAGTACTGTAAACAAATAAACGTGGAAAATATATTGCCAAATGGGAATGACAGGTAGTTTTCGGAGAGAATAAGTAGTAGATATATGTTGAATAGCTTGAACTGAACAAATTTATAATCATTTCCAAATTGTATTCAATATTTGAGGTTCATTGAATATCTTTGTGTGGATATACGTAATTGTTGTGGAACCGCGGATATAACATAATTATTGGGTTATGATATATTTTCAAAGCTTAAATTACAATTGCTGATAGTTGGCATGTATGATAGGAATTGGAATTCCATTAGTGACATTTTTTACTCCTCTGGCATTCGTGAGTGATTATATTTAATTATTTCATTAGGTATAAATCTGTAACGAAGCATTTCAGTAAACACAATGAAGAAACCTATTGTTTTTGAGCCAAGTCTAACAACAAATTTCTGTTTCCACAGTCTCAAAAAATACAAAAAATAAAGTAATAATAATAAATCGTACAGTTCTGCAAGTTTTCTACCGCATTAAGATGGGCATGCAGCATAGCTTAGCAAAATTTCATGCAAATCTACTAATAGATATCCTCGCAAATTATTTTTCAGTACCTTGATACCATTACACCCTCCAGAGGTCAATAAACTATCATGGTCTCGATAACGCAGTGATAGTATTCAGGATTCATATAGTCACCACACATGCTTTTTTCAATTATGTCGAGACCCTATCCAAGGGTGGAAATTTAAAATTATTGAGTTGTCAAAATGTTGTTCGTTAATCCCACTTCATTTTTGTATAATACTTTCTATGATAGTTACAATATATTTACTGACAAATCATCAAGTATCGTATAGATATTGCGGATTACATAAGCAAAATAATTGAGGTAAGTAAAATACAATTGATTGAATATTAGGTTTTTAATGAAAACCTAACACCTACATTATTACCAAATAAACAAGCGGTGTGTAAAGCGGTTCAATTATGTCGAGACCCTATCCAAGGGTGGAAATTTAAAATTATTGAGTTGTCAAAATGTTGTTCGTTAATCCCACTTCATTATTGTATAATACTTTCTATGATAGTTACAATATATTTACTGACAAATCATCAAGTATCGTATAGATATTGCGGATTACATAAGCAAAATAATTGAGGTAAGTAAAATACAATTGATTGAATATTAGGTTTTTAATGAAAACCTAACACCTACATTATTACCAAATAAACAAGCGGTGTGTAAATTTATTCCAATCCAAATTCCACATTCATTCAATAAAACAGTTAATCAAACCAGCCCTAGTTACGTAGCTTAAACAACTCAATAAACATTTAATCTGATTTTGTGTATTTCGTTCAGTAAAATAATACAAAATCAGTGAACCGGGATTCATTTTACTGGTTTATAAACATCAAGGAGTGTAAGAAAAGTTTTACCGTTATGTTACATTTATTTGTTAGCATAAGGATATTGTCAGGTATGGCAACTTTGCTAAAGATTCCGAACTTTCAAATACTTGTAATTAGGAAATGTTTGAGAGTGAGACACGGGTAATTTTGATGAAGAAACATGGAGCGAAAGACGCAAAAAGTAAATGGTTGTGATTTATATTTCGTAACGAGCCTTCCACTCAGTAATCTGCTTATCATTACTCTTTTGTTTTGCCCTGAGAAGGCACATAAGGCGTATATATGGTAAATATATAGATATGGCTTTAAGTTTTCAGGAAACACATGCAAATAAAATTATTTTACTAGAAATATTTCTTGATACATGAGGTAAACACTTTCGCAAAGAAATATATACTTCACTAAATAAACTTACCTTGCATTTATGCTGAATATACTAAACCGGACAGAATTAAAGCACCACCAATAAAGAAAACAAAATTACTTAGTCAAAATCTCATTGATCTAAATCTAATCTAATAAATCATTGTATTGATTTATTAGATTTCTTTATTGATTGGTCACGGTGTTTGCCATTCTTTTTTCAATATTCTTTTTTTTGAATCACCTCTCTAGCCCCTTCAGCAACGAAGATATGACATTTTAGATGAAATGATGTTATTAAGTTTGATATTTAACAAGGAGGCTATGGTAACGGTTAACACTGAAACGTGAAAAGATTCAGTTGAAATTCTCGTGAAAAAAAATAATTCAGTTAACGTTCTAAAAGAAAATGCCAGTGCAAATTAGTCCAATTCAAGTAGCTAGAGTTGTGACTTTGGTAGAAGATGGAAGGAGGCAAAGAGATGCAGCTCGTATTGTCGGTCTACCAGAAACAACTGTCCGAAGAGCCATCCACCGCTACCGAGAAACGGGCCAATACAGCAGACGTCCAGGTTCGGGTAGTTCCAGGATTATGCAAAATATTGACGATCGATTTATTGGTCTGCAAATATCGAGGAATCCCTATCAAACAGCTGTGATCACAAACCGAAATTTAAGAAACGCACGAGGAACAGTTGTGTCAGATCGAACAATTTGTCGGAGATTCAGGAGTCTCGGTTTTATCGCAAGAAGACCTGCTATTGGAATGCGATTACTTCGACGACATCGAGTAGCTCGTATGGATTTTGCTCGAATTCATCTTGTTTGGAATGAGTTGCAATGGTCTAAAGTTTTATTCACTGACGAATCAAGATTCATGCTGAGATCAGTAGACGGGCGTCGGAGGGTTTGGAGAGGGAAAGATACGAGGATGGTATGTTCAGTGAAAGGGAGAGTTTTGGTGGTGGTTCACTAATGGTATGGGGTGGAATTACCAGCGATGCCCGTACAGAATTATTTGTTTTTCCACCACGGCAATCTCTATACGCAGTTAGATACATAGAGATCTTGAATGAACATGTTGTCCCATTTGCACCTTACATTGGCGAAGAATTCCTCTTAATGCAAGATAATGCATGACCGCATACAGCAGTGATGATAACACAATTTTTAAACGATGTCGGAATTAATCGTATGCCGTGGCCCGCTAAAAGTCCTGATATGAATCCCATTGAGCATTTATGGGATGAATTGGGACAACGTGTTAGTAGACGCAACCCAGAGAATCTGAATGAATTGAGGATTGCTCTTACAGAAGAATGGGACAATATCCCTCAAATCACTATCACAAATTTGATTGAAAGCATGCCTAGGCGTATGGAAGCTGTGATAGCAGCCAGAGGAGAAAATACTCGTTATTAGTTAGCTTGTTGTTCAGTTATTTTTTAAGTTTATTGTTTTAATCATTAATAATTAGTCGTTTTACTAAAATGTCGAATAATTCTTTGTTTGTTATTTCTTTTTGATGTTGTTTGTACTTGTAAGTAACAATTATTTCAGCGTCCGTAATCGAAAACGCTAAACATTTCTTAAACGACGAACTTTTTAAACATTTTCAGCTCCACGGCCAAGGAGGCCGTGTTGAATATCAAACTTAATATCACCGTTTCATCTAAAATGTCGCATCTTCGTTGCTGAAGGGTCTAGAGAGGTGATTCAAAAAAGAGAATATTGAAAAAAGAATGGTAAACAGCGTGACCAACCTAAGAATTCAATACAAATAAAATTTCACTCCACAGCGACAATCAAATTTCATGTCAAAATCATAATCGGTTTTTAAAGGCTGTACATATTAAAAAATACATTTTTTATGGAAAGCCAATTACAAAATAGTCATCCGCAAGAATCGCCCTTTCAAAAAAAAAAAAATTATCAAAATCGATACGCTGGTTTAAAAGTTATTGAACATCAAATTTGGGACAAAATCTAGGAGCGCCACTTTTTATGTCCGTCAGTGTAATTTCTACTAATTTCATCCAAACATGCGCTATAAAAAACATAAGTAATTATGAAACCGCTTTTAAGGGAATTAG
Organism: Tetropium fuscum; assembly: GCA_964058915.1. NCBI lineage: Eukaryota > Metazoa > Arthropoda > Insecta > Coleoptera > Cerambycidae > Tetropium > Tetropium fuscum. The sequence continues at coordinate 207,792 of CAXKVY010000190.1, read as the reverse complement.
GGGAAATCGATGTCTGTGTCATCGGGAGCTGTGTGCGCTATCCTTAATTAGTGCATTTCCTTTCTCCAATCTACCCTTATTGAGAGGGAAACTTAATAAACGATTGTGCATAACGATGATTGCCATTAGGGCTATATCTATATATATGCTAGTATATTTTCTTATACAACAAATTCTAACACATTGTTATATAACTGAAACATTTACAACTATTAGTAATACATCCAAAAATAGTATCTAATCATTGTTTTCAATCAGAAAATAGCAATGCTTTGTCACCCTTCATAAAAGATGACAGATGTACCCCTAGATACAAAGTTTTGTAAGATTAATATACTCGTTAAGATTAATATATTCGATTACTCTTTTACAACTGAATATTATTATTGACTTGTTAAGGCAATAATCGCAAATAATTATTACGTTTTTAATTATCAAGAATAACCCATTTAGCCACTAGGTGGCTAAATCTGTCATTTTTCGAAGCCTTATGTTAACCATTCTCGTAACCCTATTCCCAACCCTATATATTTCTTAAGACTTCTAGTTTATTATTATCCTGTATTAGAAAAACAGTACACAGTCAGCGCATTATCCCAAAAAGGAAAATTGACAATTTTCAAACTCTTAGAAATTAAAAAGATTTAATGGATGTCTAAAATTTAATAACTTAGACGCAACTCTCCTATTCAAAACCTTCTTTTGAATAGGCTAAAAGTAAAGCAAACTTTAACCATATTTAACCATATGGTGCTAGATCTGCAAACTTTTCACTTGACCAACATAGATTTGGAGCCTTTAGAAAATCTGTAAGGAAGTAAAATCAAAACTAAAATCATCGCCGCAGCTTCAGAAACAGCTGCACGACAAAACAGCTTGAATTTATTTTAAGGTGTATAATCTATTGCAGAAATAGTTAGAAATAGGAAATTGCAGAAATAGAAATAGGAAATTAAACATGAGTCTGAACAATGGGGTTGGAAAAAAAAACAAACGGTGGTGCTCCTAACTAAACTGCATTAATTCTAAAATTTCAACGCTCCGCAAGGTAAAACTGTAAATATTGAGTGAGCTCCTCGGAAACCCTTACAGTTAATCGCGTCCTAAATATATATATACACGAATATAAATCAGAGATGAAACATTTATAAGCGATTAGGAGGAAAACTCTCATCCACTTCCACTACTAAACCTTCCGAGTTCCCTTGATTTGCAATGTAACTAATCGAAATGAATAAAGATGGAAGGTAAATTGATTGAAAAACTTTGACATCGACGGTATAACCGAATTACGTCTCCAAGTGGAGTTGATAATGGAATATAGAAGTTGCGATTATTTTTGTGAGGGTATCAATTAAGGTAGGGAATTGAAAGAAAACGCAATTATCTTTGTTGGCATCCCGTTGCTGTGTTCCTATTTAAATGAATTTGCGGAACCGGATTATAACATTAATTACGGGGAACACAAACATAGCCTGCCGCCGCCGCCGCTGCTTTAAAAAACGTTAAAAGGAATGCGATAACGGAGGCTTAAATGGGATCTCTCCCAGGGCAAATTGCTTCGGATAGCCGATGGAAATATAATTACTGTTATCAGATTAAGTGATCACATATACGCTATATACACCTGCACTTCGCGTAGGGTCGCTTTTAATAAATGTGATTCCTTGCCAATGTGACTGCGTTTCTTTCTACAGATACGTTGAAGTAATTAGTGAAGACTCCTTCAGGACAACAATAAAACCTGGTACAATAGCATGTATAGACGCCACTTGGATGGGAAAAAAATGTATTAAGGAACACGTGGCACCAAAAATGTGTCACTGCAAATTAATGTCGTACACATCCGGCTAAATACAAGGTGTCTCACAGTACCTTAGACGTTTACGGAAAACGCAACACTGGAAAATTTGGCTACTTAAATACTTGCTCCTGATCTATCGATGTAAAATATTTTGAGCGATGCAGAATCAGATGCAATATCGGGAAAGCGAGTAAAATTTCTTCCGTGCCGTTACGTGTTTTCGTGAGCTGTGCTTAATCTCGAGAACATTTTCTTAACTGGACTGGACATTTATATACGTACAAATCGTTTATCCACTTTAAGGGGTTTTTTAAAACAAAGGTATGTAGTTTTGTTTATCAGTAGAATAGATGTTTATACGGCGTACCTGTACTGATATAAAACGTTATTTTTAGGTTATGATGGACGATTTTATTGAAGAGGTTTTTCTTTTATTGGGAAAAGTGTTTTCTTACCTGCAAGCCACTCCAGAGAGTAGATGTGTTGTAGAAGAAGATTTATTTAAAATTTAAAATTTATTTAGAATTTAAAATTTACATTAGTAAATGCCAAGCATATAATTTTACTTGGAACTACATCTGCTACTATGGAATTAGTGCAAATTAAAGCACTATGTTTGCAAATTAGCGGTGTAAAGAACTCTCCGCATGAAATAAGTCGGAAACTCATCCACAAAGACGGAGATGCAACCATTGTAAAGTTTACATGTACTTGCAAGGCGGAGAAATCTTCAGAGGTTCAACGGTTGTGGGACAATAACACAAGTTCTATATTAACTATGGTACTCAACATTATACAGGGAAAATTCCCTGGGCACGGTGAAGTTTTACCTATACTAGGCTTCGGTAACCCCTGCACCTGGTCACAATCACATAATTTTGTTGATTGCCTACGCTAATATCAGAATGGCGATTGCCATAAACAATGACAGTACGTCATCGTTTGTTTATACGATTCATTATCTAGAAGTAAATGGTACCAAGGTATCGCCAACCTGCAAGTAGTGTTTCATGCTTTGTATTAGCCAGGTTAACTACAAATTAGGCAGTAACTTTATATGAGGCGAGTGTCTCAACAAACTGTACAATTGTCCCTTGCATATATGACTATGGTCAGAATAAATGCCCTAAAACAGTTTCCGTATTTTATTGAGTTCAGTTTTCCTTCCGAAATTGGGTAACAAATCACGTTGTGCTCCTAGCAAAGTATACTCTTATACAGCCCTGTATTACAGTACTATACAACGATTTAAACAGAGTGTCACTAAGTCGTGTGCGTGTACGTTGTATTTAATTTAAATTAACCCTGTCCGAGATGCACTGGTTACTAACAAAAATCGGGAGTTTTGACATGAAAAAAAAGACTAAGCATTTTAATACACCTACTTATTTATTTAAACAGGTATTCAATTTATGAACAATATAAAATAAGTACATGCCGTACTCAGCCTTGAATTCACGAGGGGAAAGAGCACGGCAGAGAAACCCTCGATCTCTATTCAAAAGAATCGCAATAAAGCTGTTGGACATTTAGGTGAAAGTAAAATGAAAACTTACAAGGGTTCCCATACTTGTGTTTTAACCTACAATCATTCTCAAGATACAAAACTAAAGAGTTTGTTGTTAGTTAGCCGACTTTCGTCAGAAGGTGCTGAGACCCCATACGGGAGGCAACTAGCGTGTTCGCCCAGGCACGGGGAAAAAGTGTTCATAAATTCAACAAGGCACAAACATTCATCATCTGATACAATAAGCGGCAATTAAGTCACTGTTATAAGCAAAACACACAAGTACGAAAAACCTACTCGTAGCCATGAATGGTCGAAGTCGGTCGACTGATCGAAGAGGTCGAATGATGGTATACCTGTTAAAGAATTTAATTGTGAACTAAGTTCTATTGTTGACGTAAAAGTTGTAACAATGTCTCCACTACAAACTTCTTTATCAACGTTATAGTTACAAATCTCATGAAGGCGTAGAAGATTATGAAATGCAACTGTTTCGTCTTCAATGAGGTCTTTATAAATTTGTACATTTTCGAGATCATGGTTATTCTCGTTGACAGGTAAAGATCTTTCACCTTCACATAAATGTACCTTACTGATACATGTAGTAGCCTCATGATTGAGCTTTCGTCGTCTCTTCAATCTATCTTCACAATTAGAATCGTTGGACTTTCTCTTGGTACTTGCAAGTGATTTTTTTACTGGCAAATTTTGGGAAGGTACAGCGTGTCGCTTAAGCTTAGGTTGTTTTAAGTCCACATCTAAAATAAAAATAGATTGTGTTATGTTACGCATTTCGCGGTTTTTTACTTAATCTAACCTCAATAAATATCCCTTACCTTTTGAACAGTAATCTTCTGTTTGTCACTGGCTTGCCCATGAATAAAACTTCTCCCAAGCTTTCCTCGATTCCCAGTGCATTTATCATTTTCACGTTAATGCCGCAATTTTTCTTCGGAAAATAGTGAAAATGGAGAGATCTATCTTTACCATTTCTTGAGTTGCAACCATATACACAACAGTTTGTATTATGAATACTTTTAAGGGACATGGTACTCACAAAAAGTATAACGTAAGACAAAACGTTAAAACAACACAGCCAACAATAAAGTAAACGAAGTGAAGGAAATTATTAAGTCGCTTTCCTGGGGGTCGAAAATGTTTCGCAAAAAAACACAGAGCACAGCTAAAGAGTAATAAAACCACAGTAACCACAATATTAACGTCGTAAACTAGGAATCGTGACGGTTAGACGGTTTAAACTCACAGCTCACAGAACGTTTAACTTCAAATTTTTACTCGCTTTGCTCGGTTCGAATTTATTCCGCAAGGGGCGTACTCATTTCTGGATTCGGCTATAGCCATCCTGAACAGTTTTCTAGTTATTATTTACTTTCCATAGTTTTTGTTCAAAACATAGCTCTAAATTAAATATTCATTACATCGATGTCTGGATTCATGGAAACTTGAAAATTTGGAAACACCAAGGTCCTATGTATTAGCTCTGGGTAATATAGAAATGTGTTCTGCGTTATAGAAGGTCACTTATGTTTCGCGATTTTACTGCTAGATACAAAAATGATTAAAACTGTATTTTTTTAAATGGAATACCATGTACCTATATCATGAAATAACCTGAAAGACAATCAAAACGCCTTTCAACTATATTTTAAAGAGGAAATGGGACAAATTTTTCTCCTTAAATTTAAGCAAAAAGTTGTAGAAATTTAATACGTTACCACTGCGAACCATGTATCCTTTCGTCTGTGTGTTTTCGCTTAAAAGGTGATTTTTTGGTCATATAGGATGGTTGACTGGGAAATATTGAAGGAATAGCGTTTTTTTCGGTTTTTTGTTTGTTTTGGTTTCTCTCTAGGAACATCCAAGATAGAACCACCGTCCCTAGTCATTCTATCTATTTTTATAACACACGACTGAAAAATACCTAATACAGGCTAATGAATGTTTTGTAGGACGACTTGCTAGGAATGGTCTGTAATTTTTTTAGGGATTTGTCGCTGACTGCAGATTCATTTATTTTTCATGTGAGCATTATTATTACAATGCGCAATTTTCAAATCGGCAAATTAATGTTCAAATAGGCAAAACCTACAGAGTAAATATTACTCCATTTTGTAAATGTAAATTATTTAACGTAAATCAAGTGCAAATGCCTGAAAGCAAATGCAATATAAGTTGCCAGTTCCAGGGGAAATGCATTGTAACATAAATATGTTAATTAGATATTAATAATATTGTGTCTTATGCTTATAAAAGAAATATTACCATTCCTATCATTTCCCAATCCCATAGATCCCCATATACTCCATATATTATCAATAATATTGTAATGCGCGTCATCTTTGTTGCACGTATGAAGAAGGTTGTGGTATTTAGTTCGGTTTTTTCAAATGTATACAGCCCAAACTTAATGTCGTATGAAAAAAAATTCAAGTAAAAAAGTTTCCTTGCTCTATTGGCATTTCTCACTTATACTAGTTATCTATCTCTAAAGATAAAAAGTTTTCTCGACTCACCATTTTACGCTGCAAAATGACGATATTTTGTGTCATTATATGAACTTCAAAATTTCCTATTGCCTATATGATAGTTACATTGGCATGGTATAGAACAGGATAGACATCGCGAAGTGCCCTATATAGCCCACATGCTACTTTACGACAAAACGCGTTCGCATTACCGTGTATATCATCTGGGCACTATTTGGCAGCTCTGCTGCATGCTAATTGCAGTAAAACTTATTCCGTTTTCACTTGTACGTCTTTTCTATCGTGTACGAGTTATCTCCGTAAGAAGGAGCGTTCAAGGTCACAGATCTAAAAAATGTTACATCCAAAATTCATAACGATCGGACGTCAACTAACATGTTATGCAATAAATATTATTTTAATGAAACTTTTCAGTTATTTTAAAATTTGGGGATCAATGGGATGTTTTAGGTGGATGTTCGCGACTTGTTTAGAGCATCTTTAAAAGGTTTCGTAGAGACTCAGATTTCCATATACTGAAATTAGTGTGAATCATGGTCAAAGCAAAGGTGTTGCCAACATGATTTTGTACACAGTTGAATGTAAAACCTACCTACTCTTGTTTTTGCAGTTGTATGTAGGTATATTATGGGGGTGGTGTCGAGTTGTTAGCGTGCTCCTCTGCTCGAACACCTAGCAGCGTGTGTGGATCGATTCCCCGCACCCGGTGCGAAATAAATTTTCAATAATTTATCCCCAAGATCTAACAAATGAAGGGTTTCCAGGTTTCCCTCATTCCTGCACTGAATGGTGGTTAGAATTTACCAACCTAAGTCGCTCCTGGTCACACATGCGGCTCGCGAAATAATGATATGCCGCCCCCTCTCCCACACAAGTCTGTGACTTCTGGGCTAACCATTGTGGGGTTAGAATGACGGGTAGATATATTATTATTATTATTATTATTTTTTTGTGCTGGTAAGTCCCCCCTGGCCTCCGACTAGCCCAGAGAATTATTAATATTATTATTATTATTATTATATTTACACAGAGGTTACGTGTGAGTATTATTCTTATATGTGCTACAATTTTTTAAACAATGTCAACAATGTGCTGTCGCGAGGTGTTGCAATTATAGTCGAAACACTAAGGGAGGTAACCTCAAATACTTTCGCTTCCCCAATATTGAAGACTGTTTTACGTCTACAGATTTGCTAGTAACGATTTTAAGGCTAATTTTTTCAAAAACGTCTCATATTTTAAAAACTTAATTTTCACCATCGGAAGCACTATAATGTATTCTATAAGTAGCCAAAATTTCATGGTTATATCTCGAGCCGTTGATTTAATAGCGCAATGTATGTTTTAAAAAACGTGTTTATCAAATTATTTCGCAGGCAAGGAAAAAATTAATTTGCAAAATTCGTCCCTACTAAAAAAAGTTGTAACACATGATTAATGGCTAAAACTATGATCTAAATGATGTTGAATGTCCCATTGAGTTATAGCTTAATAAACAAAAAACATGAGACAATGAGATTATTTTGTAACCATTCAAGATTTCTCTTGTTCATTGGTTGTAAGAAACATTGAAACATGTCATTGATTTTTCTGCCAGTTCTTGCTATAATTATCTTTCCATTCTACAACTTAAATTTGCTCTTAAATTAAATTTTAAGCGAACTCTATTTTATCGTCTCTTTTGAAGAACAAATACCCTTCGTTATATTCCAGTCGCTTCATGAGAGATCATTGTGTTTAAAAGTCGTTCTGCCTTATATGAAAATAAGCTTCTATTATTACTGACTGTAAACATCTCATGAATTAATAATGTAAATAACTGTAAATAACGGAATTTGATTTGATTGCTTACCTAGAAGTATATCCATATTATATTTGTCTGTCTATTTATCAAACTATCTAAAAATGCAGTATATCGTGCTATAAACTTTCTTGATCTCCATACACAAAGAACGTCAATACAAACGTCATCTGCTCGACATAAAATCTACTTCTTGTACCTTGCACATATATTTCGTGTCTCCAGCAACTTGTTAAACTTAACAGGAATTTTATTTGCTTCATTTTGTCAGGTATGTTTAAAAATAGAAATGGAATTTATCTAAGACAAATCGGACATAAAACTTGCTAAAATTAGAAACGGATAATATAGCGACATAATGTAAAACTAGACGTTCCAGTTCGGTAATAGATGTGGGTCACGAAATATTCGGAGAAAATAATGGGTCTTCACCGTATTTGTGTCTATAAACTGAGACTGGTATTGGCACCTGTAAACAGAAACCGTAGGCCTTCCAGTAATCGATATTTGATAATCAAGGATGGTAGAATTTACAAACCCGTGTATAGACAGATGATCACAAGCTTTGAGACTGAGGCTGAGCGATGTTTTCCACTTTGGTGGATGTTTATACAACCCTTTGCCTACATCGATGAAAAACTAACCTTTCCAGATTCAGGATAACAATATTTTCACACAGCTCGACTACTCTAAATGGCGTTTTACATTGAAATATTCTTAAAATGTCTCATAATGATGAGAGCATTACGCGAGATGGCTCGATAAAGCATGGGTAAGAGGAATTAATTGGACGCCGTTATGCAAAAAGGAACCAACGCCAAAAACCAAGTTTTGAGAAACGAAGGTTAAAAGTGTACAATCTATAATTAAATCGGCATGAAATTATAGGTGCAGATTTGTACTTTATCTTGCGTTAAAACTCAGATTGTCAGATTTGCTGCTGAAAAAATTTTAAGAATCTAGTATATTTTTTATTTTTGAAAAATGGTGCATGGTTCCTTTTTGCGTTTTATAATTTCGGTGATTACAAAATTAAGAGAAACAATATAAATTGGAAATCAAATATTTATTATCTATATTTATATAGTCAGGGACACCTCCAAATCCATCTATATCATCTTCAATATGGTCATCTGCAAAATGTAATGAATAGAAAGTCCTACAATCTTTGGGAATGAGGTGCCATATTGATTTTATATCCGTGAGTTTTTCGTTCGAAATACTGGTGCATGGTTCCTTTTTGCGTTTTATAATTTCGGTGATTACAAAATTAAGAGAAACAATATAAATTGGAAATCAAATATTTATTATCTATATTTATATAGTCAGGGACACCTCCAAATCCATCTATATCATCTTCAATATGGTCATCTGCAAAATGTAATGAATAGAAAGTCCTACAATCTTTGGGAATGAGGTGCCATATTGATTTTATATCCGTGAGTTTTTCGTTCGAAATACATTTTCCTTCAGGCCAGAGTATGTTAAGGTCTGTTTTATATAAACCACTTTTAGGACGACCACGGATTTTCTTTGAAATATCAACTTCTATGGTATTTTCATTCAAGTCTCGCTGCATAAAAAGGGAAAACGGCTTTTCTCTTAGTATAGTTATCTCCTTTGTCTTTAACCAATTTATCTCTTCTCCATTTATTCCCTTCTTTAAGTTTTAAATTTTAAATTAAAATTCTCGTAAAATATTTATTTATATTTTGAGAAACTAACCACATTTACCTTATTTCGTCCGTCGACGTAGAGTTCGTACATTTTCGTGAGAGTCATATCTTCTGGTAAAAATGCAGATTCTGTTTCTGTTAAACTCATTTCTGCATTGTTCTTCGGATATTTTTGTTGTGCATGATAAAGTACACTGGCAATCAAAAGGTACAAACTCCTTAGAAGCAATTCGTTGCTTCTTATAATTCACCTTATCTCTTCTTACAATTCCTTACGCTTATATATGTTAGTTTTTCTTTCTTCCCTCGACATACCGTCAAATTTTCTTTTTCTGCCCTTTTTTGGTCTTCCTCTATTTTTTTTTGTTTAACATTACTTGAAGCGTATCCTATAGAAGTTTCCAAGGGTACTGGTATTAGTGCTGCATATGTTTCTTGTTCAGCATCATCGTACAAAATTTCGTCATTTGAATCATCCTAGGAAAAATATAGAAAAAAAATAGAGAAAAACAGGTGCGAGCAAATATATCAAGACATTCCTTTCACGTTATAGGAGAAGAAACATCGCTATCTATAATAAAATCCGGATCTTTGACCGAATCATCCGATAGATTCTCTAGCAACTTCGCAATCTCAGGATTCAAGGTTGTTGATTCTGAAGAGATATTTGAAATATCTCCTGTTGCTTCTCTCAGATTTTCTAAAAAATAGATATTACTAAATTATTCATGTTTAATAGTCAAATTTGGTTTCATACCTTTGTTTTCTGTAATAACTGTAGTATTACATATATTCACTAGTTGTTTATTACGCCATGAAATCATTTTACACCACTTTTATAAACGAGAACAAACAAGAAGTTCACACTTTCATCTCGTAGAAGGCACTGATATACTGATATTGTAAGCGTCTATGCACTTGGTTCCCTTTTGAAAAAAATAGTTTAAGATGCTTTCAAGTGTACAAATGGTTCCTTTAGCCTATTTCCTAAGGTTATACTGTAATTTTCACATGGATCTTTTCTGCAAAATATAGTTTACCTACTTCTGCAACTTTCAATGCCTTAATATTAATTTCATAATTTTATCGCATGGTTGCTTTTTGCATAACGGCGTCCAATTTAGGAGGTATCTTTTTGTTTACAAGTTCAATTGGACCTAAACATATGATTTTAAGTGCTCTATATAACACCGCTCCTTTTAATTTAGTTTACCTGGATTAAATGGCCTCACATCCAGGAGATGTATATTGATGGATTTTTTATTTTGCCTATCGGCTGCTCAGATTTTTCCGGCGGTCATGGATATGTGGATTAGATGGTTAGTGGCTCTTATAGCACTTAGATACCCTTAGTTATATCACCTCAGAAAAATCACAGCTTCATACTTACTGACTTGATCTATTCCTACTTTTAATTTAGATTTAAAAATTAAATATTTGGACGCCAGGTCAGCAGCACTAAAGAAGTACACTGCAGAAATGATTAGACAATAATTAAAAGCTGTAACCTCTGTGAATCAGATTTGTATCTAGAGAAAGAAAAGAATGTATTTTTAAAACAATATATTCACAAATAAATATGTGTACCAATGGATGGTTTGTAGAGTTACTTACACTAATTTAAAACTGACAATGAATAAGCCTAAAGGGCGTTAAAATGACTCTACTGTTTAAAAGGTAGCCCGAAGGGCTCTAAATTAAAACAATAAAAAATAATTACTCACCAAATCAAGCTGAAAAATTTAACATTTACAAGGAAGTGAATAGTAAACCTGGGTAAAATTGACAAATGAAATCTTGACAAATGAAATGTAAGACCTGGTAATTCCTGTGAGAAATAAAAATATACAAGATTTACCGTTCCTGGTAGACTCTGGAGATCCCCTCGTGAAATGTGGATTTCGCGGCTACGGCTCGGAGGTCCAGCGGAACTGCAACGTACCCTCTAAGGGCGATGTGTACCACAATGGGTGAAATGCACCAGCAACAGGAGGAGATCTTCCAGTCTGGCATTTAGGAATCCAGGCAATTATGGTCTGCTCAGCTTAGTCACCAGAGGAATTTATTTTCAGTCATCAAAGTATAGAAGAAGAAATTACCAGTATCAGGTTTATCTTTACAATAAATTTGGAAGAAAAATATGTATAAATTTCCGCTTGGGCAAGATATCAAGAGTAAAATTTACACTAAAGTGAAGGTAGTAAAAATAATTAAACTATTACTTAGATATTAAATACAACTAACTAAATATAAAAATATTCGGCCAAATGGCGAATAGTTACTTTATTATTCAAATACTTATGTTGATTATTTATTTAATAAAACGTCTTAACTGGAGATTAAATATCAAGACATACATATAAAGAAAATATGGCCTCAGCCGTAGAAGTAATTTCTACTAAAAATATGAAAATATGCTGTTCTTCGATAGTGTTGTCAGCCTTGCTTTTAGAATCTACAAGGTAGTATAATATCGAAAGGTAAGGTACGATACAATATTAAATTAAATACTTATTTAATTCAATAAAAAATAATGCGGTATAAAATATACCAAAAACAATATAAATATATAGTCGTAGGCATATATGTCCACAGATCACCCAAATAATGCACTTTTGCTAGTGTTAAAATGATGAAACAAATGTAGCAAAAAGCCTATTCCAAGGTCGAAACACAGCAGAAAAAATAAGTCGAAAAATTCGACGCAATTCCGTATGGAAATCTGTTTCTAGTTTTGAAGTTCATATTTGTTTTGTGAAAAGTAATCTTCGGTTTGTAGCATTTCATTACATAGATAAATAGCAAATAGACGGATAATAAGGACGATACACTTACCAGTCTTATATCTGGACATACACACGGAAACGAACCACTTAGAAGTTGTACAATTTGAGTTCCGTCAAAAACTGATGTTATGAAACGTCAAGTGTTGGAGTATTAATATTTTAAATTCAAGTATAAGTGATCAATGAAATAGGTCGTACACCGCTCTGAAGATCCTCAATGAAGGTGAAAGAACTTGTAAAACGTCTAAGTGGTTCGTTTCCGTGTGTATGTCCAGATATAAGACTGGTAAGTGTATCCTCCTTATTAATCCGAAACACTTCAGTAACTACACCGAAAAAATATCAGCTACGTTATCAGACTGTATGAACCAGCAAAATCAAACGGTCAAAAGAGGCTTGTTTTTATGCCTTTTACCCTCCTATTTCGGCTGCCGGGGCCCCCCACGTGGTGTCATCAGGACGGGAGCGCAACGGTTGATGTGTAGGTAACTCGCGGTAGATATTTTAAATTTTTGAAGTAGGGTACTATTATTCAAAATGTTTGCTATAAAACGGTACGGAATTTATTGACGTTACATTTTCCACTATAAATTAACTCGATTTTTAACTTTAGTGAGTGCCCGTCGGAACACGACAATTTTTGACGGCCTCGGGATTTTGAAACATTAGTAGCCTTAATTTTATACCAAATTCAGCTTGTAACAGCGAAACCTCCGCAGAAATCACAAAAAACATACCTACTTAGGCTCTCTACTAATTGTTATAGCGAAACAATTGTTATGAACAAAATAAAACTTTTGTGAAAATCTTATAAAACTGAAGTTTTTTTTATGTTATGGATTGACATCGATTGACATTTTGTACTAGTTTTTTTGTACTAGAGTGAGTCGAGATTTAATTTCACCGAACATATATAAATAGGTACATTTGCAATACCATAACATAAATTGGTGCTGAACGTGGAACCAGTGGCGCCCAACTTGCGGCAGGAAACAAGAATTTCGCAAAGATCTAAATTATTTTCAAAAAAATTGTACTATATTTCAAAGTAAATAAAATAGATACTACATAAAATAAATGCATTAAAGGATGTGTATGCAAGTTTTGGAATATACTGAAAACATTGAAATAAAATAATAACCTGCTATAAGTATAATTACTCTTATTGCAATATAGAACGTAAAATATGAAACATGAAAACGGGGACACGTGTAGGGATAATAAAAATAATTAGTCAAAAGTTGCATCTTGACGTACATGTCCCAAGATTACCAGCAGAGCGATATTAATTATAATTACAGCGTAATTTGCTTTATGCCTATATCAACATGAAATTTCCAGACATGAAATTAGACATTTCCTTTACAAGTAGGGACGATGCAAATAACGTCTCATAGTGCTAAGCACATTAGGGGAAAGCCACAACGTGGTTCATGCTTTATGGTTCGTATTCATTCCGAAATGCTGGAATTAAATTAGTATGGAAAGTTATTCATTTCGGTGGCATGCTACGGAAAGTCCGAGCTAAATCTTAGATGGAGATTGCAGACAGGATAGCGCTATACGTTGAACACGGAATTAATTAAAAGATTTTGGGAAATTTTATTGCAAATTGAATGCTCGATATCCTGAAAATAAAGCTGTAATCACGAATAACGGCTTATAAAGTGTGCTCCACACTTATCGTCCATTTCACCATCCAAGGAAATTTCTTATATCTGTCAGAGACGATCAAAGATGTAAAAACATTACGGTTCACGCATTAAGGTTGACTATACTCCTCGTCTCAAATTACTTTCCGTTGAACTGGAAGTTGCCACAACTTTGCCTTTGCCTCTTTGAAGAGATGCTTTTCTTCAGCTTCCTGCATCTAAGAGAAAATGTTCAACATATTTACATCAGCCATTATTGAAGAGGCGGGCATTATTATATATGCGTAAAAAATGGTTTGTTTGTAATCAGTCCTTGATAATACCTTGACCATACATTAAAATATTAAATTTTATAAAACTAATTTTAAGTCAGTCAATTTTGAACTCCCTCTGAGATAGGATATATTATAGATGTATGGAATTTATGAAATTCCACGTTGGGATGACAAAATTGTGATGAATGGCATTAAGCTCCACGTTAGGATAGCCTATTGAGAAGTATGAATTTATGAACCCTACATGGGATGATAAATTTGATATATACGAATTAGGTTCCCCACGTTGGTGAGCTAAAATTGTGATGATATGAAATATGAGATTTTATAAGAAGTAATATGTTGGAGAAACATTTAATCTGATTATAGGATCCTTACTCTATTTTCTTCTCTATTGAATCCTCTGTTTTACGGGCGCCAGTTCTATGAACACTAATGTTTATTTTAATTGAAGGATCACTTCATGATCACTCTATAGTCTTAGAGGGGATCATTTACTGGTTATATGAGTGCCATTTTCTCATTTATCTGAACATATATGGATTGGTCATGGACGGTGGCCTTTCTTTTATCTTTTTCACATTCGGAAGGGGCGTCCTAACATAGCCAAAGCTGTATAGCCAAAGATGTTGAGGCGCGAAGGCGCCATGCTTTGGATGGACAGCACAGAGCATGTATTCGAGTCATGTATTTCCTACGCCAAGGCTCACTGCTGTTGCAACAGTTCAGAAAGCCTTTCCTCAAATCATGTCCACTCAAAGCGTTCCTCTCATATGTCGAACATGTTCCTGGCGTATGTCGTCAACAGGCAATCGACTCTGGACGCCACCACCTTACGCTTGATCTCTATCCGAATGAGGTCGGTCGTAGGAGTCTCTTCCTGGTGGCTGACAAACCTGAATTTAGTGCTCAGTGGGGGGTTGGCCTGCTCAGCACACGGACGATAGCAGAAGGTGAATTGTTCTCCATTCCGGATGCCCTGAAGCTGTCTTTCCTATTTTGCACGATTAGATGGGGAAGTGGTGGAGTTACTCACCAAGGTCTTAGATGATATGTGATCCTTCTTATCATTTTCTTATTACTTTCTTGACTATATTTTTATAATGAAAAAACATGATCCAAATTTTATAATATTTGATCACGTCTTCGAGATAAGGTTCAAGGAGAATGTTCTATGGGTAGGTATATAGCAAACAGCACCTACTTTCGTGTCTACTGTAGGATCCGGATGTGTAAGATAAGAACTGCTACATCCTGTATAAGTATGTATCCCTATAAGTGTTCCATGGATAAGGGCCCATGATTGTATTCAAGGAGACAAATTATTTCCATCAATTGACAACTAACTCCGGATAGGGTGTGTGAGAGGTATTATCATCCACTCGATTTTGATTAACGTGTTAATGAAGTCGAACGAGGACTGCAAATTTTATGTAAATTCACAAACTTTCACACGAACTCGAGTTATGGTGCCGGATTAGGTATTTCGAGGCAGTATCGGCTAGTCGCTGTACTTTAAAATAATGTATGTTGGCACAAGGGAGAAAGGATAAATTATTTAACAGCAATTATTCACGGTTCGGTTTAATTATGGCAGCCAAAAATTGCGCGAGATATATTCTGCGTGGATTAAACTTTAAATATTCCCCTGCATTCTGCACGCGAGCTCTGTCACTAGAATTGAAAATTATTATGGGTATACCGTGTGTAACAGGTCATTTTTTAAAGTTTTTTTTTAAGTTTAAAGATAATTGATTTAAATTTCGAATTTCCTATACAAAATAAGCGGACTTTCTGACATACATAGGATTTTTTGTTCACTTCCGCTTTCCCTGAAAATGACACTAACTTTCGATTTTTAAATATAACACCCTGTATGTTATTGCTTTTTTGAAATCTGTATAATTTTTTGATTCCAATTCCAAACTTCATTTTATTCAAATATAACCATGTTGGTACCGTGGTACCATTTATTCGTATTATTATTAAGGAATTTATTCATATGTTTTATTAAAATATATGACGTTTCATAAAGGTTTCCTATTCTTAAAGTTTACCATTTCTCGTATATTAAATTTACAAAAAAAATAATAAGAACTGCCTAATTCAAAAAGATGTGTATTTTACAATGATACAGTTAGAGCCATAACATTTATAGGGGACATAACTAAGAGTCTAAGAGCTCCCCTGCCATAATTTAAACCCTGTTAGGTTAGGAAACAGTTAGATGAACGCCGTTATTTTATTTGAGAGGGGCATGTCCGATAACACCCAAATTTTCAAAGTCGAAGTAGTCTCTGAAATATATCTAATGTCTCGTCACTATGTATAGGAAAAATTTAAAAAAAATGATACAAAGCTGGATTTAGATGCTCAATTAAGCATACTGTTTAACATACTAAAAGTTCTCAATGGTACCAAGTGAGCTTTTTTCACTGTGACCTTGAAAATGTTTTGTCGCGTAATTTACAAAAGGTTTCATCTAGGATTTTTGAAATTAAACAAATGAGGTAAAAAACACCATTTTATTTTATAATTATTATTAATATTTTTATTACCAAGCTATTCTTTTCACCTAGATATCCAGGAAAGGTAAACTAACCTTCGTTCTGTATACTTTTTCGAATTTGCAACCGTTGAAATTTACATTAACAGAAAGTGTGGCTCCTAGTATACTTAAACCACGCTTATCTGTGATTTAAAACTAGGTATCCTGGTAAAGTAGGTCTCTCCAGATCCATTTCTATGTGCAAGGTTTTACAGCAGGCAAGTCAAACGTTCCAAGTAAAACGAAGTATATCGATGTTCTGGCAGATAACACAAAGTCCAGAGTGCAATGTATACTATCCAACGAAGCCTCCAAGTGAAAACAATATATATGACCGAAGGGGTCCAGCTGAAAAACGGAAGATTCCAAATGACGCGAATTGAAGTAAATAAGTTAAGTAAAGAAAATACTTGACGTTCAGAAAGAATGAAACGAGGTTATGAAGGAAAGAAGCCCTGAGAAACACGAATAATTAGTTTACGTACTTATCGTAAACTCTGACTCTGACTCGTAAGTCACGAGTCAGAGACCAATTGAAGCGATATATCAAATAACTAAATTAGCACATCTGGGTCTCACCTAATACCCGTTAAAAGCTGCCATTAACAGTCTATGATAAATCGATAATGTCGCAAACAAACCTGTAGTAATTCATACCTCACACAGAATGATAGAGGGCGCGCCTAGACGATTTTCATAATATATAAAATATTGTATTTAAAAGGGAAGCACTAAAACTGTAAAATTAACTAACGGAAAAAGAGAACGGCATGCGGCACCTCTCGATCTCCGGAAAACAAGTCACTGGTGAACTGGATCGCACCTAATACCCTTTAAAAGCTTTCATTAAGGTCTATGGTAAATCGATAATGCCGCAAACAAACCTGTAATAATTCATACCTCAGTCCTAATCACGAATGATAGAGGGTGCGCGAATTTCATAATATACCTATAAGAGAATGTACATACCTACAACATACTTTTGAATATTTAAATTATGTCACCTAGCGAAAGTGGACATAACAATAGGATATCCTAAATTTCAATCAATTATCTTGCGGTTGCGTACTGGATATAGCATCCTTTGGAGGGAATACAAAACAGGCGGTTCCTTGTCTGTAATATCTAAGAAACATTCAATGTTTTCTGTTATTAATAGTTTTGTGGATTTTTTAAATCTTAACAGCTGGTGTAATAATAATTTGACAATATTAGCTTATACGAAATCAACGTAGATAAATCACTAGTTATATTTTATCGTCTAAAAAAGAAAGAAAATAGAAAATAGGAAATAAAAAATGGGTCCTGCGTTGATTTGTTGTAATATTCTGTCTATGTTCTCATATTCTGAACGATCAATATGCAGAATGGCATTGCTATGGACACTGGGTGTAAGAAAACACCATATTTTTTTTTAAGATAACTTATTTTAACTTTTAAAATGTCTTCAAGCAAATTGCTATATTAAGAAAAATATGCATTTCCTTGATAGGGCCTAAGTAGTAAAAATACGTTTTTGTTCTAAACTGTGGCTATAAACGCCTACACACCATTTTGCTGAATCCCGATTTATTGCCAATATCTACATGATATCTTTTGTACTTACTTTGCCCAGAGATAAAAGAATGTTTTACAGCGAACGGGACCGGGCCTGCCTCTCTAATAGAGATAGGTTTTATTGCGATTTATAATACTCATACTTAGCTGCGTAAGGCTTTGATCCTACCACGAGATTTAGAAGGGGCCCCGGGCGACCTGCGAATGATATACAGGCCTATATCAGTTACTATAACAGGTAAATGAATGTTCTGCTAACAAGGGTTCACGCAACCTGCTTTGTGTTATTATGATCTGGCAGATATGACTCTAGTTAATTTGTTAATTAATCATCTGTCCCGCGTTTGTATAATGACATTCCAGGCATTAGCACTTTGGTATTATTGCATTGGTTTCGTGTTCGTAGGTAAATACGATAGAAAAGTTAATCCAAGGAAAATTTATTGGGTACCGGAAATAAGAAATTGATACTCGATATTGACTCCCAGTCAGTTCATAAGTTTACTGCTACTCAATCCATAATATAAATAGTCTACTTCGACATAAATAAATATTTGAATATAGTCCGGAGGATTGCTTTAAGAATTATGCTCGAGGTTAAAAGCTCTTTTCTGTCATGTCAGTAGGGACCTAAGGATCATATTCAGAACGGGAGCTCAGTTTTTTTACCCTGTTATACAATTGTGATACAATTAAATACGATTATTTTTATTATCTGAGCGGTGTAGGTAGGTGGTACCTCTGGTATCTGTTACAGATACTTAGATATTTATGTATTTTCAGAGGTACATAAGTATAATATGTCCTAGTGTTGGTAGGTAAATTTTATGTTCCGTTTTTTGAATTGTTTTTATCCTGAAGCTTATACAAAAAGTCAAAACGGCGAAGCAAGACCAGTGGCGGCTCGTGACAAAAGCATCAGGTAGGGCAGACAAATTTAATATTGATATTCAATTTGGTCCGCCAAGCATTAACGAAAATTTTTCAAACTTTCAAGGTCACGCGTTTTCGTGGCACTTCAGAATTTCAATGAAAAATCCATTTAAAAAAAATTACAGGGTTTCATAAAAATGATTTTTGGAAAAAGTATCAAACTTTTTTGAAATACCTAATATTTATTCACGAATTACTGATGTTATAAATAAATTGAAATAAACAAAATATATTTCATTACATTGTTAAATATTTTTTATAAACCAATAGGTATTTCGTTTGTCGAATTTACCATCAATCATTCAACGAATTTTAATTTTCCTTGTCTTATTTCGATTTTTTTATTTAACTCTAGTTTGTCAATTTACTTTTGGAATTTTAAAATAATAAATTTTTTCTTGAATTTTTGATATGAGTAGTTTGAGTGTTTGAAAAAAAAAGAACAGCTCGTAGGTATATCAGAACGTTTCAAAAATAAACAGTTCAGCAAGAACCAACGCGAAGTTCAGAGTTCAGAAAAAAATCACTTCGGATACTACTACATTAATACTTTCAATTAAATAATTTTTAATGGTTTTCGACAGACCACTAAAACCAGTAGATTCATCCAAAAATTCTTTGAATTTATTATCATATTTGGAAAGTAGACTTGCAAGCTGGCTGGGAATAAATGCTTTATCATCAAAATCTAAACTGCAAATTACAACGCAAAAAATTACAAAATACGAATATTACGAATAGGATTAGAACTATTTAAATATGTACGGTAAGTAGGTACCTAATCAAATCACGTCAATCACGAACGACAAGACGAAAAATCGAAGGAAAAACTAAATCCACATACCTACTGTACCCGGTATTGTATCTTGTATCTGCACAATACAACTGTGATCTAAACTCTAAACAGAAAACAGTGAAATCCGAATCCTTAATCATATGACTTTGTAACACCAATCACTAATTAGGGGCTGAAGCTAAAGGGCGCGAATCGTGGACGTTACATCACTCAAATCGCGCCGATGGGCAAGCCCGTAGCATAATATACAAAATAATGCACGAAACAGGTGCGCCTGCACTGAATTCATCTTCAAGTCGGTTTAAGAAGTCTATTTCAATAAAAAATCAAAAAATATATTTCCCCCTACTTGATTGATGGGATTATGGGGTATCGTTACTTTATCAACTATTAGTTTTATTACTAATAACTCTTAGTTTTATTACTAATAACTATTAGTTTCATTACTTGTTAGATTTTAGATTAGAGATTAGCAATTACTAGATACATAATTATATAGAAATCATAGCTGAAAAGCTAAAGAATGAAGGGCGATCTTATTTTCGTATATCGATATGCAAAATAATTAGTTTCCTACACGCCTAACCTATAGGTTATATACCTACCTATGTAGGTATACACCGCTACGAGAGTCGAAATAAAAAAATGGCGGTTGGCAAAAATATGGCAAAAATAAGTTAGAAAAGTAAGGCGGTCAGCAAAAATTTTTGTTCGTTTCGTATTTAACCTGAAAAACGCAGATTTCCACCAGACCCCGCTTTATTTAAGTAGGTACTGACGTGTACTGAGGTAGGTACTAATAGGTACCTCCTCCACTTAAGACATTTTATCAAATAATTTTATCCAAAACATATCCCAGTGCCTGAGGCCGCTAGGTTATAAATACAACGATATAAGTTAGGCGTTTTATTGGGATTTACAAAAACGCTCTCTTGTTTATTACATAAGTAGGTACCTATGTTCATTGACTTTATTTTTATCTAGGTACCTACCATTCTAGATCACAAATTAATAATTTACATCAGTGGGCAAATGTAAAAATTCTATAAACTAAGACTGTTTATAAAATTAATACCTAGCCACGAATGAAATAAAAATTTACAATGACTGTAATATACCTCGAAGTCAGTTTCTAATTTTGATTAGCTGTAAAAAGTGTGTGTATTGTAAATCGCTTTGCGATGAGAAGCTGGTAGGTAGGTATGTATTGCATTTGTAATTATTTTAAGAAATGTGTTGTATTTAGTTTCGGTTTAGTTATGTAGGTACCTATTAACAAACAACCTCTGATCTTTGTCAAAGCATTGAGTCAAACTAAATCGCCGTTGAGTGTTGACGATTTGGCAGGTTAGGTAGGTACCTACTTACACAATAAAAATGACTGTATTTCAATTGCAAGTATTGCAAGTATATTTATTTTATTTTTCCGTTTTAATGTTTATTTTTCACGGCTACTTAGCTGTTTTGTACATATTATTTTTGTTTCTTGTGGGAAATATGGCATATAAAAACCTTCTACTTTCACCCCCCTAAAAAAAATGCCTACGCCAATGAAAAACATTGTGTAGTTCAGGGTTGCCGGTCGTTGAACTATACATACATATTAGAAAGCGTGTATATACCGATATTTTTCGAGCTAATCGCGATTGAAAATGCAGACTATGCATGTTTTTGGGCGTTTTTTCTCGAATAACTAGAAAACTTCTATAGCTTTCTACCAAAAAAGTTAAAAATGACCAAAAATTGAACTTATATGGAAACAAAGAGACCGTTTTTTCCAAACTAAAGAGTTATAACTCGAAGAAGACTCTTTGCAATAACTTGGTTCAACGTTAAATAACGGAAAACTGATGAATTTTTCGAGAAATACTTATAGAACTTTTTTGTAGTAAAAAGAAAATCCTTAAAAATGTTGCGTTAATATCGCGTCATAACTTAGCGAGATACGATGCAAAATTCCCTTATCCCTTTACAAATTACTTTGCTTTAGCAGTACTTCTATAATCCAAACGTTTGGCTGAGTTAGAATCCGTATTTTTCGAAAAAAAATATCATGAAAATGAAAAAGGCGTTTTTCAAATTTCAAAATTTTTTAAAAAATATACATAAAAATGACATTGTAAAAAAATGTGGGTTTTTCTAAACAACGACTTTGGATTTTTTATTTTTGTAAATAAAAAAATTAACGGAGATAATTATTAGAAGTTAGCATTATAGTGCGCGGACCACCCCTCACGAGCCTTTTAACCCGTTACATTTTGATTATGAAGGATTTGGGCATATTGCAATGTAAATGATCTTGTAAGTCTTGAAATTACCTGTAAAATGGTTGTTGAATGGACGTTGTGGCTTCAAAACGAACGGAGTTATGGTAAAAAAAATAAACGAAATTTTTCGGATCATGTTTTTTTCCATTTTCCACGTCTTTTCCTAAATACTTGCGTCAAACTTTCGCGTAAACCCTCCTCGATTCTTGTAACGGGTTGCACTTGACTTAAATTCAATATGGGCACGAGGCGTTAATTTTTTTAAATGTTTACCTAGTCCGTCAAATTCAGAGAATTAAACTTTAATTTCATGAGATCACACACACCATCATTTACAATATTACAAAACAATAGAAGCGGCTCGTGTACGTCAACCGTTTGAGTAGTTTGAGTACGACTGTGGGCGAGGGCTCATGTCGAGCTCGCACGCAATCCCGTTTAAAATGCATGTTAAAGTTTCATAATTGATCATATATGTGCGTGTATCGTGTATATACATACATAAATGTCAAATTTTTACAATATTTTCGTTTTTTTTAAATTAATTTAGGGATGGCGGTAGTTTTTAAGGGTCAAGAATTTGGAATACATCGTAAATCATGTTCGATAATAAGAAATAAGCTTTATTCTGCATAACTAAATAAGATGTGAATCCATAAAATGCTTAAACCTGCATTTTTTTCACAAAGGGGTAGTTTTGACCACTTAAAAACAAAAAGTACAAGTTGGGCATATGTCACTTTTGAAGTAAATGGTAAGATGAGCTTAATTCCAAATTTTGGTTTGCCTACGAGATTGGTTTTTCCGATTTTATTTTTTATAGGTTATGTACTATGTATTATAGCCTATGTACTATTGCCACGGAATCAGGTTCCACGCCCCCAAAAACATAGAGCTACACCCAGAAATGATCTCGCTACGACAATTGAAACGGAATTAATAAAATAGTCCCAAATAACATTAGGTCCCAAACTGTACTTTGCCCGACTGTACATAAGTTAAGTCATCTGATGGGCTCCTATTCTGGATATGGTCCTTAGGTCTCTACTGACGCGAAGGAAAAGAGAAATCGCTTAACCGCTTGTGCCTAATTCTTATGAATTTAGGTTCTAATTCGCCGGACTATACGTAAATCCTTGATTATATCGTGGTTTCCAGTGAAGAAGAATTTCAAACAATTTATCTGAAATATTTATACATACTGCATCGTGTAAAGATAACCTTGTTATACCCTAAACAAGCAGCTTACATATTTCTCTGACAATGGCAGGGGCCCCTGAAAACGGCACTGTTCCTCAGACCAAACGGCAGTCTCGTAAACTCATACTGGGCGTCTGGGATAGGTTTCGTTAACGGAAACCGTTAAAAGTATGTATTTATGTGCCAGTATAATCTTGTAATAACCTGAATAACGATCTAAATTTGACCTTGTCCTATATAGGTAATCTTTCATTATAAATATTTATAAAGTTACATAAAATATCGAGGGCAAAATATTTCTTGCAGGAATTATTATAATGCTTATTTAACGATGGCTATCTTAAAATTTAACTTGGGTGTTATTCTTCATTCTCTAAAAATTCCGTGGAGGGCGGGATGCATCTCTCAGACCTCCTTTTGTTAAACTCGTAAACTCTTAAACATTTAAATCCTTAACATTTGAATAGAACAAAATTGTATTTTCTTATTTTATTTTAGCTGCAATTTTGATTATATTGTACATTTTAATACGACATATTAATAAATTCCTTATTAATAGTACTAATAAATTATATCACGCTACCAATATGGTTTCATTTGAAAAAAATGGGTTTTTCCCAAAAAGAAAACTTGATGAACTTTATATGCTCATACAAGTAAATTTGTATTTCTGACGGGATTTACGAACGAAAGACTGAGCGACTAACTAAGAGCGTTGCTAACAATTCTATAAGTTTATGTTCTAAGCTGAACTTGTAAAAGCATGTACTGGATTATATACGTTATGATCGGCGGTAATATATATTCCTATAGTTCCTTATACTGTTTTTCTTTCTGGGGTTCGGCTGCTTTGCATCAGAAAATGCGTCCATAAAATATCGGCATTGTGTGAATGGCTCGATATTCAGAATTTTGCCATAGTAAATAAGACGGAATGTGCGTATAAAATTTTAGCGATGGTGCCGTAAAGAGATACAAAACGATTTGAATATGTCGTCGTTTCAATCTGCGATCCCATATACATATTTTATACTATGCCGAGGTTACTTTTTAAACGAAATCGATGTCGTATACTTTTTACTCTTCTTGTCAGGTCTTAAATTGATTGTTCGTATTAAGCGCGATACATTTGTGAATGATATACTGTATTGTGTGCATAACCCCAGCTGCCAAGACGAGAGATAATTTAAATTGCTTTCGGATGTTCTTCTTTGTTGAGATTCAAGAAAATCACTCTGCACTAGACATGCACATGAAGGATGCAATAATGAAAACTGAATAATGAATCATCTTTGAATAATGTTTAGGTAATATTATTTATTTTAATAAAACATCTGAAATGGTGAATTAATTTTACTGTCTTTATTTAATTTTACTGTGTTCTAAAATGAGTGTCAAGGATTTTCAAGCGGATATGGCTCTACACAGTTTTATACATATACAGGCTAATTAATGAAACGTGATGCTTAAAAAATTGTTGCCCGTCGTTGGGCGCCATTTTATGCCTACTACCACTGGTATTTCTTGTGTTAAATACACTGATTGCAAATTCTTCATTTTGAAGAAATATAGATTTGTTTGACTGAATCACGATTCAATTACGTTAACTATATTATTGTCAGTAGACTAAGAGTGTAAACTTTCTCACTAATTCTCTGTCAGTTACAGCTTCATTTAGTTACCCGTAGATTATGCGTCCACTATATAGATACAATTTCAATCTTGTAAGCTGCTGTATAATTACGTATATGTTTTGAATTTTTCTCAGTAACTCAGAAATATTATCTACTCTCAGAAATCGAGTTTATCTTGTATTATCATGTAATGATAAATCTATTTAGATCAATTTCTTGCAATCAAAATATTAATACAAATATTAATTTTTGACTCCGCCATCTTAGTTGCAAATATCGACCATTTAGCCCCTTCATATATCAACCTGCAGTCCGAAAACAGTTGAACTGCGAATTAAATTTCTGCATAGAAGAACTACCAAAAATAAACTATTCACACAGAAACAAACTTTATTTCGTGCAGCAAGACGTATACAAATGTAATTTTAATGTTGATCAGCGCAGCTGGCCTTTTATATAAAATAAATGCAAGCATGCATTTGCTGCGTCGGTGCTTTTATGCCTCCATTCTGGCACGTAGGTATCATAACGCTTAGCTTATGGTACCAGAGATAAACAATGATAAAATGAATATAATTAAAAAAGTAATACAATGTCATAACTCCTCCATCCTTAGTAAGGCAACAGTGAGATGGACGTCTCTGCTAGCGAAGGTCTGGAACTTCTGGAAGGCAGACCATATATCTGCTTCTTATCTTCTTCTTTTGGCTTATAACCCTTGGTGGGTTTTAGCTTGCTCGACTATGTTCCTCCATCTGGTTCTATCTACCGCTATTTTCCTCCAGTTTCCTCCAGGTCCTGATTTTTCCCTAGGAGGAGTAGTAGAGGTGTACGTGAGTTGTAAGTTGTGAGTTGAGTAAGTAAATGCAAATAGCTTGATGAAATTGTGTATTTTGGGGGGTAATGTTTAACAAGTAGAAAATTTTATATTACAACTATTTACCAGGACATATCAAGTAATTGGTCGAGTTCATCGTCAAGATCATCACCATCGTCGCCGCCGTTGATGCTGATGATTGGAGGGCTATTGGTACACGAAGCGCGGCAAATGCTGCACACAAGAGAGCAGGGCAGGTCTGAATTTGTCTTTCAATTAATCTATTAACTTTCAAAGGACACCTGTAATATTCCTCGGGATATTTTAGAGCCCTGGTTTGTTTCCTGACGATCTTGGTACCCATATGTAGTCACGGTAATACGCTTTATGATACTTTACTTCTCTGGCCAATAAATCCTAAGTTATCTGACAGGTACTTATTGCTGTGAAAGCGTTATCATGTTTCACATGCAGCTTTAAAAATATTTTGGGCCGCCGATGGATCAGTACACAGAGAAAGTACTTCTATTTTATTTCTTGATTGCTGGCCGTATATCAAACATGTCAATTCTTGCAAAGCACTTTGTCAGTGTTCCTTAGTGATCGGCGGATATCGCGGTACTGCTGTACTGGTTCACAACTTTGTTCGTCCTTATATAAAGCTATTTCTTGACGCCGAACTTTTTCCTCACTTACGTAGCTAAACGGAGAGAATCGACAACCACACGATTTGGCCAATATTATAAGCCCGCTACCGCCGTGCAATCAACGCGCTGCCAACGCAACGTACGATGTTTTTTTTATACAGACAACGGTCTCAGCTACACAAATCACAAAACAGATTGCCGTCTGCATATTTTGCAAACGAGTAATCCATTGGAGCCTCCACTACAATACATTTTTTTAATATAAGAAATTCTAATATTTACTGTCAGAAACTCTTCGTTTGATGATGAGGAGTGCGCCCTCTGCAAAGCCAGCTGGAGGGAAATTTCTTATGGCGATATTCTTGTTCATCATGTTCGATATAATAAGAACAACTATTTCTAGCATGGTACTAAATACCTTCCGTAATATTGCGAATGTTACAAACTAGATCTGTACACTATTATTATCTGTTTTAAGTAATTGACATAATTTAATAACATGTCAATAAAATTAATTGATATCTCACAGAGAAATACATACCGGCATCTATAACTTAATTTCTAAATTTCTCGCAAAGGGTTGTAAGAGACAGGACAATCACTATCGGGGGGGTTTTCTTAAAGAAAGTTTTTGTGATTTGTAGAATCTACATCAATATCTGATCGTAGCCGCAGACTGTAAATGATTCCTTTAGCAAAAAAGGGATCTAATCTAATGTAATATAAAATTTATCATTATGCGTAGGATGGTAACCCTTACGTGACAGTTTAAGGATGAAAAATAGCTTCTGTGGATCAGATACTCATTAATACCAGCAATAATATTAAGTAATTGACTTGTGCTTGATTGTTCCTTACTTGGGAAGCTCAGACTACGGCAAAAATATTTTTTTTGAAATATAATATACTGTAGTGCCTAACTATTGTATCTGTTCTGTCTAAAATTTGCTTTAACCCGTAACTATACCGACGAAAAAAAATCCGCAACTACTCCGCAACTTACAAAACTATGTTTACAAATGATTATAAAGATAATTTTATGTAAGAAAAAAAAACAGTTAACGCAGTGTGGACCCACTGACAGCATATTCTTGGCAAATGTACGTTCTACAATTATTGCAAACAGTATTTGTTTTTCGGTCGTTTACCCACGGGCATATTGCGCATCTTTCTCTTTTTAACGATAATGTGTCGCTAATTGTCAACTAATTGTCAACTAATTGTCAACCTAAAAAAAAACTACTTCAGTTGGGTCATCGATGCCCTGAATGTTGATATGTTCCTTGTGATGTTCTTCTTCGGTTGGCCTCTGTATACTTTTATCATCAACTGGAGTAACATAAGTGCCAATATAATAGCTAATATCACGCTTATGTCCAAGGTTTGCTCTTGCACGATGAAGTCGGCATTAACTGCACCATTTTCTGTTTGTTCCAATTCCTTAGATTCGGAGGTATCCATTTTAATATAGTAATATTCGTCTCCACTTACTTTTTTGATTCATTTAGGTATCATTTCCCGTATTCCAATTATTCGCCCTACATCGCCCTGCATTTAGCAATGTAGTGGCAGGATCCCCATGTGGTGGTGATTTTCTGGGATCACCAGGTAGTGGGTAAACCACCCATGGCTGGAGACACAGTCGGGCTACTTGATATTAATTTATTTCACACAGTACATTATAACATAGGCACAGCGAGATGTACAACGTTCAACGCTTAAGTGCTTACTTGCTTCGACGCATCAATGCCTCAACGCATCAATACATCAATCAATTCTTCTTGTGAGCTAAATACACTAGTTTATATAATGATCAGGTCAGTACAATGTGTACGTGACCCAGTTTCATTTAGTTGTTATAATAATGTTGTTTGTTAAGTCAACATAGACCTTAAATATCCTAATCAGCATATTTTTTGTTTTATATACCTGACATTGACTATTCGCTTATGCCGGAATGGTAAACAGAATAAAAATTAGTTAATTTG
Source organism: Tetropium fuscum (assembly GCA_964058915.1). Lineage (NCBI taxonomy): Eukaryota > Metazoa > Arthropoda > Insecta > Coleoptera > Cerambycidae > Tetropium > Tetropium fuscum. The sequence continues at coordinate 179,397 of CAXKVY010000190.1, read as the reverse complement.
GGTTATATGGCACCACATTTTCCCAAAACCGCAGCAATGAGTAATGAATGAATGACATATATATTGAAGCAAACCGAGAGCACGAGTTGTATTCAGATGAAACGAGTATTCGGATTAATAGCAATGAAACAAGAATGTTCCTTTCAGAAGAAAATCAAATAGTATATAATTAAATGCTGATACTTTCTTTGACATTTATCTGACTTAATTTAATTTCTTGTAGTTGTGCTTCCTGTAATTTTCAAAATGAACCGGTTTGGTAACAACGATTTAAGTACCTACAATTCGCAAAGAAGTAGTAATTTCAACTTTAAGTAATACAAAAAGATGTCATAAGTCATATTGGGACCAGTTTGATTGTTCTTTAAAAATAAAATTCATAGCTTTTTTGACGTTTATTTGACATAAATACTGTCGCTGGAATGATCTGTTGCCGCCATAGACATATTAATAAAGGGAGACTCAACGGTTCATTCATAAAACGCTGGAAGAGCCGATCTATTATTGTTCTAAAAACTGCAATGAGTGCGAGAGAGAAAATGGAGGCAGGTATCCTTTCGGCAACACCGCTTCGTGTGATCCGAACCCATCCAGTGGCGTATCTACTTATCTTTAATGAATGAGATAGGGTAAACTGCATAGTTACATAAGAAAAATATTGAATACCCTGTATCCGAATGTTGCAATAAATGAAATGTTATTGTTATTGGACGCATTGTAAATAATTTAAATTCTATAAAAAAAGACACTGTAATAGGTGTCTGACCACGTAGTAAAAATTTTCCTTGCGTGTTTGTTGAAACAACTCATAAAGTTTGTCTATTTTTTCTTTCTCTTCCTCCTCGTTACTATAACTAACTATAACAGAAAATACTATAACTAAAGCTCAATCAGCTCAAGCCAGAGGTTTCTCCTTTCTGGGTCTTTGGGAAACCTTATTAATCAGATATTTTTAATTATAATATGAATTTAATTGGAGATGAAAATGGTATTTTGCATCACCAGAACAAAAATAATTTTAAATAAATATCGCACCCTGATTATGTACTATTTAAATTACATAGTAAAAATTAATGAAATAAGTATTGATTAATTATTACAGCAATATAAAAAGTTTTTTTGGTTTCAACGTCGCCCCTGGCCAAGCCAAGCCATTAAAACTTGTAGGTAACCTTAAAAATACTTACGTTACTTACCGATAAAAAGTAATATTTTCCGGACTTAAATGATCCACCTTTTTACAAACTATACAAGAATTCACCATAGTTACACACTTATTCTTCACCTGAATCGCAATAAATACAAAGATACGTAGAACACACTAAAGAAAACACAAGTACAAGCTGTAGCGTCTGCCGCAAATTTGCGGCAACCTCGCAAATTTGTTTCCATTGATAAATAAACATTGTAGTAAAACTCGAGTAAAATTCATCAAACGACGTTGCCGTTGTTGAGATTTATATCTCAAGGCACAGTACATTCTCGGTTGTCTATGGTTTTCACCAAATATTATTAACGCAATAAGGCAATACAATAGATTACTTTTGCCAAGAAGCTGTTTTAAATAACACTTTACTATTAAAATGAATCAGATTCGTTGAAATTTTCCAATTATTTGAACATCTTTTACGGTATTCAAAGACCTAAAGTGAATTTCACAGTAAGCCTGGCAAACGTGCCGTTCGGGAGAAAAAGACGGACGACAAGGATGGAATCATGTGTGTATCATGCTATTGCATAGGCTGAATTACATTGGTGAAAACGTTGAATTGAATTGTCACTGCAATAAGTTATTGCATGGGCTAAATTACATCGGTAAAAAATGTTGAGGTGAATTGTTTTTCACGTATTTAAAAATGGATGGTAATTCTACTAAACAGTGAATAAATCCTGGATAGAAATTAGTTTACCGTAGAGTGACTTTCCTGATGTAGCTTATTAGTACGACTGCTACTGTTGTCGTTCGTCGTCTGTTTTCAGGTGGGGGTTTCCTAAGCTTTGGTCATTGTCAATTGTTGAGATGTTATGCAGTCATAACTAGTACGTCTATTCTACTATTGCTATTATTTTACTAGCATATTTATAAACAATGTTTATCTTAAATCCGGCTGTAAATGGATACTCTTCCAATCTAGAATAAAACACTCTACTTGAGACAAGTAGACGGTGACATAAATAAATTGAAATACGTATTATGTTACTTGACACAGTACGTGACATGCACGACTAACCTGTAATATGCAGTAAATGTCTGGAATTAATCAGGCATGAATTTTTCCAGACGTCGCTATTAAAATGTATTTTAATCCCTGTCAGATCCTTAAGGCCGTAACATAAAAACTTGGGAAGTATTATGATATTCCAAATGACTTGGACACGAAACAAATTATATGCAAATGAGCAGTATATACCGCCTAGCAGCACTGTATTATGTTCATTCTGCTAGAAAGCATGCAATTTTCTCTTTTATCTTGTTGGAAAATAAAAGAATGCGTTGCTAATGTAAATACATATTTTTACCAAACAGCTCGCGATTTTGTGAAACATGGGACTATTCCGGGTAGTTAAGTAGAATTTAGGTTAATTGTGGGTGATTCAGCTATGTTTTCCCCAAGCGACGTTTTGTGTTTTGTAAGGTTTCGGTTTAGTCGGTAGCCTTCAGTCTTACGTACGACTTTATACTCGGCTCAAGGAGACTTCGATAGTTTGCGATGTTTGTGTCTCCAACAGATACTTCAATTAGGATCAATTAGTGCTTCAAGTATGCATAATAATATAGACATATTGTCGACAAATGTATAAGCAGCTACATAACATATTTCATATTTTTTTCATATAATAAACGTTTGACCTATAAACCTAAGCATATCCTCGCCTCGTGCTCAACAGACTCCCACCCCGGGATCTCACTCTCTTTTTCTCTCATTTATTATGCGGGTCACCTATAGTTTATCTCAGGAAACAAGGCAGTTGCGTCATTACCACGCATGACGCAATTTATTGACATAGTTGCCATATTGTTTTAGATATCCTTAAACGACTGAAATTAAAACTGAAGTTTGTTTCAGAGAAGTATTTTTTATGTTATCATTTCTATATTAACATGTAGATTACATATATTTTAGGTTAATCGGTTATTTAGGTTAGGTTAATTTAGGTTAATAGGTTAGGATTCCTGTTACATATCGTAGGTTTACCCTAGACATTGCCAGATATTTCCTCGCCGTCTCTTCGCTGGGATATCTCAGGAGATTTCTGGCCAGCTGACCGCTACTTGTTTCATACCACAACGTCTTAGATTTCTTATGGATGTTTTCCTTTATTATTTGGAGTTTCGCTGCAATTGGTAAGCTGGCTGCCTTCTTAGCTAGGTTGTCAGCTTCTTTATTGCCGTTGCATTGTGAGTGTCCTTTGACCCAACATAGTCAGATGTTATTCATTTGACAGGTTCCTACAAGTGCTTGGTGACATTCCCATGTTAACCCTTTGGTTATTTTATATTTTTTCACGTCCAGTAGTGATTTTCTACTATCTGTGCAGATTCATTTCTCTGCAAGCAATCTCTTGTGCGACTATGGTTATACCTGCGAGTTCTGTTTGTACTACACATCCATAGTCCTCCTTCCTTCTTCTTTGATCCGTCTGTGAAGACATAGTTTACACCTTCAACGCCGGTCTCATCTTCACCAGCAGTCTCATCTTCAACAGGCGGCTTCTGGTTTGGTCACAGCTTGCGTTTTGTAGTATGCTAACGGATTTGAGGCGAGTCATCGTAGTCAAAGCCACTTCTTCAGCATTACCTCCATTGCTCTCGTTGGTGTTGTTCGCATAGCTCCGGTTATGCTAAGACAGGTAACTCTTTGTACCTGGCATAGCTTGAGTTTTGCTGTTATTTGTTGACTCTTGGGCCACCAAACAACAGCGCCATAGGCCATCGTTGGTCTTATGACAGCAGTGTATATCCACAGGACCACCCTGGTCTCATTCCCCAAGTCTTCCCTACGGTTCTGCGACACTGCTCATATGATATGTAGGCCTTATTTATTCTTCTTTCGATGTGAAGATTCCAGTTTAGTTTAACATCGAAGGTGACCCCCAAGTATTTCATCTGTGGTGCAAAATTTAATGCTGTGTTTACGTGGTGTGTGAGAACGGGTGCTCTCATTGGTTCTCCAGTTTTCTTTTCCTTCCGAAGGAAGTTTTTTAAATATTTCATTTAAACTCCTACTTATATACTTATTTATTTTTGTCTCTTGCGCAGCTCCTCATTGATCTCCTTTTCCTATTAGGATATTTTCACACCAATGAGGGAGTTGAACCCCATATAACTTAAGACCGATAACTGATTGGTGGGGTATCAATGCGGTAGTGGTAGGAGATTTCAGCTCTGTCAATCCTTTGATTATATATGAGGTCATACTTTCATTATATCTGAGGTCAAGCTATACTTACTGAAGCTTTTTTAAATAAATCTGTAAAATCAATGATAATAGATTATTAGGATAACCCTGCTATATTATTCGTATTTCTAAGTACCTCATCATTAGACAATGATCAAGTATAGTATTCGATATGCTTAATTTTTATAGTATTTACTCGAGTATTATTGATATATTTCCTTATGCCAATCCACTATATACACCTCTATGTACGTACTTCTCTGAAAATAAATCTGTCCATCAACTGATTCCAATAAGTAGATGCAATTTTATTAAGAATACGTTTCGTATGTTGAACACCAATATATTTTAATAATACAACAGTACTCTTCAATAACCAGATTAACTAGCTTACTTATGATTTTAGTTTAACAGTTATTAATAATCTGCTTTCGTACAATTTTCCTTGCCTCACTTTTTTTATTCTGATTCATTATATGACGCATTCTGGGACACGATCTATGCAAAAAAAACTGATGTTATCTGTTGACGACATCCCAGTTATATCTTGGCATAAGACGAGAGGCTGGCTGAGATGAAGTTACTGTCGGTGGCTACGAAACTACACGGCAACCTATAATTAGTTGTCAGATTCTCTGATTACTTGTCAACTTAAAGAGTCGTGATCCGAATTGGTACAAGTTTGTTTAATGAAGAGTTCGACAAAATATAAAAATTCGTCTATATTAACGTGATCACTGTTACTGAGTGTATCTTAAATATTAGTATATCATCATGATTAATACCGATTGTTATCTTCTTGAAAATATCCATCATTGCATGTGAAACATAGAACTCTGTAACTTAATTCACCCAGACACTGAATTTCTACATGCACCCAAGTTTTACTGTTCATAAATCTTATTTGATGTGTCTGCCATCTATTGGGGACTAGCTAAAGATAACATGCAACCTTGTACGGGAATGTTGCCTATATTGGACCAATTTCCAGATTTCTTATCATAGATTCTGATAATAACACAAAATCTATCTTAAAGTTATACCTTAGTATACATTAGTATGTTGTCCACTTGCAGATTTTTTTGCAGAATTTTATTTCAAAGTATCCATGATGTATCAGACTATATAAAAATCTCTGCAAGTGGTTCAATATAAGAAACTGGTTGCCTAAATTGCGCCTAGAGTTTCCAAAATTGGACCACATGATTCATCAGCAGCTTAAGTGATAAATAAATAAATAAATAGATAAATCACAAAACAGATAAATCAGCTGCTTAAGCGTTAAATAAATAAATAAAAAATGAAATGGTTGATATAGGAAGTTTTGTACTTAGATTTCAAAAAAAACATTACATTTTACAACAAAAAAATCGAAAATCGTTTAACAATATTAAAAAAAACATCAAAACACAATAATCATTTAAAAAAACATCAACAAATAAAAACAAAACAAGAATAAAACATCTAAACACAGAAATCACAAATAAAGGTTTCTCTTGAGGCCACATCAGCACATGATTCATGAATCCAATCCCGGCATTTTAAACACTGGTGTTTTGATAACTAATTTTTTACACATGTCTCCAATGATATATTATTTACAAAACTTGCAATACCACTCGTTTTCATATATTTTTTTCTTTTTAGGGATATTTAGAGGCTCTAGTTGAACTTTTCGCTACAGATTTTTCTTTTTATCCATTGATGCCTGCTTAGCTTCTAGCTCATCTTTATATGGACTTAGAAGTGGATGCGTAGTGAGCTAGAGGCTCATCATCACTACCAGAATTGCTTTCACTTTCAGAACCCTCACTATTTAAGGATTTATACGTGGTTAATACATCCGCAGGAGCAAAATCGGCATCTGAAAAAACATTTCGATCTACCGGCCAAATTCCAGATTTTCTAAACCCATTCATTGCATTTGCCATCACAGTAGCTCTAGTATAGGCTTCTCCAAGAAGTTCTGCGACTTGATATTGAGAGACAGCTGGACCCTGGATGAGACCTTAACCATTTTTCATTTGCCTCGATATAATACAGTTTCAATGGTTTGAAAACTGCTATGTCTAAAGGTTGAAGTCTATTGGTTGTATGACCTGGAAGTTGTAGCATGATGACCCCATTATGGCGAGCAAGTTCAATCGCTTCAAGATTTTTCGAATGCGTGCTGTGACCGTCCAAGACAAGTAAAATTTTATTGTCTCCTGTTGGCTTAACAGATTTGATGAAAGTTTGGAGCCAAGTAACAAAAAGGTTTGTATTTATGTAACCAGTATCCGAAATTTCTACTAAGCAGTCTGCGCCAACGCTCAGATCTGGATTTGCTCTTATTCGTTTAAAAATCAACATTGGTGCGACAAATACAACGAATGTCGTATTGAAACCTCTTTCTCCAGAAGCAACTGTTCCAATTTGGCGCTTACCTTTTAGAGCTAAGATTTTTTGACACTTCTTTGCTACAGTCGAAAAACCAGACACATCCATATCGAAAATTCTTGAAGCTGTCAGTTGGTTTTCATCAATCGTTTTCTCTAGGATGTCAAAAAACTCATTGACGTTTCCTCGATTGAATTCTTTGCATCTAGCAATAGAAGTAGACTCGGGTTGCCTTAGTGAAAGAGCCCTAGGCGGAATAAAACCATTTTTTACCAGCAAGTCCCTTTTCTTTGTAAAAATTATGTTTTATATTATTTGTGTCTGCCAGAACAAAAGCGGATTTGCGCACGTCTTTAATGATTACTCCAAAAAAATATTTTTTAGATTTAGATTGTGCCTGGCTTGTCCAATTCTCGTGAAAACGCTGTAGAACGATCAAAGCTTTTAACATCTTTGTTAGCTACTTTATATTTCGAGTCTTTTAAATGTAGCTTTGGAACACTGTAGATACGACACGTTTCATTTAACCCATATTTTTTTGCTTTATAGGCTTCTAGAGCTTTCTTCATGTCATCTTCTGACCACTGTCCATACTTTTTGGGTGTCTTTTCGTTAGAAGACATCCTAAGACTAAAAATGTATTAGTTTCCTATATTGGACCAATCGACATTTCATTTTTTACAAAACCACCCGCGAGAGTTTGTTACAGTATTACCAGATGATATGGTACTTATTTGATTTCGGGGAAATGTACTATGGTCCAGTTTAGGTAAAGGTCCTAGGTCCAGTTTAGCAAAAAACACGTTTTCCAGATAGAATGTGCCTGACCTGTCTTTCAATTCTCGTGAAAACACTGTAGAACGATCAAAGCTTTTAACATCTTTGTTAGCTACTTTATATTTCGAGTCTTTTAAATGTAGCTTTTGGAACACTGTGGATACGACACGTTTCATTTAACAATTTAGAAAAAATTGGACCGGTCCAATTTTGGCAATCACGTAGTGGTCCAATTAAGCAACTACCACGTGTTTTCCAAAACCACCCAAAAAAAAAAACAAGAAAATATAAATGTGGCATGGTAATCGGAGAAATGGAAAGAGAAAAACGTACTTGATAATTTCCACAAAAAAGATTTTGCTCAGGATTTTATGGTTTTTAAGGGTCTTGGGCGAGAGTTTGTTACAGTGTTGCCAGATGATGATGGTACTTATTTAGTTTCGGGGAAATGTACTATGGTCCAATTTAGGTAGCAGTCCAAAATCGGCAACCTTCCCCTAATACCAAGCCAGCGGTAATGTTGCACTTATAAATAAATTTCTCTGTCGATAATCTAGTAGGTATAAGTTTCAAAAAAAAATTTAGTTATGAATGATTAATCTCCTAACCTAACCTAGAATTTACTGAACCACTTTATAATTGGTTTAAACTAAAATATGTTTATATGGTTATATTTTTAAGGTAATATACTCGTATACATAAAGACTACTTTATAAAAATCTACATTAATAATCATGTAAAAACTACATTGTTAAATTAGGGCTATAAGGATAAGGTTGTTTTCATATTCCTGTGACGCGCCTGAGATCTCGAATTGCCCATTTCACGGAAATTTTTCCAGTCAAAATGGACGCAAAATGTCTCCGGTAGATAATGAATATTTCATGGATGTTCTGTGGAAATGTTGCCAATATGACAAGACCCATAAAATAACATTCCGATGTCTGTGAAGTAACTCCTTTATACTTGGTAATGAATGTGAAGACATATATCGCGTAACCACTTCATGACGAATGGAGACTCTTTCAAAAGCCCTTCTGGCTTGATTTTCGAAGTGAAATGGGGTTTAACCTCGGTCTCGTTATCCCCCGACGACAACAGGTAATTTATCTGACGGGATTAACTAACGGTGTATTGATCAGGGTTAGCTTCTCGGCGTACCTATTTTTCCTTATTCAGGTGGAAGTTCTTTCTGTAAGCTGCGGGAATAATTTAAGCCTATCCGGTTAGTGCCCTATCATTGTCCCTTAAGTTTATTACAATAAAGCCTCTGCGTCAGTAACCCGGGCTGCGGCGATTATCCCCATTTCATCCAATTAAAGGTTTAACGGATTTTTACACTTTTATATATTGATTTAGACAACTTTGAGAGATGCGGAAAATACAAGGTGTTAGGAATTGTGCCGGTCCAAATGCCTGGAGTATTTGCCAGAGCAAATTTAAACTTGTTGGTCACCTACAGGACTAAAATTCAAGGAATAGTTGAGTGATATATATAAATCAATAAATAAATCTTTATATCTCCTTTACAACGTGCATACTTTACGCTTAGAAATATTTATTAATAATCTGTTCTCAGCGCATCATTCCTAAATTTTCTCTGTCAAATCATTGATGTATACTGTAAATAAGAGTGGGCTTAGATTGCAACCTTGTGGTACTCCTGGGGTTGTAACGTACGGACTAAAACTAAAGCCGTTATAACTGACAAACTGAGATCTATTATCCAAGTAGGAAGTAAAGAGTCCGACTAGCGAACTGCTGAGTCCATACATTGAGAGCTTACTTAGCAAAATATCATGATTAACTTTATCAAAAGCTTTAGAAAAGTCTGCGTATAATAATATAACATCAACTTGGTTTGAATGAATTGCTTTATAATTTACTAAATTAGATATAGTTGACCTTTTCTCTATAAACTCGTGCTGCAAAAATAAGATGAAGAGTTTAATTTGCCAGTAAATTTGTTGATACACAAACATTTCAAACACTTTCGAAAAATTGCATAAAATGGAAATACTAAAATAGTTACTGACGTTAGCAGAGCTGTTACCTTTTACTATAGGACTCACCCTTGTTAACTTCCAGCAATCATGAAACTGAGCTTCTGTAAAGCTAGACAAGCTCACGCAAGGATAGAAATTGTTAAATAATTTGTCATTGTTAACTTAACTCTTATTGTACAAACAGAACTGAAGAACTCTACAAAGGCATTTACCACAGAGTCAGAAGTGTCAAAAGTCAAATTATCCCAATGCACAATGTTAGGTATTCTAAACTATCGGACATAAAAAGTGGCGCACCTAGATTTTGTCCCAAATTTGATGTTCAATTACTTTTAAACCAGCCTATCGATTTTGATAATTTTTTTTGTTTGAAAGGACGATTCTTGCGGATGACTATTTTGTAATTGGCTTTCCATAAAAAATGTATTTTTTAATATGTACAGCCTTTAAAAACCGATTATGATTTTGACACGAAATTTGAATGTCGCTGTGGAGTAAAATTTTATTTGTATTGAATTCTTAGGTTGGTCACGGTGTTTACCATTCTTTTTTCAATATTCTCTTTTTTGAATCACCTCTCTAGCCCCTTCAGCAACGAAGATGCGACATTTTAGATGAAACGGTGTTAATTAAGTTTGATATTTAACAAGGAGGCTATGGTAACGGTTAACACTGAAACGTCAAAAGATTCAGTTGAAATTCTCGTGAAAAAAAATAATTCAGTTAACGTTCTAAAAGAAAATGCCAGTGCAGATTAGTCCAATTCAAGTAGCTAGAGTTGTGGCTTTGGTAGAAGATGGAAGGAGTCAAAGATATGCAGCTCGTATTGTTGGTCTACCAGAAACAACTGTCCGAAGAGCGATCCAGCGCTACCGAGAAACGGGCCAATACAGCAGACGTCCAGGTTCGGGTAGTTTCAGGATTATGCAAAATATTGAACAAATTTGGGACAAAATCTAGGTGCGCCACTTTTTATGTCCGTCAGTGTATTATTTGATATTCTATTCTGCACGTACTACCAGATATTCTTTGGATCGTTACAGATGTTGGTTTCAACTGAACTACTGTAATTCTTGTAGGCTTGTACATATAACAGTTTTACGTTCAATTTGCGAACCCTTGAGAATTCCTGATAGTAATAATTCTCGCCTGTATCTTTGAATTTCTGATGTATACCAAATAGGATATTTCCCCGTCCTGTGTGCATGTACTAAACTCCACTGCATATATCATCAACTTCAACATATTCATCCAACAAGGTTCAATTCACACCCCTCAAGCAATTATAAAGTCCATGAAAGTTTGCTTTTCTAAAGTTGTATGATCTATTGCCATTATTACCAGGAAAGGCTACTTATTACCAGGAAGGCTACTTATTACCAGGAAAGGACTATTATTAATAATTACGATAATTAATGCTGAGTGATGGGAATCTTCTTGGATTAAACTAACTAAGTCGTGTATAACAGTACTGTTATATTACTTACAACCAAATCTAACAGCTTATCATATAGATTTAGTATATTATTAAACCGACTCATACCAGTATCTTTAAAAAAATTATAACTAACCTAGTTTGAAGATCTTGTACACAAGAAACACAAAATGACTAACATTAAAATCTCCCAAGATAAGAACATTTTCTTGGTGTAATACAAAGTGTTCAAAATCTTCCATGAATAACTCCGAATCTAAACTCGATATCTCAGGAGGAATATAAAAACACATATAAATAAAAAATGAAGCAGACATAAAGATACATTTACACCCCATAATATCAATCGCAGGTACCATAGACGTTAAGCTAGGACATTACGAATTTCTCCTACATATGTCTTATGATACATATTGAATGGGACGTACAATTAAAAGAAGTGATTTGAATAGTTGAACTTTATTATTTTAAATGGTGGAATCAGATGTCCAAAAAAACATTACACAAAAATATGTTTCAATAATAACAATCCAGCACATATAAATAGGGTTCAAAAACTACAGTTATCATTGTAATCGACACGGTTATCATCGTCTTCACTTTCAAAAATACTTTTCCGTCTGCCAGAACTTTTGATAGGGTACTAATAAATTCAATTTCAGTAATAGTGTGAGCTATATCAGGACCTAGAAGGTTTCACTGTAAAAATCTCCTTCATCGCAGAAAAGTCATTTGGATTTTTCATATATTGGTGCTTTGCTATATGTTAATACACTACTACCTACTCGTTCCGAAGGTCCTAGCTCCTGTGCTATTTTACATTCTTAGACTTCCGAATGTTAGCAACGTTAGCATAGAAATTGTCATCGCCAAAAGAACTTGTCATCGCTTAATTGCAATTCTATCGAATTGCTTCTTATGTAAGTTTCTACACAATACACACGTTGTTGGACTGAGTAATCCATGAAAGTTCAATAATTATTGATAAAAACTAATAAACTTCTCGTAGAAAAATGACGTTCGACGAAATTATTAGATTAAAATTTATTTGTGACAGGAGCCTACTTGATTAATAATTTACTTAAATCCCAAAGACTACAGAAGATAATCCCACAGAGAACAACCTATTTAGTTATCTCATAGGGAATTTATTAATAATTTAAAATGGGTAGTCTATTATGGGGAACCCAGTATAAAAATATGATATAATTTGAATTTTTGCAATATTTTTGGAATGTAAAAGTTTGTAGTTTGCATCACATACCAATTTTTAATTAGATATATTTTCCTTTCAGACTTAAACAACTGCTGGTTTCACCAAGATGAACAATTCGGATCACTTCTACTGGACTGTAACAAATGCCAGCTACTACAACTTAGAAAACTGGACTAATTCCAGCTCCGAATACGCTGACGCTTGGGAAAAATGGACGGAACTGATTCAGGATCGAGCGGTGATCGTCAGCCTCCTCTTACTCTTTTCTATGTGCACAGTGTTCGGCAACATGTTGGTGATTTTAGCCGTCATAAGAGAGAGGTACCTTCACACACCCACAAATTACTTTATAACGTCTTTAGCTGTGGCTGACTGTCTAGTGGGATTAGTGGTAATGCCGTTTAGTGCTTTGTACGAGGTGCTCGGGCACACTTGGTTCTTTGGGACAGACTGGTGCGATATCTGGAGAAGCTTGGATGTCTTGTTTAGCACTGCTTCTATTTTAAACTTGTGCGTTATATCTTTAGATAGATACTGGGCTATAACCGACCCTATAACGTATCCAATGCGTATGACAAAACTGCGGTCAATGTTCCTCATAGCAGCCGTATGGGTGTGCAGCAGCGCTATATCTTTCCCGGCGATTGTGTGGTGGAGAGCCGTGCGAACTGAACCCATACCAGCCTTCCAGTGTCCTTTCACCGAACACCTAGGATATCTAATATTCTCCTCAACTATTTCCTTCTATCTTCCATTATTTGTGATGGTTTTCACCTACTACAGAATATACCGAGCGGCAGCGGCGCAAACCAGATCGCTTAGACTTGGCACTAAGCAGATCCTCTTAGGATCTGGTGAACTGGAACTCACCTTAAGAATTCACCGAGGAGGTACGTGCAAGACTCCGGAAAATCGCCACTTGTACTCCACACAAGAAGATGAACCGTTGACCGCGTTGCAAAATAACGGACTGTCGCGCGTGGCTTCTAATCGGCTGAACCCACATAGTAAAAACTTTTCTCTCAGTAGGAAGTTGGCGAAATTCGCTAAAGAGAAGAAGGCGGCCAAGACGCTGGGTATAGTAATGGGGGTTTTTATAGTTTGCTGGTTGCCGTTTTTCGTGGTTAACTTGTTATCGGGATTTTGCCTGCAGTGCATCTGGCACGAGAAAATAGTGCTGGCCGTGGTCACGTGGTTAGGGTGGATTAACTCCAGTATGAATCCTGTCATATATGCCTGCTGGAGCAGGGACTTCAGAAGGTAAGTGGATATTTCAATAAAGAACTAAAAGTAAAACTTTCCGTATGTACAGGGTAAGTCTCTTAAGATTGACAGTCCCCCTTATCTCACTTATCCTTTGCCGATTTAACTCATTCAAAAAAGAAGTGGACGCGGTTCTTGATGAATTTTTATAATCTGAGCACGGATATTAAAAATCTCGTAAGATATACAGGGTGGAAAATAAAACATGATTATTTTAAATGGTGATTATGATTATTATTTTTATACCAAAATAATGTCCTTAATTTTCTGGATAAAAAAATATCTAATTGTTATATAATCACTCCACCTGTTCGTGAGATATTACTAAAAACTTATCACATTACGGGTGTCAATTATAAAACAAAAAACATATCAAGATACCTCTGGATACAATGCCATTTATTGAAATAATAAATAAATAATATATAGGTGACAATAACAGTAACGAGTAATAACAATAAATAACATAAGCCTAATAAAAACAACTAAAAGTCAATATTAATACAGTAACACAATAGAGTAACACAATTTTATTTATTTTCACGTAACCACCACCATTCTGAATACACATTTGGCATCGATTTATAAAATTGCTTCTCACCCTTTGAAATATATCACCATTTTGGTTTAATTCCTCAATTTTTACACGAATGCATTCCTTTACCTTTCATATTATTAAAAACCCCAGTTTCGTATATATCTTGTTTTATCGTACCCAGATAAAAAAATCCATAGGTGTTAAGTCCGGACTTTTAGCGGGCCAATGTATAACACCGTGCCTTCCTATCTAAATAGGATATTTTATGTTTAGGTATTCGGTGACGTTCCTTGCAGAGTGTGGTGGTGCTCCATCCTGCTGCCAAATAACAGATCTGTTGTCCACTAAATTAATATTATCTACATAATTTTCAACTGGATGTTGAAGAATATCCACATAACGTTGTGCATTTAAGGGCCCATTTATAAATACAGGACCTACAATAGCATCCTTGTGGATGCCACACCACACGTTTATAGTTATCCTTGTTTTTTTTATTTTTTTTACAATATGTGGATTTTCCGCTGCCCAGTAATGTGCATTTTTCTGTTAAAAATTCCCGCAGTACAAAAACTGCTTTCGTCAGTCCAAAAGACATGACTTAGAAACTCATCATCTTCCTCTATTCTATCAAGTATGTCTCTGCAGAAGGTTAACCTGTCTTGAAGGTTGTTGTCGTCTAAATATTGAACGGGCAAAATACTATATGGTTTAGATACGAACTAGACACTGCTACTAGTCTGTAATTTTTGATCTGCTATCACTTTAATCACTGAATGTTTGTTTCCTTTTCTTGTTGACTGCAAATTGTCTTCCACTGGGCTGGGACGCTACCAAGCTTTCCCCTTCTCTCCTCGTAAAAACGATGAAAACGCTTATTCATGCAGTTTGCCTGCTTCTAGAACATACCAGTGTATATGGTCTGGAGCTATTATTGCTTACATAGCTCAAATTAACACTTATTATTTAAATTTACAATTACTTTTTACTTATCAGTTGTTATAAGATTCACGAGCGTGGCTGTTGCTTTCATGAACGCCGTAACTAGACTCTCTATAATTGTTGATAGTTGCGACGGATGTACCGTATTAAAAACCCTTTGCAACTTCCTGGTTTCCTACTTCTTTCTTATTCTGTTATTTTGATCTGCCCAATCAGATTAATTAACAATATTTGATTTATTTAATGTCACTTTAAACTATTACACTTTGATAATCACATAACATATATTTTGAATTCTGAATACTTTCATACAGTTAATTTCAATTTCTGTCGTTTAACTTCACTTTCTGTGTGTCGCGTTCCATATACTTTTACATTTTGCTTCCTAGCTCTCGAAACCCTTGTTTACACTTATGCTTTTGCATTAATCCTTTAATTTAGACACAGTTTATTAGTTATTGATATGTGATAATTTTATTATTAGTATGACTTGTCCATTGTAATTTCACTTCTATCTCGAGGGTAGTGCATTGTAGTTTATGAACTGTCTCATTGGATAGACGGTCGTAATTCAAGTTGAGACGACGAGCACCCTGCTCCTCCGTCTCATTGGATAGGATCTCGTGAATCAAGCTGGGACGGTGAGCACGTTGCACCTCCGTCTCATTGGATAGGCGCTCGTGAAGCCAGCTGAGATAGTGAGCACGTTGCTCCTCAGTGTCATTGAATAGACGCTCGTGAGTCGAGCTGAGATGGTGAGCAAGTTTCTCCTCCGTCTCATTGGATAGACGCTCGTAAATGAAGCTGATACGATGGGCACGTTGACATTGTGTTTCGTTGGAAACGTTTTCCGATGTTTTCACTGTTTAATACTTTTTTACGATAAGCCCGTATTTTGAAAAGTCTCGACGCATTTCGCTCTCTTTTAAAATTGCCTTGGATGTGGATTTCCTAGTTTGAGATAGGCGTTTTTTCCCTTTCTTCGCTCTTCTCATTTAAACAGCGCTGCCTCATCTAGGCAGCGCTTTTAGTTGGCCTACCCGTGCATATTCGTATTTGATAAACAAATTACATACAGAACGCAACATTCACTGAAAAGCAAGAAATAAAATCTTTTTACCAAAAAAATAAAACAGACTTCAAAAAATCTATTCTAAAAAATTACGTGGCTGTAATTGGTATAATAAAGACGATCAGTACTATTTAGTACATAAATAGGTCAGAATTGCTTGACCAAATTGCAGTATTCATGTAGATCAGAAAACCACTAATTTCACTTTTATAAAATATCATGGAACAATTTTTTAACGTCTATCTTGTTGAATTTTGGAATTAAAAACCACGAAACATAAATAATAATGGGTTGATATATTATGTGAAATCTGTAGTTTTATAAATTTTCAGAAAAACTGTTAAGATTTAAGAATAATACTAATATGTAAATTAAAAATATGTAAGAAGTTACAGGAACATATAAAATATTATTAGATATATGTCCGTTTGATATTGTTATAGGCTCGTTTCGATGTTCTATAATATCTCACTCGAATGTAACAAATCACCTATCGGACGAAACAAAATTACTTTACTCCTTTACTCAGAGAATTATTATTATAAGGCTATTGAAACGATAAAATGTAAATACTTAAATATAAAAATTTATACACTTAAATGTCAAATGGACCACTAAATTTTACGCAAAAACGCCTCGGTTGTAATACCTTTAATATCGCCTCTACTTAATAAATGTAATAGGCATAATAAATGTGAAAGTTGAGAAGTCAACATTAAGGTAATTCTCAATATTTGCCAAACTCAGCCACTATTGGTAATTTTTTTGTAGATTTAATGCCTGCCTTCCACAGGCCTCTTCAGTATGAAAGAATTTTAGCAGCTAAAAATATATATCCAAACATTTGATCTCAACATAAATCTCCCTTAATGTCTGATTTGCATGCTTATACTTTATGCCATTATCGCAGATGATAGTTTTGGGACACCCCTGACGTGAAAAAACCTTTTAAATGATGAAATAAGGGACTGTACTAAATAAATAAATATGTACAACCACACTAACAGAAACTAACAGCTGCTATATTGGCCTTATTAATAGCTACTTTCTGCTCTTTTATTAGCTTTGAAAAGTCCATATGTTTTACAGGTATTGATACTAAGTATATAACGTTTTATTTGTTTACTTTCGAGAACTACGAAATATATAGAAAATATATATTATATAGTTTTATTTATACCATGACATATTTAAAATTATTCTTTGAACGAATTCTAAAATATAAAATGTTTAAGCAAACTCGTATATTATATTGGCTTGTATATTACCGAAATTAGGAAGTACATTTTTTAAATGGTAATGTTTTTGTTATTAGAACGATTGCGTTAAAATTAGGATATATTTTACAGTCAACTTTGTCTGATTAATTAAAGTTTTCAGTGAATTTGTATCCGAGAACTTCCGCCAATATTCTTGGCTAGAGATGTGACCTCGATAAGAGGGAGCCGAGCGGTCCTATCACTCTTTACCCCTAATAGTATTCCAAAATATTCCAAAATATTCCAAGTATTCCAAAATATAAATCTTTGAGGAAATGAGCTATCCAAGCTATAGACATATTTTCAATATTCGTTGATCTGTACAGTAGAGTAATAATAGTACAACACTTCAAAGCATTTAACTTCTATGGTCCAGTTTTTTAGGTTAGAATAATAGTTTTGTAGGTTATATTCATGTAAAAGAACACAATATTCCACAGCAATGTAATAATTCTTTAGATCATCCGAAAATGGCTGACAAGTCTCTTCAATTTTATTGACATTATCGTTGATGAGGGCGTTAAACAGCACTAGGCCAAGACTGGACCCTTGCGGGATACCAGATACATTTGAAATTTGGTAGCTAATGAAAATCGAAGTGCCAAACTCATATTCATTAAAACTAGGAATGTTAATCGTCAATTTAGAGGTATGGTCTACATAAACCTAGAACGTGATATTTTTTTGTTAAATTTGGCTAAGACGAAGTAAAGACCAAGCATGATATCTAAATTCATAATGCAATATGTTGTGTTCCTTTCGATAAAGTTGACTTACGCGATCCTTACTGGGCAATATAATTTGAGAGAATTATTTTAATTCTCTCTACTCGAAAGAACTCAATTGTCGGTCGTCAGGAAACGGAGCAAATTGAGCTAATGGATTCGATTTAATTGGAACATTATCCCTAATATCAGACATATATTTTCATAAATAAGGTATGTAATTATCGTGATCAATTTTCACAAACATGATAATCCCATAACAGAGAGAGGATCAACAAGCATATCTTAATTTATCGAATAACTATTTCCATGCCGGAAGTAATTGTTATAATTATGTTCAAATGTACTTCATAATATTTCATAGATATCCATTGAAGAAAAACGAAAGAAAAAAAACAAAAATTGTTGCATATGCCCTACTTTCTATTAAAGCTAAATATTGAGATTGCGATAAATATTTTATGTGCACTGTAGTTTTATTATAAATGTTATTTAATATTTAACTCAATATTAATATTCACTACTTGTTTCCTTTTGCCTACGTTGTATTGATTTTACCTACTCGTCTCGTTGTATTGCTCTTATTTTAAACAATACATATTCCGTGTCTTCTGAGTTTTCATTAATTTGAGAAATTTGATATACTCAAAGCCGAAATTTGATATACCTACTCAAATTACACAACGGCAAATGATAAAATGAAAAGAATTTCTTTACAAATGAAAAATATAGAGGCTGTTTATAAAAATTAATTGAGAAGTTATTTAAGCAAGGAAATAATGTTGAAATATCGTAATATTCAATAGGCCAGTAGAATTGATAAATTACCTTATTAAAGGAAGACGCTAATAAAATCATGTTTCAAATATCAAGTCAAGCATTTTCTTTATATATAGAAAAGTGAGGTTTATTATTTCTTTCGTTGAATATATACTATGTTGATACGAATACCATATTGATTAAAAAAGAGTTCTTGACAAAATTAATCAGCATACGATTAACATGAGAAGAGTTGCATGAAGCTGTTCTCTTTACAATATATATATATATATATATATATATATATATATATATATATATATATATATATATATATATATATATATATTTAAGCAAGGAAAGTTATTAAGCAAGGAAATAATATTGAAATATCGTAATATTCAATAGGCCAGTAGAATTGATAAATTACCTCATTAAAGGAAGACGCTAATAAAATCATGTTTCAAATATCAAGTCAAGCATTTTCTTTATATATAGAAAAGTGAGGTTTATTATTTCTTTCGTTGAATATATATTATGTTGATACGAATACCATATTGATTAAAAAAGAGTTCTTGACAAAATTAATCAGCAAACGATTAACATGAGAAGAGTTGCATGAAGCTGTTCTCTTTACAATATATATATATATATATATATATATATATATATATATATATATATATATATATATATATATATATATATATATATATATATATATATATATATATATATATATATATATTGTTAGTTTAATAGTGTATTTTTAATTAATTAGCTCTACGTTGGTTGAGTTAATTGTGATGGTGTATATTTTTAGTATTAATAATATATGATTTTAATTGCCACAAGTTGTAAGCGTACCGAGTTGCTAGATTTTTAAATGTAATTGTTATATTCTCCGGAGATTGATTCCTGTTGTGGTACACAGTACCAGATTAATTAAGTTATTTAATTACCCCGCACCAAATACATGGGAAAATGGCTCTCCGTGAAATTCTTTTTAACCGGTGGGTTATATTGTGGGTTACTGTTTTACATTGGATTGATAGTTATTTAAAAGAAAGAGTGCAGTTTGTTAAATATGTGGACGTAATTTCTTCTGCTATCAATGTTACCTCTGGTGTTCCTCAGGGCTTCCATATTGGCCCAATTAAATTTAATTTATTTGTAAATGACATCAAATATAATAAAGAATAGTTTATTTTTAATGTTTGCTGATGATTTGAAAATATTTAGGTATGTTAAAGACTCATCGGATGCTATACTTCTTCAAAAAGATTTGAATAATTTGCACAACTGGTGTAACCTTAATGCCTTACATTAAAAATGCCTCAAAATTACTTTCACGAGATCTCACATGATGTGTAATTATAAATTAAATAATATGCTATTAGAGGATGCTAACCAAGTGAGGGACATTGATGTCATTTTTGATTGTAAAATGTCCTATTGCTAAGACATTGAATACTGTTTCAAAATCTTTAAAGATGCTCGGATTTGTCCATCGTACAAATTTTCGCTGTATAGCCTCAAAATATTGTACTATTCTTTAGTCAGATCAATTTTAGATTATTGTTGTAAAATCTGGTGTCCGAAATATAATATGTATATTAATTTGATTGAAAATGTACAGAGGAAATTTGTAAGACAATGAACATTTAAGTTGGGTTACCAAAGAGAACATTACACATATGACCAAATTCTCAACAATCTCAATTTAATTTCATTGGAACACAGGCGTTTAGAAATTGATTTACTTTTTCTTAATAAAATACTTACGGGACACATTCAATCGTCTCAGTTTATTTTGATTGTTTCTTTATTATTAGTCGTGTTATATTTAGTTGTGTTAGACTATCCATATTGGTTTCGTTACAATATTAATTGTTTTTCGAAAAAACGATTAATACATAAGACCAACAAATGATTTTAGTTTTGACTAAGCAAGCAATTTCTGTATCACTCCCTCTTTGAATGCTTCAGAATTCTATTGTATATTATGTAATTCAATATTTTCTAGCACATAGCTAGGAAGGGTACTTAGTTAAACATCTCAGCTAACATCTTCTGGATAACTGTATGCCTAATGCTTTTATATATAATATGTTGAAATAGAACAAAATATAAATAGTAGACTGTAATTGTGTATTCTAAGAATCTGAGTTCCTTCAAAAACTGATGTCAGAAAATGCCACTGCAAGTGTTGGAGTATTAATATTTTAAATTCAAGTATAAATGATCAATTAAACAAATCGTACATCACTCTGAAAATCCTCAATGAAGGTGAAAGAACTTGTACAACTTCTAAGTGGTTCGTTTCCGTGTGTATGTCCAGATATACAACTGGTAAGTGTGTCTCATTATGTATTATGTATTATTTTTAAAGTGAAATTAC
Organism: Tetropium fuscum; assembly: GCA_964058915.1. Classification (NCBI taxonomy): domain Eukaryota; kingdom Metazoa; phylum Arthropoda; class Insecta; order Coleoptera; family Cerambycidae; genus Tetropium; species Tetropium fuscum. The sequence goes on along the minus strand of CAXKVY010000190.1, from coordinate 158,225 downwards.
TACTTAAGAAGTCGTAAATACATCTTTGGTTACATTATATCGTAATTAGTTGTTTTAATAAAGAAGCCGACACCCGTATTTTAGGAAGCAAATATTTGCACTAAAATTGCACCGAATTTCTAGTTAGCGTTCTCCCTATCACTCTTTATTCCAACCAAGGGTGCCGAAATTTAGTGAGAGTATTAGATTTTAGCATTATACTAAAACCGCGAGCCCGAATTCTGCAAAATTATCCACTCAGTAGCGCAGCATCGTCGTTTTAACATATTAAGAGAGGACATATGAAGAAATTGAGTATTGGTAGTACTTAGTATTGTAAATATAATAATGTTTTTTTGGGGGGGTGGAACATTTAAGTAATTTATATCTCCAATGGCGAGAGAAACAAATATAACCACATTCAAGCATATCTGCAGTAAAAAATAAAATACATTACAAATGGTGTAGAATTATTGTGAATAATGGTAGCTCTTTAATAATTTTACTTTTAATTTTAAGATTACATTTTCAAAAAAGTATGCGCATGAAAAACAATTGTATGTATGTATGTATATGGGTCGGAGTGTAGTGGTTTTTACATCCACTACAGCACTTAGGCCTCATTAGGCCCTTTGTGTATTCCTCCTTTTTACTTGAATACTTCCTATTTATTATGGGTGGCTTGGTGGCAAAGTCTCTACAATTTTTATGTATGATAGTATCGTTCTGAGTTACCGAGGTTTATTTCTCTGGTCCTCATTACCATTTATCTGGGACCACGCGTCCGCGGCAGATTTTGAGTATTTCTAGGTCTCAGTTGGATTGCCACAGCCCATCCTCAAGCCCGCCTAGGTCACCCATCCAAGTGCCATAAACGCCCGCCTTGCTTAACCTCGTAGATCGAAATCCCCTTCGTAAATCGTCCCCTTCAAAAACAATTATTTTACTACTGATGAATTCAATGTTTTGAAATTTTATTGCAAAACCCACTCTCCGAGGAAAACTGAGAAAACCCTTCGGCAAATTTCGCTGCGATTAATTCACTCGCCATCTCAATCAAATTAACATATTAATTATTTTTTTATTTAAAGTAAAATAGTCGTTTTATTTAAAGTTCGCAGTGATAGGGTACAACGCATTTTTTGGGTTCTTCAGTAACACTGACAATAACCAGTTCCTTTTTCAATATAGTCGTATGGAACGTATTTTTTCCTGATAATATTAGTTTTTGATTTAGTTATATCTGCTTTCCACCAGGAAGTCGTAGGGTTTCATGAATTTAAAAAAACATAGTAGCACGACTAATGGCCGCTTAGGATTATAGGATTTCAGTTCCAGATAGACTATAGTCGAAATTACATCAATTGGGATAAATTCCCGCGAAAATGTATCTATATTTACCAAATTCAGCATTCTTACATTTTCATATCAGATTCCATATCGAAAAATAATGTGCCAAACACTAAATCAAAGAGTTTATAACTTTCACCGAGAGCTATGGGAATTTATATCATCCGCTGATATAATCCAGACGAAAGTTTACAAAGGTATTCAGATACACAAAACAAAAGCATCTGCAGAAATACAAAAGTATATTCCGCACCAGGAGACAAAGAGAGGAAGATTATTCACGAAGCGCCTATAAAGAGGACTGGCTTTCTAGCCGAAAGTCTCATGTCAAATATTTGAAACTGAATATTTACTGCATGCCTGGAGGTATGTGGACAGCTTATGCATCCTGGTTAACAGCGCAGCGGCTCATGAACGCTGTTGGTTTTATAAAGAACAACTTTGTAAATGGTTTATCTAGCAATCGCGTTATAGGTGAAGGTTTGGAGATTATTTATACATTATACACTTTTAGACTAAATTAATGGACAACCAATAAATATTTAAATTACTTTATGGAAATATAATGCATACATTTTTAAAAATTAGCCACCTCTTTCTTTTATTATAATTTATTTGTACCACAAAATACCAAGATAAAACTTTATGTCCACTTAGTATACATATTCCAGTTTGAATATTTGTAGCAAAACATTTATTCTTATCAGTAGTTTTTTTTGCAACCAAAAAGCAGGTTGTCATTTTTTTCACCAAGAGATAAATTTATCAAGTCGCTTGTTTGGGTTTTTGTCAAATGTGAAATAACAAAATATGGAGTAGATCTGGCTTCGAAAGTCATCGTCTTAATACATTTTTTTGTGGATTTATAGAAAAAGGTCTCCTCTATCTTCCGGGTAGTTTAGTGACACTACCATGAGGGGGCAAGTGGGGAAAATCATCTAAACCCATCGTTTTTTCGGGAATGCTATGTTACCGTTGGGATATACGAAAAAAAATTTCAAATGAAAGTTGATCATATAAATGATCAATGAAACAGGTCAGATTTTCAATGATGGTGAAAGAACTTGTACAACTTCTAAGTGGTTGAATTTTTTGAAAAAACAATTAATACATAGGACCAACAAATGATTTTAGTTTTGACCAAGCAAGCAATTTCTGTATCACTCCCTCTTATATATATATATATATATATATATATATATATATATATATATATATATATATATATATATATATATATATATATATATATATATATATATATATATATATATATATATATATATATATATATTAATATATATATATATATATATATATATATATATATATATATATATATATATATATATATATATATATATATATATATATATATATATATATATATATATATATATATATATATATATATATATATATATATATATATATATATATATATATATATATATATATATATTGAACGTTTAACATAATAAATTAAGACTACAATAAAACACCAAACAAGCTATAAATTTGGATACTAAACCAGATGCGCCGCGCAAATGATTGACCTATCTATATGAGACACAAAGGGTTAAGTAGACTCCAATAGACCTCATGACTCTAATAGAACAATTTTGACTTCCACTTACTAAACTATTTGATTCTCAACCCGAATTTACCTTATGAAAACATGCTGAAAACGGAATCATTTTGGCTAAAATTGTCGCTCTAGCCCTCGTTGGACGGGACCAAGGATGGCCTTTCATCCCCCTTAAGTAATACCACTTACCGGGGGTAAAATCTCAATCAATCCTACGGGATCTACTTTACCCCTTACATAATCTCAGGAAAGTATTCCTGTACACTAACGACATCTGATTGCAAAATATGAACTAAACATTTTACATGACATGGATAAATAATAACAATATTTGTGGGGTAACCCGTTGTACACATATGAAGAGAAAACCCCATAGAAAAACTCTTCTTAGGCTTAGATCCTTCATTCTCCAAAACAATACAATTATGATATATCTGAGATGCTCTTTCTGTATTAATTAGTTAGCTGCTCCTACGTTTTATGAAAGTATTATTCTAATCAGGGTAATGCTTGGCCATTTTGCACATACCGGAAACCATAAATTAACTGACACTTCTAACTATCATCTAACCCAAGAAATAACAATTTATGTTTTTATGGTAGAAATCTTTACGAGTAGACCCTGTTTATGTACAATAGAACAATGAATTGCGAATGAATGAATATGTCATACGACATGTGTTCACTATTTAAGTTTTGAAATGAAGCTTAAGCTTGGCAGAGAATACAAATAAAGAAAAATTACCCACTTAAGGTGGACGTTCTAAGAATTATTTGTAGAATAAACAAAGGACAAACAACTTTTGGTCGATATCATACTTTCCAAAAAATTTTTAGGCCTGGACTTTACCATTTTGTTACAGAGGATCATTAATATTAATTTGAATTTGCGGGATAAAGAAAGAGCTACTTAAGATTTTGAAATTTAGTTCGCATGTAAACAATTGTTATGAAAAGCTACTGCTCGAGTAGGAAGGAGTAGGTCAACTAGGGGCGGGGGTGGTAAAGGGGGGAATTAAAAAATTATTATTCCCATTATATCTCCGACCCTAATTGGGCGATTTCCGCATACTTTTCGCGAAAATTATCGGGACGAAATTTTCTTTGATTCGTTTTTAACAGGAGGTGATTCCGCGTAAAAACGTTTTTTAAAACGATTTTTCGCCATTAGGGAAGGACGTGGCAAGAATTATGTTTACCTAATGAGATAGCTTTTTGCTCTAAACTATAAAACAAGAACTTGATCAGATAATTAGTACGTCAGTCTCTATCATTTTGAGCTCGAGATATAATTAAAGTTTCTATACAAAACAATTATACTGTTCAAAAACAATAATTCGGAAGTATCTCGGTTATCATCTGCAAAAAATATTATTATAGTTAAAGAGTCCTATTAAATCGTTCGCAAATAAGATAAGCAACATTGGAGGGCCTTGGTTAGAACCTTGCAGTATACCAGATATTGGTATACACGTATTTAAAGAAATCATTGTATGTAATATAAAGATCTCCATATGTCAGGTAAGGTGTAATTAAAATAATGTGACCTTAAAGTGTAACTGTATCTCGAGTTACCCGAAATGGACGACGAATCTATGGTGCAAAACCGTTCAGTGTTTTGTTAAAAAAACTCATACAACCCGATACTAAGAAAGGCTGAACAATATACATGAATATTGATATGGAAAACCTTTATCACCTATCAGCTAAGTAAAATCTAATTAGACACTGTATCCACTTCAGGGGAAATTCTGTAATCGGAAGGTATTTTGAATTAGCGCTTCAGACACGATTAGTCCATGGATAATAACATCGACTCTCGGGATAATTTGGCAGCTCAAGGAATTCTTAGAAACCGACATCGACCCCGCTCTCGAAAGTAGCCTAAGGTATAGTGGTGACAGTGGCGTTGCCTATGATTGGTATCGGGGATTTCTGACACATATTAATTAATGAATACAGCAGCTATAATCAGGTCTAATACCCCTTCGATTAGATTTAAAGAAAACGTACAATTAAACTGGAAATTCGTTCGTGAAAAAATAGTAAAATTACACTTAGTAATAGCACCTACTTAGTAATAGTATACTAGAGTAAAATTAGAAGTATTGCCTGCACATTTTTTCTGACAGAACAAGAATATGCATTGTGGACTAAAATCATGAGAGACATTTTGTAAACCATACTTATTTGTCAAAATTTGTTAAGGGACACTTTAAAATTGTCCAAGATTAGGCTCTAGCATTATAAGGAAAATTTTATTGGCTTTAATCACCTATTTAATTTTAAGATAAAGTTAAAAAATACTTATACAGGGTTGTAAATAAACGCCTGTTTTCCTATCAACTTTTATCTTGTACATATCGTTAATCAAATGTCAGGTTTTGTTAAAATAATGTTGGTTTTATTATTATATAATTTATAAACATAAGCCAATGTTTCTGCTTTAAAACAGTTTTGAATTCTGATCATCTCTCTTTTATAAAAAAAGATACTAATGTTTTAATACAATGCTAATGTTCACGATAAAGCAACAACAAAATTTCACTATTTCATAGGACTCGCATTAACATTAATATATTTTATCCACAATCACATTATAATTGGAGTGTTATCCACATTTATGAAGCATATAAAGTACCACTTTATCCACTAGTGGAATAATGAAATTACTTTATTTCACTAGTGAAATAACGAAAAATCAATCTTAAATCAATTACGTTTTATTTATCTTTTATTAATATTAACATTATCATTTATATTAATAGACATTTCCTTATTTGTTTTATCATAATTCGCTTCGTTTCCATTCATGATGAGCTTGTAGTTGACATCGGTCTCAGAATGCCAAGTGCTTGTCGAAGTTTTTGATAAATCTGTAGAAACAATTGATGTCTCCTCTTATAAGGAATTACTAGTACCAGGGGTACCTTGGATTTTCCTTGCGATATCAAGCTTATTGGATATAGAATCCTCGACATAACTTTCTGCTATAGCGGAACTTCTCCACCCACCATGTCGTTTAATTGTTGTAAGGTCAGCACCATTGTCAGCCGGTAAAGTTGTTGGAGTCTGCCTCGTGCAATGGCTGCTATAAGTTTCTACGTTTGCTAGATACAAAAATGAGGAAACTCTTGAGGAAACTTTCTACAAAGTGTTGAATCCAACAGATTGTGTAGTACATTTTTGATTAATGTATCGTAAAAAGACTCGTTGGATAACTTCTTCGGACGTAAGAACATGTATTTTCCACACGTCTCCACAGTATTGAAAGATAATTCTTCTTCCATCATTGTAAATCTTCGTAAGACGCCGGTCTTGGTATCTGGTATAGAAACAAGCGGATATGCCTACCTGTCTACTACATCACTGATTTTCAAATTCTTCAATTCACAGCGACGACATGCACCAGACACCCCCATTGTTAGTGCAACCTAAAATATTTCAAAGTTTATTATCTACAAGAGTTAAGAGATATTACCTCAATCAAATATTCTATATCGCAAGACCTTGTAAAAAATTCTTCCACGTGTGCTCTTTCCAATACCGTAGCTTTCTTTTCTTTGTACCCTCTCGACTCACTCTTCAGATAGGCAGTGAACTTACTATATTTTTTTCAATTTCTATGTTTTTATGGGCCTTTACAGCGGCCTTCAGCACCGAGTACTTCAGGGATGAAATTAGAACTTCCTCATTAGAACTTCCTTCATTAGAAGAACTTCCTCATTTATTGTCTTCACTCCCCGTTTTTCCTTCCATTCATTAAATTCGGAAAATACTTTTTCATAATGTTCCCTGGACTTCGCAGGAAATAATTGGAGAGTTGCTTCTTCATCTTCCTGAGGGGTTCTTTCATTAACAAAATCGCTTCCTTGCATTTTTCTTCAACTTTATACAACACATTTTTACAAATGAAATCGATTAACAATCGAAACTAAATAGCAACCACCTTCCAAGTATTTTTTAAATAATTTCACTGATTTTTGACGTTACACCCGCTGTCAGAGAGAAATGTCAAATAATTTTTTGATTAAATCTGATTATAAATGACCGTGATTGTGGATAAAACCTTGTATATAATTCGTGTTTTAGTCGCGTTTTATCCACTCAAGAAAAGGCTTGGACAATTTCATGTCGCGTACAATAAATATTCATTCAAGATATTTACTTATCCCTTACTAGTATTGTGGGACACCTCTGGTTGTCATTAACTCTCTGGAACGTTCTTGCATCATCTGAACCAAATTATTTATTATCTCGTTTGGAATTTAGTTCCACTCTTTTACAGGGAGTTCCCGCAATGTGTCAGATTGATAGTTTGGAGTAGATATTTGTCTCCTTGCAAACATCCCAAAATTTGCTCTGTGGGGTTCAAATCTGACGATATTTCAGGCCATCTCATGCGTCTTATAGGGACCATTTTGGTCAAACAACTTGGTCAAACAAAGTTGTTTGACCATATATATATATATATATATATATATATATATATATATATATATATATATATATATATATATATATATATATATATATATATATATATATATATATAAAGTTGTTTGACCAAAATGGTACCTCTAAGACGCATGAGATGGCCTGAAATATCGTCAGATTTGAACCCCACAGAGCAAATTTTGGGATGTTTGCAAGGAGACAAATATCTACTCCAAACTATCAATATATATATATATATATATATATATATATATATATATATATATATATATATATATATATATATATATATATATATATATCAATATATATATATATATATATATATATATATATATATATATATATATATATATATATATATATATATATATATATATATATATATATATATATATATATATATATATATATATATACATACATTAAAACCACAACGCATAAATTTCTGAATGGCTGTCTCACAAGGGATACGAAAATAAAACGTGGGCTGTTAAAAACTTATATGATGAGGGCATCGGCTGAACTTGAATTTGCCTGTTTTTATTTTGTTTTTCTTGTCCGGCTGCCGGCCATTTGGTAAACTCGCAAATCAATACCAAAGGATAATTTAGTGTCCTTTATATTTACCATCCTCTCGGATGGACCTGAAAGCGATAAAGGATTTTCGAGGGAGAACAAAGCACCCGGGTCAGCTACTGCGAATAAAAGGTACGATTTAACTTAATCTTGTCGGTTAGTCTTTTGAGTGACCGTTATAATTAATACAGATTGTTGTCTTTACCCCGAATGGGGAGAATTGGGACATGATTTGACCGGTATTAAACAATTAAAACTATGATCTGCTTAATGCGTGAGAACTTTTCTAGGTAAATGGATAAAGATGAATAATTTTTCTTTCAAATACAGGCCGCATACTGGATTGCTATGTGATATGAGTTTATACTAGGTATGTCAAAAAATATATATCACAATACCATGGTTTAACTAGAAAAAGATCTATTTAGTCTAGTCAACAAGTGCCATTTTGATGAATTTTACTTAGCATGTAACCAAAATTATGATTTAGGGCTCAGTCCATTCGGAATGATATTTCCCCATTTTTTGAAAAATGTGGGGATGACAAAAATTAAAAAAAGTTATAAACAATATAATAAAAACAGAGGGGAGTTTCGTTTTGGTAAATGTATCCTAATTTAAATTAACCGTCAAAAAAGTAAAGGTACCTTACTTATAATTTTATGCATATTAGTCATGACTAAACAAATTTAAATATATATCAAAGATCTTACAATTTATTGAAAACTTTTGGACATAACCATAAAATTTAACAGAACTGTCAGATATGTCAAATTCTAAAATTTGGGTTAAGGATAGAGTGATCATAGGGACTCGTATTTTAAATATCATTTTTTTTTATTATCATACAAGAATAAACTTAATTGATTATTTAACCATAATTATTCGTAATCATCTAATTTATTTAAATAAAAGTGTTTAATTTAGAATTTCTAATCTTTCTTTGTGTATGGAGTGTATGATTTTCTCTCATTTTGCTTCTGGAGTCCACTACTTATAGGAGAACGTAGGTATTTTGAAATCACGAACATAGCCGGAGCATAAGGGGTATAAAAAGGTATATTTCGTATAAAATTTTCTATAATATTTTCAAAATTAAAAATTATCATTATAACATCATATATATATATATATATATATATATATATATATTTATTGCTACTATCCCAAGATAAACCCTCCAAAAAAAATATATATATATATATATATATATATATATATATATATATATATATATATATATATATATATATATATATATATATATATATATATATATATATATATATATATATGAAATATATATATATATATATATATATATATATATATATATATATATATATATATATATATATATGGAAAATATGTGTAGTGATAAAGTTTGAGTAACTTTATCACTACACATATTTATTTACTTTATACGTCTGATGCCTCTATTATGAACAACCTCCCTGACTGCACGAGATACGTTCTTCTTCGTAACTAACACGCATTTTAATCTCGTTGACTATATTTTCATTATGTTTGCATGGAAATATTTATGAATTTAGACTTACTTTATTATAACTATATGTTTTTATTTCTAATACATATTTGAGAAAGTCAAATTATCATTAATTGTACTTACTTATAATTGTATAAATCACTATTAAGCATCATTACGTCATTTTATTCCTTTTTAACTCTAGATTGATTAAGATCTCTCATTTTGTTCTTTTTTAGAAATAGTGTAAACTTTTTTATGAAGTATATTCTCTTGAAACATCGACGCCATAATCTCCGAAAGAAAATTATTACATTGCCACCTAAGAAAATATAAAATAAAACGGTTTATATATAAATCCTTACCGGGTGTTCGTCTTTATATTCTATTAGAACGAGGAAGAGGGGGAGGATAACCCCGAAATCCGTTTTCCTTACGAAAGTAGTCCCTGCAATCGACAGCTGAGCCGGTAGTTTATGTATGAGCGCTAGTGCTGATTACCATTCCGAAATTCTGATTTGATATATGCAATTCTAGGGGTTTACCTCACGTTTAGACTTCGAAGCTGGTACCTACACTACGTATTGTTGGTGTTCATGCACATATATTGCATTGCTTAATATTTGAATGGTGATATTAAATCCAGAACTTTATCTGCAGTTATATTTACGACTGCAATTTAACGTTCTCTGCTAGCATTATTTTGAAACTGGACCACTTTTGAACTATAAGTATTTACTGTGGAGTACTCGTAAGTCGGTACGAAACAAACTATGCTAACTTTACGACAATGACTATGGTTGGTTTATGCTTTACTTTTATTACCAATAAATGAGAAAAGTATTTGGATGAGTAATTTTCCATTTTCTGTGAGTTTTAAGAGTCAAGGAATATTTAGCATATACGATGCTAGAAATATAGACAATTTTTTGCATTTCCGGCTCTACTGCCGCCCCGTTCAGCTCCAGAACCTAGCAGTCACTCATCAGCAGCACTGTACGGGGTTTACCTGGTAATTTGTAGCTTTTTGTTACGCTTGTAGCTTTTTTGTTAATTTTAACTTGAATGAAACTCGGAAAACAGAATGACGTTTACCGGATTTTAGAAACCAAATATCAGAACCAATGAACCTAATTTTAGTACTATACGTGCGATAGAGATTCAGTTCCGTTGACAGTTGACCTGGAACCTTTGATGTTTTGATGATAACATTCGAAGTAGTTTCGACGTGCGTTTCGTAAATCAAGTTGGCATAATCAGTTTTAATCGTCACCGGATGATGCCAACTTGGCGAAATAAAAGTGTTTTGGTGTTTGTGGAAACTACTTCGAGTGTTATCGAGTGAACATTTAGAAAGTAAAAACGACATAAACAATTTGATCGCGTATACAATATAATAATTTTGGAAAGACGTGTGTGGCAAACTTTGAGTAATTAAATAATGCACGCTATAAAATAATCTAATGAAATGTAATGATGTTTTAATAAATCGGAAAACGTGTTCCTGGACCTGTGAAGAACTGTTAAATAACACATGGAAATCAGACTTTTTCAACTAATCCAAAAGAAACTATAACTCCCGCCTTAAAAGTAAATTTCGTGAAGTTTAAGGGAACGCGTTTATCTATGAATTATTCATGTGTCAAAATGAGTCGCAGAAAAAAATCAATGTTAATGACATTTTTGACATCGTTTATGCTGCAAGTATAAAAACATTTAATCTAGAATGCAAACTTGAGGAGATTTGGAACTAAAATATGACGGAAGAGATTTGGATGAGGACAAGACTAAGAGTTTGCTTGATTGCATCCGCTTCCTAGGGGTGTGGAAATATTTGGTAGAGCGGAAAAATTCAGTTTTATTATTTTTGCAGTTATATGCTTCTGAATTTAAAATCAGAGGCTAATGTGGTAAGGGGAAAGAGAGGGATACGTAGGGACGTTATCAATTTTGGCGACAGGGTTCGTTGCATTTACTTCTTTATAAAACATACATCAGTCCTAAGTTAACAACGCCAGTTAAGACGTCTTTATTTAAAAAATATATCAAACATATTTCAAGGTGTACTTGTAAACGTTTATCGTGTACCATAAAGAGGTAATATATATAATGCATACTGATACACTATACAATATAATATACTGTTGATAATACATATTACTCAAACACCGATATTTACAGTCTCTTATTTTGCTGAGTTTTCTGAACTCGATATTACTGTTGCCTTAAAGAAACTTAAAGCAAAAGTAACTATGGTGATTTGTTACGGTCACCTTTCACTAATTGGCAACTAGCGTATTAAATAGTAGGTGTTCACAAACTCAAGAGGATGTTCGCTTTGTTGCAAATTTAGTCTACTTAAAAAGTGTACAAAATGAGTTTTGACGTAACGTAAGTCATAAAAATTGACAAAAACTGAAAAAAGTCCGAAAATTTAATGGTTTGTAAAGTTTTTAACAATGATCCAGAAGGCTTTCGAGGTAGAAAACTAGCACTGGAATATAAAATTTCAAGTGATAGTATTGATTTGAGTCTAAAATAAAAATAATCATTTTCTTGGAACATTCGAAAATCGTAATAAATAATAATGAAAAAATACCGTTATCGGTATTATTCTATAAAATTACAGAGAGAAAATAGTGCTTAATTTCTTCAACATTGTGCACATTATTAGGTACCTCCTCTGATGGTTCGATCTAAAAATTAAGATATCCAGTCTCCACTCTCTGATTTATGACGTTAATATAATGTGTAACAAATTTTCACAAATCCTCGTGTCGCCTAATTTAAGCGATACTGTTCGTTTCTTTCGTGTATCCGCCGCCCCCGACACCGTAATTTCTTCTGTACCGAAAAAAAGCGCAGATTAGAGCGGACGGGATTTATTGAGATAAAGTGATACGGATAAAAGGTCTGTTTTCGTATTCAAATTAAAGCTACTAAACGTCTTCGCCGACGTCGTAAAAAACACAGCTTAAAAAACTGCCAGAGTTAAAATGGATAGACATGCTTCGAAGTGGTTCTTTTGTTCCATTTTTTTATAATCTGGACCGACTTGATTATGCTCATCAGTAGCCACATAATGTTTATGTGGCGTCTACATTCTATTATGAAAGTGTATTACCGTAGAATTCCGGTTGTGCAAAGTAAGAATTATCGTTCAGAGCTGTATAGGTACCCTAGCGGCCATTTGAAAGTGCACGATTTTTTTTGATATTGTAATGTGATCTTTTTATATTTAATTTTGACACTTATTTGAAACTTCAAACAAATGTCAGTAATTAGCTGCGTAATTTACAAACCACTTTATTAGTTTTCAAGTTTTAAAATGCCGCGGTTAACTGAACCTGAAAAAATGCGAGCTGTTACATTGCTTGAAAATGATTGGTCATTACAGGCAGTTGCAGATGAGCTAAATGTGAGTAAGAGTTGTATATTCAAACTCAAACAAAAATGGAATGCAGTAGGAAACGTTCGCTACGTTCACGGCGGAGGGCGTCCTAAAATAAGCACTGTGGAGCAAGATAACCTCTTCCTAGACCATCTTAGAACGAATCCCTTTGAAACAGCAGTGACGGCCTGTTTTGAAACGGAGTTTCCTGGATCTGTGAGGTCTGCAAGCCGGCGGGTGAAGGGTTCAGAGTTACGAAATTATGCGGCAGCAAAGCAGGTATTTTTGGAGCCAAGGCATAAAGAACAACGTCTTAATTTTGCGAACCAGTTTGTCGGTAGGCCCGACGACTTTTGGAATAATGTCATATTTTCCGACGAAAAGGTCTTTGAGTCATGTCATGATGGTTCCATCCGCGTCTACCGACCTCAGAAGTCGAGGTATGACGAGAGGTATATTAAACCCACCGACCGAAGTGGACGTTTTTCCATCAATGTTTGGGCATGGATAAGCCCTAGGTCCCGGTGTTTGCTGGAGGATAGGAGACTGTTTCATTAATGAGACGTCGATTGCAAGGTGTAATAGACTCAAATGGCGCCTGGACGAAATATTAATTTTATACAGACCTACTCGCATTGGAGTTTTGTAGTTTTAAGTTACTTAATTTTTATAATTTACTTTATTTTGAACATTTTTGCGACGTTCTTTGTTAATTTGGAATTTTTTTTTGATAAAATAATAATACACTTTTCAATTTTGATAAGTAATAATTAGACAATTGTGAATGTCATAATGAGTCATTTTGGGTCAGTAATTACAGGTAAAATAATTGTTAAAAAGGGTAATTATATGCGTTATTTAAATTACTTTAAATGTTAATAAAATGCTGCTAAATCACGATGTTCTATTAGAGTAGATTGGTAATAACGGCAGTACCCAACACGAAACTGGAAATTTGTAACTGGCTATTGATTTTGTAACATAATACACGTTGCATCTCAAAACAATGCATGTATTTCGTCTAGAAAAATAAAGTAGAGCCACAACGTGGTAAACAACCCGAGGGCAATAATCTGTTGCTTTTTGCTCGTAATGCTACCAGGATTTAATCCAGTATGGCGAAGGGGGCAGACGAACCTATGCAGGACGTGCATCCGCTTTACAGATAATGAAACTGATACTTTGCTGCTACAGTTTGTAATACTTTTTTGTATGCCATAAATATATAATGCCTATCCTGCGAAACTAAATTGGAGTTCAATTTATTTCCGTAATATAAACATAAAAATTTTATTGATTCAAAGGAAACCCGTTACCTGAAGTGGAGGCAATAATGGGAAATCACTTCCTGGAGGCGGGAAATATATTGTTTCACGGAAAATTTCCTAGATGCATATACACCCTGTACATAGCACAATCCAATTTAACCCCGCAAACTGCCTATCTCGCACGTCCTTCCTATTATTTTTATTTCTGTGGAAGGTACGGTGAGCCTTCAAAAACTAAATAGATCGGTGGATGGGAGACTTTGACTATAATAAGTTTTATAGAGTAACACAATAATTAGGTACGTATTATATACCTACACATAATTACACAGTAAGTTTAAAATACTCTTAGCCATACTTTGAGAGTGTCAATATGTCGCATTTACGACGGAACTAGGTCAGGAACAATAACTAAAATTATTTCACTCACTAGCCCGGACATCTAGGATCACTTCTACTTAACATTCAGATTAATATTTATTTGTAATTATTCACTGTGTGACGTGTGTGCTCAAGTAAAATGCAATATATACATAACGACCTCAATTTAGCCTAAAAAAGGGCCGACGTTCAAGGGCCGACTCTCAGAACAGCAGCACATGCTGGCCCACCGATTTGTCGTTTTTTCGCCATTTCGCTTTTCTACAAAATCCTGCCATTAAAGTGTTAAGAATAAATGAACTGTTCGAAAAAGTTGATTTTAATTGAGGTCTCTCACGATATCAGTTTTCGAGAGTAATTCAGATTTGGTTCAGTTTTAATGAAACCCTGTATATTGAATTTTTGTCTTAAGTCGATTATCATCATGATTTTTTAATGGTGATGATTTTTTTTGGTATCCCCTACTGGGACAACCTATATTTTATGACGGCTAGTGTCTGTAATAAAATTGTAATACTTCACATCGTTGTACTCTGGCGGCCATTTGAAAGTGCACGACTCTTATATCAGATTTCGTTATATTTGATCTTTGTAAAACTGACTTTGAAATTTGAGGTTCACAATTGTCTAATTATTACTTATCAAAATTAAAAAGTATATTATTATCTTATCAAAAAAATTCCAAATTAACAAAGAACATCCCAAAAATGTTCAAAATAAAATAAATTATAAAAATTAAGTAACTTAAAACTACAAGACTCTAACGCGAGTAGGTCTGTATAAAATTAATATTTCGTCTAGGCGCCATTTGATTCTATTACACCTTGCAATCGACGTCTCATTGATGAAACAAGTGTCCTCGTGTAATCTACGATGATATTGTCCCAACCATTTTCAATTTCTCCTCACAATTCTTTGGCATTTGCTGGGCGGAAATGCCTATTACCAGGTCTATTATAAATATTCTTAATAATCATCGACCATGCATTTTCAATTGGGTTTAGGTCAGGCGACTTTGAGGGCCAAGGTAGCACGTTTATGTTGTGTTCATTAATCCAGTTAGTTACAATTCTTGATGTATGAATTGAGCAATTATCTTGCTGGAAAATAAAATTCTGAGGATACAACATAGTGACGGACGGCAGCATAATATTGTCCAATATGCGTATGTAACTCTGTCCGGTAAGGCGCTCTCCTATCCTTCAGCAAACACCGGGATCTAGGGAACTTATCCATGCCCAAACATTGATGGAAAAACGTCCACTCCGGTCGGTAGGTTTAATATACCTCTCTTCATACCTCGAATTCTGAGGTCGGCAGACGCGGATGGAACATCATGACATGACTGAAAGACCTTTTCGTCGGAAAATATGACATCATTCCAAAAGTCGTCGGGCCTACCGACAAACTGGTTCGCAAAATTAAGACGTTGTTCTTTATGCCTTGGCTCCAAAAATACCTTCTTTGCTGCCGCATAATTTCGTAACTCTGAACCCTTCACCCGCCGGCTTGCAGACCTCACAGATCCAGGAAACTCCATTTCGAAACAGGCCGTCACTGCTGTTTCAAAGGGATTCGTTCTAAGATGGTCTAGGAAGAGGTTGTCTTGCTCCACAGTGCTTATTTTACGACGCCCTCCGCCGTGGACGTAGCGAACGTTTCCTACTGCATTCCATTTTTGTTTGAGTTTGAATATACAACTCTTACTCACATTTAGCTCATCTGCAACTGCCTGTAATGACCAATCATTTTCAAGCAATGTAACTGCTCGCATTTTTTCAGGTTCAGTTAACCGCGGCATTTTAAAACTTGAAAACTAATAAAGTGGTTTGTAAATTACGGAGTTAATTACTGACATTTGTTTGAAGTTTCAAATAAGTGTCAAAATGAAATATAAAAAGATCACATTACAATATCAAAAAAAATCGTGCACTTTCAAATGGCCGCCAGCGTACATCGATGTAAAATGTATCAGATTGATAACTTATTTACACTAATATATAAAAGTATCTTTTTAAGAAAATCCATAGTTATGAAACACATGGCTGAAAGTATTTAACTACAATTTGATTTCTTATATGAGATAAATATTTCATCAACAACGAAGGCTAACTCTTTTGTCGTATTTTTTTTTAGTTATGCGTAAACTAATGAAATTTCTATTTATTTTTTAAATCTACCTACCTATTTATTTGATTATGAACAGCGACGGAACTAAATCAAAGAAAGGGTGAAGTAGATTAAAGAAATATTTTCACAACGGGACTCAGTCGAGACTAAATAGCAATATATCTTTTGTATTCTGACGATTGTTTCTGCCAAGCGAGCGCTAACTTTAACGATATGGAATAGGTTTAAATGTTCCATAGACAGCGCTGCGACTTAATTGAAGGGACTCTCCCGCACAGGACAAAGCGTCTAAGGTTGATGGTGAAACATTCAAAAAGGTAATTGTCGCAATCTGTGCTAATCAGCTCATTAAAAGTTTTAAAGACGGCGCGCTGGAACACGTTTTTATCCCAACAATGAGACAAAACTTTGTTGTGCCCCAATTCCAAACTCCCGTTCATAAAACAGCGGTGTATTTTTATCGCGTTTTTCTCTTGGATGATTATGGATGAAAATAATTTAACCAATTTAAACTTAAAACAATTTGTCCAGATACAATTTCTCAGAAAAGCGAAGTGGAATATTAATGGTATAACAACAGGAAGCGCTCTTTATCCCTTTGGTCGAAACCGCCCCTTTTAGACCATCTGCCGTTGCAAACCACAATGGGTACTATTCCACATAATTTTTTCGGCATTCTTTTTCAAATTAATCACAATGTTCGTCAATCACATTGTGTTATACTTGGTATGACTAGATTTTTCTCTGACATGCGTAAAAGATAAACAGAAAGCGTCGTTTATGACAAAGAAACACAAGCGAGTCTGCCGTTGTGAGTGAAGCAATTCTCAATCGAATATAACTCAAAGGTATAATTAAGATTTTAATAGTGTGTATTTATAATAGTATGTCTTGCATTTTATGGTCGTTCACTTTGATGGTGTTTACTTCAAACCATCCTGCAGTATCTCTCTTTTAGACCTAAGGAGAATCAAATCGCGACAGTATTCCTAGACGTTGCCCAGGCTTCCGGAAAAATATAGTACGAGGACCTAATATATAAATTCAGAAGAATGCTACCGAAATAATATGTTGTGACATATGAACAGCTTATGTTTACCATATAATCTTTAGGTTTAAGCAGGAAGATGAGTATTCTGAACTTAGAGGGGGAACTTAGCTGAAAAGTCCTCCAGGCAGTGTTTTTGACCCCATAGTGTACTAAATAATTACCAATGGCCTTCCAGAATAGCAGTATAAGGTCGTAGCTACATCTGCAGATAATACTGTTCTTCTAACAGTAGAAGGTGTTGATGCAATGGAAGCACTTTTATTGTTGAACTATTGTTGAACTATTTCCAAAAAACATTTGATCAGATTGACCATAACATACTCCTTTTGAAACTAGAAAGTATTGGTTTTTCTGAAGCATTGATTAAATTATTCACCTCCTACTTAAGCAATAGACACTTTATGGTCAGATATCAAAATTTAAATTCAATTTCATTTTCTCCAACCTTGGGAGTTCCACAAGGTTCCAATCTGGGCCCCATATTGTTTTTAATCTTTATTAATGATCTTCCTGAAGTCATTACTTGTGAGCATTTGTTATTTGCCGATGATTTTAAACTCTACTCTGAAATTAAATATTCTACAGATTCCATCCATCTTCAAGACTGCATTAACAGAATGTCTTCATGGTGTGAGACAAATCATCTTAAACTAAATATAGCCAAATGTAACGTAATGACTTATACTCGCAAAACTTCATCTTATACTCACAACTACTTCATTGGGAATGACATCATCAGTCGAGTTGATGTATTCAAAGATCTGGGTATTTATTTTGAGAGCAAACTCACTTTTGTTGAACATATAAACCATATTGTTTCTAGTGCCTTTAAATCTTATATCTTCATTTGCCGCAATTGCCGGGACTTTTCCAATATAAGCTTGAAGGTGCTTATATCTCTGTTTTACGCTCTGGTGAGGTCAAAACTAGAATACGGGTCGATTATATGGTATCCGATTTATCACGTTCATTGTCAACATTTAGAATCGATCCAAAGAAAGTTCTTAAAGTTTTTGATCTTTTGCAAGATGGATCTTATCCTCCTAGAGGTCTGGATCAGAATTATTTACTTGCGAGATTTGATTTTGACTCTTTTGAAACTAGACGCAATATCATGGTAATTAAATTCTTATTTAATATTTTGAATGACAAACTTAATTGCCCTGATCTTTTAAATATTATTATTATTATTATTATTATTATTTTTGTGCTGGTAAGTCCCCCGTGGCCTTCGACTAGCCCAGAGAGTCCCTCCAGCCTCGTTACTCAACGACCGCTCCCCACATCCGCGGGGTAAGCGGTCATTGAGGTCGCAATTCATGTGTCCTGAGCAACGAGCCAAGTATGACGGCCTTCTGCATCTTCCCAGCGATGACTTCTGCCGATTGACGGCATGCTGGGATGGTTCTTAATTCTGTATATATAAGAACCACAATTTTGACAGAATAACCCGGGTACAGCCTGCGGAGTTCAGAGGGTAAATCTCGATATTTTGTCCGTTTCTCCTCCTCTTTCAAGACAATGTTCTTTTCGGCCGGAGCCGAAAACTCAATAACGAACATCGTCTTGAGTTGGTGGTCGAGGAGGACTATGTCAGGCTTATTGGCTTGTATCCGCCTGACGGTGGGGAATGAATAGTTCCAGTATATCCGGGACCTCTCATTCCCCACAACGGACTCAATATCCCCCGGAGCATAGGGCAACACCGGTGTCTGATCTATACCGTACGAGTGCCGTAGGTGATAATACAGCACTCGTAATGCCGCGTTATGTCGATGGATATAGGCAGAGACCGCATATGCTGAACAAGCTGACAGCAAATGCATAATGGTCTCTGGGGCCTGACGACAAGCTCTGCAGCTAACGTCAGGCACTTCTATACCCATCACGCGGCTTCGGTAGACCAGGGTGTTCAGTACGCCATCTTGGCAAGCTAATATAAAACCTTCAGTCTCTGACTTCAGCCCAGCTGACCTCAAAAAGCTAAAGGTCAGCTTTCGAGATAGCCTAAGTCTTCTATATTTCTATAGTAGACTCCGTGCAATGGCTTATCCCTGTGCTGCTGAAAACGAAGTGTATTTCCAGCAGCCCGAAGGTGGGCTTTCAACCGAGCAGGGTCCAACTCGGTGACAGACTTTGGATTATTCTGCTCGGTGTCGAAGTCGAGACCTAGGCTATTAGCTGCTCTGTGTGCTGCCCTATATATAAAAGCTCCTACGCCAGCTCCTTCATGGTCTTTGACCATGAGGAGTAGGGGATCCGAACTCCTGATAATTTTACAGGCTGTGTCCAGAGTTACTCTGTTGTGGAGACACTCCAATCCCAAGAGTCACGGCCTCCCTGTTGTCGTTAGAGATATAACCGCGGAACGGACGATCTCGGATGCAAACTCCGACAGAGGTGCATCATTTTGCTGGTACCTATGTCGAGTTGCTGCAGCTCCTCCTGTGTCCATTTGATTACTCCAAAGGAGTAAAGTAGAACCGGATTTTTTATTATTATTATTATTATTATTATTATTATTATTATTTAGTTATATCGTCGGCTTTCCGTTGTCACCAGGCTAAAACCAAACTGACCCTCTCTTTTTAAAACTACCTCTTTAAAATAATATTTTTATTTTAACGTAATCGTTATCCTCGACATAACCAAATAATGATGCTAATCAGTTGTATTTTTAATAACACATCATTCTTTTACATATTATTGTTTCAATTATTTATTAATTTAACAACATAGGTACCAAGAACTTTTCAAGTTCCAGTGACGTTTCTCAAAACGTACATATTTCCTTCTGCTTAAGATATCAAATTTAATATTTACTGCTATAATTTAATTTGTAATGTATATAATAATGTTCCATTAGTGTATAAGACAGGGGTGGTATTTCCATGATACGGGCCGCTTAATATCAAATTATATATTGGAAAGTATTCGATATCCAATATCCGACCATTTACCAAGTTGACAATTAACTAGGTTGTTATATTTTCGGGAGTTAGGTTACTGTCTTAAATATTATCACAAATAACAATAATTATATCAATTGGGTTAGTAGGTTAGTTCTATTAGTAATAGTGCTTCACCGAAATTAATAATTTATAATGGCAAGATATATTTATTAGAATGTTTGAAGTAAGTTTTGAATTGTAACAATATAAATTGAAGGGCGGTAGCCAGGTCACGTGATAAACAGATAGGCCTTGTATTACCCTATCATCAAGAAGAACATAGGTTTATGGTTATAACTCTTGTGGTATGTTAACTGTTATGGTAACCTATTACCAATTGAATGTTACCAATTGAATGATAAAATGTCAAATTTAAAAACAAATTGTTATATCATGTAAATTTACAAGATTTTTTAAAAATCTGACAATTTCAACCTGATTAAAGCAGGTACAGTGCCGTTCAATTAAAAGTAAACGACTCTTATGAGAAATTTTGGAAATTTTCCCATTGTGAAGCAGGCTTTTGTAAACAGATCACATTCAAAATTATTTTAGGTTGAAGTATCTGTCAGTTATAGGGTGACAGCATTTTATATACAGTATTTATTAAGGAGAATCTATATGGTAAGGTCGTATCTTGTGAAAAAATCCTTTAAATTAACAAACTAACTGAGAACTTAAGAAATTTACTATGAATTAATATTTGGTCCAAGCACCATTCGCGTTTATAACTTTTTGAAGCCTATTTTTCATAGACAATATTAGTGTCCTGGTGTAATCCTCGCCAATATTTTCCCAGGCATTTTCAATCGCCAATCACAGTTCTTCTACGTTCGCTGGTCGGAAATTTCTGCTATACATGTCTTTTTCCATTTGTGCCCATACATTTTCTATCGGATTTAAATCCGGTGACTTAGAGGGCTAAGGCATAGTGAATATGGTTTGTATTCAGCCATTCAGTAACAACTCGTGATTTGTGAATAGAGGAATTATCCTCAAATATAAATTTAATTGGAATATGAAAAAGGAAAGAGGAAATAAAAATATTTTCTATATAAAAGTTCTCGGGATATAAAATGGAAACGGAAGGTAACATAACATATTCCAAAATGCGAGCGTAGCTTTGACTAGTAAGACGCTCTCTGATTCTCCAAGTAACACCTGCTCCTTGGCAACATATCCATGCCTACACGTTTATAGAGAAGCGACCACTACGAGCTGTAGGATTTCTATAGCGCTCTTCATATCGGCAATTTATTGGGCGGTATAGGTACACGCACAGAGCCATCATAGCAGGATTGAAAAACTTTTTCGTCTGAAAAAATTGTGTTGTCCCAAAAGTCCTGTGGCACACTGACAAATTGGTTGGCAAAGTTTAACCTCTGCTCCTTATGCCGATGCCGTGGCAACAGAGCAACTTTATTTGCAGCGGAAAAATTCTTCAGCTCAGATGCTCTGATACGTCGTCTTGCCGTTTCCACCGAAGCAGGAAAATTTGTTAAGAAGCAGGCAGTCACTGCTGTATCAAAAGGATTCTGTCGGAGGTGGTCAAGGACGAGTTCGTCTTCCTCCATAGTACTGAATTTCTGACGGCCCCCTCTATGGACGTAGTCAACAGTTTCTTCTGCATTCCATTTTTAACCTTTACTCACATTCAAAGTATCTGCAACTGCTTGCATTGACCATCCGTTCTGCAGTAACATAAATAATAATAATAATTATAAGGAAAACTTCAAAATATAGAATAATGAATAATTTGAACGGCACTGTACCAAAAAAAAATAGATTGCAATAAATGTTATAGAAAGTAAAAACACTCTAATAGGCCGGTTTCTCCACCTTCCTTTAAATTTACATTAATAAATAAAGTTCCATGAAAACAATTGTGTTAAATTACCGGAAGGCAAAGACTCTGGTCCTAAATATGTATTTGAATCGATAATATCTTAAAAACTACCTTAAATAAAGGTTCACTTATCAAAATAATGGGAATTATCCATTAACATCCCTTGAAATGCAAATTTTCCACGGCCAAGGGAAAGTCATCCTGGAATACGAGTCTTATTTCCCCAAATTAATAATCAAAACAATAATGCTGAATATCTAAGTTAGCAGTTAGCATCGTAATGTCTACAACAGAACCAGGGCACACTAGATATCATGTGCAGTGTTTTCACAGTCCACAGTCAGGCGCGATTATGCGATAATCCCTGTCAGCGACATTGAATCCCAGGGCTGTGAACGGGATTGGAGGAGGCCGCACCAAGATTTATGCTAATACGAGAGAGCTCTATTAATAAGCATATCATTTTCTTCGCAGGGGGGAGTATTTTTTATTCATAGCAGTTATAAATGTCTTCGCGGAGCTTGCGGTAGGGTGGAAATGAGTGATACTCCTGTGCCGTCTCTTACAAACCGAGGTTTTAATGGTAACGGCATTATTCTGACACCCTTGTGATGTATTAAGCACCATAATATATCAGAATAACAATGGAAGTTGAATCAGTTAATTTATTATTTCAGCAGGACCACCATAATTTTTAAATATATTTCATCCACCTTTTAATTGGCACTTGTATATGTAACAATATAATAATTATATACTCCAAATGCTACATGATCTGAATTTCAATGTCCTTAGAAAATTTAAGATCTTTAAAATTTAAGATCACTTTACCTTTCAGTTTTTCTAAAATATTTGGTTTTTTTTTAAATAAATTTACAATTTTATCTGACAACCAACATGGCCCCCGTTCAGGAATATCTATAATTACTGCTATACATTTATTTTATGAAGAAGTTATTATATATATTGACGCTGGCGAGTGTCCTACTGGGGTCTATTGTTACTTCAGCAGGACATTCGACTGCATAAATCACGATATTTCATAAACAGACTTACGGCATACTTACCCATACTTAGGCTTACTTGTTTTCTATAACGTACTGGATAGGGCTGGGACCTTTGATGTAACTATAACACTCGGAGTAGTTTCCACAAACACCAAAACACTTTCACTTCGCTCGACGCGCGTTTCGCGAACCAAGTTGGCATCATCCGGAGACGATTAAAACTAATTTTAAACTAAAAATCTACCCTATTTATACTATACTTTATACTTTATGGTGAAATCATTAGTCACGCTTCCATTATTAGTCACAGCAACTGGTGCTTAGCACCAGTTGCTGTGCTTAGCACCAGTTGCAACGCGTAAAGAGGGCTATATGGTATAGGTCTCTTGTCAATATTCATCCTACTTTTACATTTTACAATTTCTATGCTCTCAAATGCATCTAACTGTCTATTATTGGTCACATTTCTAACTAATCTTAAATTACTAATATCTATTATGATAATATCTATGATTGTTGTATAAAGCATGTTGTGCAACAGTAGACTTATCTGTTCTTCCATATTTTAGATGAGCCATATGCTCTTTAAATCTGGTGTTAATTGATCGTCTCGTTTGTCCAACATATTTTTGATCACAATCATTACAACTAATTTCTTAAATCCGAGACCTTTCATTTGGAACAATTTTATCCTTTGTATTGTCTAAGAGTTGTTGTAATTTATTATTCGACGAATGAATCGCTATACCCACGTTTACCCACGTTTTTGAAGACGTTACTCAAACCACGAGTAAACCGGGGTTCATACGGGATGGATACATATTTTGGAGTCTCTATATCCTTTTGAAAGATCGTAGAATTACGAAGTGTTTCCTTAAATTTACGCTTCCTAATTAGTTTTTCAACTACATCTCTAATAACCATTACTCACAGCTATATCTTTTATTAATACTTTTTCTTTTTCAAACCTCTCATTACTGAGAGGGAAACTTAGTAAGCGATGGACAAGAAAATTAAAACTCGCCATTTTGTGTTGATAGCAGTGTTGATCAAATTCTAACCTATTGTCACTATTTTTAATTACTAATACATCTAAAAATGGAAGTCCTCCATTATTTCCTAGTTCATATGTAAACTTTACAGAAGTGAAACGACTATTTAATTTGGAAATGAAGTTATCTACATCCGCAATATTAGTGTCAAACACGGCAAAAATGTCAACCACATATCTCAGCCAGGTCCACAATGTTAACGACCTTCCGAGAAATATTTTTGGTACATTAGTAGTAATTTTTTAAATTCTTTATTTTGTGAAGATATTTTTTTAATAAATTTCGCGTTGATTGATAAAAACATGTTCCTCTGAAATTCGCACCATTGTTCATATTCTAAATTATTTAACTTAAAAGTAAGCTTCTTGTAAAGATCATATGCTTGTATTTCAAGCATACTCCGTTTACTGTACATATAACGTGGTAAACAGTTATGTCCCTATAAAATACAGGGTTTTCATTTAATCCCGAAATCCACGTGACCTGGTGGTTAGGCAATCGGCAATACTTCGGTTGATACCATTTGTAAAATAAATCCCCAAAAGTGAAGATCTCAGAAAGGCACAAGTGGAGTAGATATTTAATTTTTACATATCAAAATAATCATATTAAAATAAATGATTTCACGTTAAAAGCTTCTACATAAAGCTCAGGTGTATGGAAATATGAAATCGATAATAATATTTTACTTACAGGAAAAGTAAATTGCACAAAATTAAAAATAGTACGTACACAAATTAATACTCAAAAAGCAACTTCTTTTGAGATAAATATTCTTAGAAGTGGTGAGAGACACACCGTAGTGCCCTATTTTTTTCATGGAGATGTCGGGAGCCCGCGCACTAATTTTGAAAATTACGAAAATTGAATTAAAAAGTATTAACTCTCTTACACATAATACACATACCTACTAGAATACAAAATTTCTTACGTATCATATGTGGAAAAATATGAGTTTGTTAATATTCTAACTAAATATATATGTGAATAATCATGCTGTATAATAGATAAACTATATTTGAGTTGAAATTATGTTATAAATCACTTAGCATGGAGATTTATCGTTAAAGTATTGTACAAGACAATTTGGTAGGTATCAAATGAGATATTATCATAGATGATTACAAATACAAGATTATATATGTGTATATTAAAATATTACAGATATAGAAGGGAAAATGATAGTATAGACTAAATAGGAAGTAAGTATAGTGTATATTAGGATAGTGTATAGTAGACATAGAGAAGGTATAACGATGCTGAACACAAATAAACTCGATTACTAGAGTGAGAAAGTGTCACTGGCATTGACAGTAGTAAAATGGGAAATGGGATAGACTGTCCCAGAAGAGGCCATGAAAACAAAAAGGGGAAACCAAGTAAGCCAACCAACCAAGTAAGAAAACCAAGAATAATAATAATTGAAAAAATAATAATGGGGAAGAAAATTACAGGATAGCAAATATTGAATATGGAAGGACCTGTGCAGAGACTAATTAAGAGGAAATAAAAGGCGAGGAGAGAAAAGATGGATCGTGTACTGGAAATATAGATTCGTAAGCAGTTGGCATAGAGAAAAAGGGGAGACGAATATTAAAGGAGTTGTCCTTTTGCATGAGGCCATGTGGATGGGGCTTGCTGACGTTTGATAAAGGTTAGACGGACAAGGTCGAGGTGTGAAAGTGGAAACGTATAGAAGCGACAGTAAACAAAGTTAAGGTACCTTATTACATTATTCATTTATCAGTCATGACCATAAAACAATTTTAAATAGAGCTAAAAGATAATTTTAGTGAAACCCATTGGGACATAAAACCTCAAAATTTTTACAAATGTCAGATATGTCAGCAATTTTATATTAGGTTAAGTAGATGATGATGAAATTTTTATAATAGTATATTTAATATAATTTTCTCTTATCCACCATACAACCATATTGTAAAATAATTATTTGCATATATTTCTAACATAGTAATCATCGAAGTTGTTTGAATACATGTGTTAAATTGATATATATATATATTATCATTATTTGTGTTATGAATTGCATGGTTTTTTCATAGCTTACTTCTAGATCAATTTCTAGAACCATTTAATAATTTATTTGAGACATATCTAACCAAAATAGGATAGGCTATTAACAAAAATAAATAACCAATTTTAAATATCAAATTATGAATCTGATAATATGTATATATATATATATATATATATATATATATATATATATATATATATATATATATATATATATATATATATATATATATATATATATATATATATATATATATATATATATATATATATATATATATATATATATATATATATATAATGTAAGTAAGTAAATAAATAAAAATGGTCAAAGAGGATATTTACTCATTAAATGTAGAAACACTAGCAGGGAAAATGTATCACAGGCAAAGAAATAAAACATGTTTGAGCTATATTAGGACAGGTACAGTGATATTTGATATTTTTGTTCAGAAATGTATTCTACCCGGAAGAATGAATAAAACAGGAACGTCATGACGTACGTACAACAGATGTGCTGCATATCCCCGAACTGGTTTTGTATGCGGCTCGTACATAGCATATCGATGTCGCACAGCACCGGCGTCGGTCAAGGAGCTCTCAAGCGGCGCCGCTGCGACCGCCGGGACGCCTGCTCCACGACCTTCAAACTCTGATAGCTGTTTATTACGAATAGGACTAATTTCGTGGTCCCGCTTGGAGAAGCAACTCAGTTTTCGCCTATTCCGGTGTTTTCATTATGAGGCAACTTCCTGTTCGTGGGAGAATGTTACGTTACAGCTCTATTCATGGGGATATAATTTGCTTGCATTCACTTTAAAACAGGGTGTTTAATAAGAAAGTTGTGCCTCGAGTACAAGGATTGTGGGGACCAGATGGAGAACTTTGTGTTAATATTGTCGTCAAAGGACATCTGTATCTGTAATGCGTTCAATGATGGACAAGACTGATATGCTAGACACCTTCTTGGTGTATGGCGATCATAACTTCACAAGTCAATGTTGCATATATTCATTTGAGGGTTTTATTTTAATAATTACTGTTTTTACTTAACTGAAACTAGCTTTTAATTCAAAGTTAATTTCACGTTAAAGTGCATAATTTTATATCAATAAAAAAAATTCAGATACGATGTTTCTAATAGTTGCTATAAATAAATTAGTATTGTTTAGCAATTGTTCAATAATTGTTCAATAATACACTAATAATTTCAATTTTTTTAATAATTTTATGGAATGTCTGTTGTTGTTATTTACAGGTAATATATTTTTAAAAGGATTTCTTTAAATAAATCAGTGGTTCACACAGTTTAATGTGTAACATCGATAGCAAAGTATTGGGAGTTGTAAGAGCGTTTGACCTAACGGTAATTTGTTCATAACAACTATTACAAACGTCGAATAGCATTTTTTAATTCTTGTAAAATTATACATTAACGCTTAAATTGGGTTCGCTTCTTTAATGAAAAATTTACTTAGTAATTTGATTTTTTTAAATTTATATAATCGATTTTTGTAAAAAAAAATAAGGATAAAATAAAAGAAAAGTACTGACAAAATTTGAAAAATGTGACATTACATGCATATCTTTGATCGTTATTGTTTATTATAGTTGTTGAACACTGAAAATGAGTAAATTATTAAGAAAACTACAAAACATTTATTTCAAATATTTGAGTATAAATATATAATATTAACAAAATCAACAAATACAAATTATGAACTATATATGTTGTTCGATATGGCCACCATACCATTAGATCATGTCGTCTCCTTAAATTTCGAATATTATTCAAGATTATATCGTTATTGACAACGTTTAGACTATTTAGAGTGCTGCGATTAATATTTTTAAAATTATATCCTTTAAAAATGCCCATAAGAATTAATCTAGTGGGGTAAGATCGAGACTATTAAGTGGCCATTTAATGGTTTCATTATTCCCAATCGATACTGCAAATGCATTGATTAAATGCTCTCGAACTTTTAGCGCACTATGTGGAAGGGGTTCTGTCTTGCACCCAAATCATATAAGTTTATTATCCGGAAAATTCTGTAAAAGAATATTTTTAACTTGGGAATTTGTTTCTTCTAGATAGGTAGCGTCATTTAAAATAAATTTATAACATATTTTGCGACTGTGATTTTTTTATTTGTTGAAACAATATTTTTCTGTTGTTTTTTCTTTCCGAAGAGCGACGATTTTTTGCTATTAAAAACATCTTCTGTTGAAACTGATGACTAATCTGCCAATATTTTTTTAAATAATCAAATTGTTCGTTTAATTTTCTTATTATCTGGCGGCAAAATTCAGGCGTCGCCTTTTATGATTTTTCGTTTAATACTGATCTGGTAATATTTCGTAGTCTGCAGTTGTTTTTCTTTGAGCGTCTTTGAATTTGGAGTTCATTGAACGTTTATGACTTTATGAATTTTCTGAAAATAATAATATTAAAACAGTAGTATATTAATAGTTATTAAACATAGTTTTGTCTTCAAAATATAACAAGATATCCGTCTGTTTTTCTTCGTTTGCTCTAAGAGAACTATAGCACTATTTTCTACTTAAACTAGAAGTATTATTTACCTTTCGGTGAACATAATATTATATTTAAACTTGCTTATTGATGGCATTGGACGATTTGGATAGAATACTCTATATTATGACTTCATTCACTAGATACTCTCAAGAAACTGAGAAATAAAATGACGTAGCGTCACGGTCACGGTCAGGTTTTATTCATCCTTTATTTATATTGTTTAACTTAGCACTTAAAATGGTATTTGTATCCTGATATTTGAAAAGTGGCTTGGATTTGTCCTGTACTCAAGTCTGGTGATGATTATTTTGTGCCAATATTATCTAATTTCGCCAAAGCATTGGAAGCAGCAGTGTATAATCGTATATATCCCGTTAAATCGTATTTTATTCTTTTATTTATTAAAAACCGTTCAACTCTAACAAATTTAGGTGTATTTACACAATAAATTTCAAATGCAATTAATTGATGAACAAGGTCAAGTATATGTGATTTAAACGGACTTCTCCAAGGCTTTTCACAGAATGGATGGACTAGTTTTGATTGAGCTAAAAATCTTTCAGTTTAGTGAAAGTCTGTTAACATTATTTACTTCCTATGATAGTAACAGATCTCAGTTCGTATTTTGTAATGGTTTTGCTTCAATTTCAATTTCTCCTACATCTGGTGTCCTTCAAGGATCCAACCTGGGACCATTACTATTTTTGATATTCATTAATGACATTACTAATGTTAACGACTGTATCTGCCTACTATTCGCACATGACTTAAACATCTGTGACACTATCAAGACTGTAGAGGATTGTGACCGCATTCAAAGGTAACTTAGAAATATTAAAATTTGGTGCAGCACAAATAAATTAGAATTGAGTGCTCAGAAATACAAAGCACTGGTTATATTATAAAGAAAAAAAATAACGAATTCGAGTACATGATAAATTAAACAACATTATCTCGTTCTAAGATGACAAGAGATCTTGAAATATTTTTTGACACCAAGTTCTGGTTGAATTCACACTTCAATGAAACGAGTTTATCATTAAGTATGCTAGGAATTCTGTATGTAGAAATTGTCGAAATTTTCGCCATATTCAGGTATTTTAAACTAGTATGATCTAAGATTGAATAGCTTGGTATCCGTCTTATAACAAACAAAAACTACGTCCAGAGAATGAACCGTGGCGATTTTTAAAATTCCTGTATTATAGAACGCATAGACTGTATCCCGGAAGTGGGTTCAGTCGCCAAACACTACTCGATACATTTGAAATATGCTCCTTGGATTTCAGATGTATGAGATGTGCTATCTGGTACCCACACACAACTTTCTAATGTTTCTAGCAGTAAAACTTTAGTGTTCCTTATATTACAAAAAGAATAATTAACTCACTCAATAAAGTAGTAAAAAGTACATCAAAAGCAATTCTTCTTCATTGCATTGCTTTTATGGAGCGCAAATCCTTGGTAGGCTTACTGAAAAATTTGTAGCAAATCCGAAGACTCTACGGAGAGAAGGCATTTTTTTAATTTCGATCCCGCAAATATCACAATTATTTACCATTACGGCTCTCTAGCTACTATTGCCATAACACTACTTGCTTACCTTGGACCACCATTTTGATTCTCCATAATGTTTACCGCCATTTAGGGCTTCCAAAGTAGTATCACTGTTTGTTGTCCTACAATTTCCGCTTGTAACGCTGTCATGACGCAAAGTCTTCTCACATGTTATAATGCGAGCAGACTGAATAATAATTGTATATACGAGTATGTTTAAAGCCGTACTTTGTTGTATGAAATTGATGATCTTTAGACAAAATAAATCTCTTAAAACCATGAGGTAGATTACTGTGGATAGTAGGGCTTTATTCATTAGTCAGGTGACCCCTGGAATTACCGACATTCTCCACTAGTAAATATCTTGAGTCTCATGTTGCCTGAGTCTCCATTGATATATTCGCCTATAGGGAAAAGTGGTAAACCTGCGCTTAAAATATATTTTGGCGCCCGGCGTCCGTTACAGAAGCAAAACTCCTCGCTGAAACTGAACCCTGTGACACTCTCAGTCATTATATTAACAGAATAGTTATCATTTACATAGACTACGTTAATAATTTTAATTTCCGTTCTTATAATAAATAGCTTCAATACGATTGTCAAGGTTCCATAACTCAAAAATGGTTAAAGATAAAAATGATACGTAATCTTTTTGAAATCAGAGAAACCCCTACAAAAAAAAACACAAAAAAACGCCAGAGTGTACGTTTGGGGTAGTTTTTGCGAGCTAAGCGGCCACTATATTTTATGATACAGTTCCTAACTTTTTTTATTTTAAAAAGCCTTATTTTGGGGGATATAATCCGCAAATGTCAAAAACATATAATTTATATTTTCTATTTAGGCTAACATGACAGGACTATATTAATACTTCACAGAAATCCTAAAGTATGATATTTGTTTTCGTCTATATACATATTGTGAATGAGAATCTCTATATAATGCACAATTAAACACAATATGGTCAATTATTTCTTCCTCTCCACATACACGTGTCGAATAATTTGGAATCTTCCAAATTAATTTTGTTAGTTCTTATGTTAGCTATTAGCAATTGTATTAGTTGTAAATCCTTCCAATTCTGCTCATTATATAGTCGTCGACTGTCATAATAGAAGTTTGCTTGAGATACGTGTATTTATGTATTAATTTCAAAACCAAAATATGACTCAAATAAACAGAATTCTATTGCGACTCAGCGTTCTTTTGCGCAGGAAACCGTGGGCAGTGCAAAAACACAGCAGGCTGTATTTCGACGCTAAGCCGTAAAAACTTTACAGTTTTCCTGTTTTATCAGGCCCTAAAAGGAAATGTATTAATTCCGAGTTGAGTGAGTTATTCCGATATCAACTTCCGGGTATGTATCTTATTGGACACCAACGCGTAGATAGAGCTCATAGAACCTCTGCTATATATTTCGGGCCAAATTCTAGATTAATTCTACACGGGTAATAATTATTCTGTGAGATTTTCCAAAGTGTATGTAGGTTACACTGCGAAATGTTCAGTTTTTCATTAGATTTCATTGCCCAATTTTATTATGCGTGTTTCTCTTGCCGCATATTTTATTTTAATTGCATTGCTTGTTAATATATCAGCACGCCTGATACCCCGAGTGTATTCTCAGCCAGTTTTATTTTAAACCCCAACAATTTATGGACCTTCGAGAGGCAGTGAGCTTTGCACGAGTTGTCGGAATAAAATCGATTCTGGATGCTCTCCTGCAAAGCTGACAGAGCTAAAGAAATAAATTACTGGAATGGGAATCTGAGTTGAGAATTTTTAATCGAATCTTTGTCGAGGATGACCCTGATCCTTTATTTCCTAGGAAGTAATTTCAATTAATAAACCGGTAAACAAAGCTCTAGGCAGCAGTTCGAATTCCCTGGAAGATGCGAAATATGTTTTTTGTTTATAATTTAATTTGGGTGTGAGTTTCTTGCTCACAACTCGTAATAAAAGAATTCGAAAGGCAATAATGAAAAAGGATTATTGCTTAAATAATTATTTATGAATACGCCGGGTACAAATTAACCCTAGACCTCTCCATTTATATTTATATATATATATATATATATATATATATATATATATATATATATATATATATATATATATATATATATATATATATATATATATATATATATATATATATATATATATATATATATATATATATATATATATATATATATATATATATATATTAGGGTGGCCCATTTCTATGGGGGGTGGATTTTTTTGGGTCTCACCCCACGAAAATATACTATTATACTAGGAATAATTTATGTCAAAGTTTCAGATAATTCGGTGAACGGTAACCCGTGCCGCATCCAGGTAGAAATTTGTAGATAAGATTTTATTAGGGCGATACACTTGAATTGTAATTACAATACAAATACCTACCTGGACTGGTTTACCTATTTTCTCATGTTTTATTGGTGTTATTATTTCCTAGAAATTATTTGTTTTGGAATATTTATAAGTTTGGAAATATCATATAATGCACCTACGATAGGTTTTCATGTCAGTTTCCAACTGTGTTTTACAGAGGTGACATTATAAGTTCTAGTGTACGTTCCTTTTTGAAAAAGTATTTAAAGATGACTGATATTAGATCTTTACGAAAGGATACTTTAATTTACTTAGTTGGACACTATTTGTCACAAATGATTGGCAATAAATTGCCGTCTAATAGGTATTACAAGTGCTCTTTTATAATATTCGTGAAGTGAAGCTAAGTGTACATGAAAGTGCTAAATTAACAATAAAAGAGGTGTCAGTTTTTTGGGATAAAGCTCGCATTCCAACACGTCAGGATTTTCATTGTGTTAAACATTGTGTTCATTGAGTTGATGAAAATAGATGAAGATACAGTTTTTAATTAACCAAAGAAAAAAGGGACGTCCTGGATTTATGCATGGTATTGATTACCAACTTGCTTCTCAAGAAAAATCAGCTGAGGAGAAATTACAGAGATTATCCGAACGAATGCAAAGAAGTCAACAAAAAAAAGCTAGATTAGAGGAAACAGTCACCTGTCCATCATCAAGCAGTAATTCAGCTGACTCCAACGAAAATGAAGATGAAATAATTGAGCCCAAGAAGAGTTTTTACAAGACCAGCCTGGCCCATCACGGCCAAAAAAGAAAAAATAGCCATTGAAGATATATGTCTCTTTATTGTAAAGGTTTATGTAAAGGCCTGGTTTAAAGCGTCATTTACTAGTAAAGCACCGCTTCATGACTTAGACTTTTGTAAAGAACTCATTAATTATCAAAATATTGACAAAGAAATATCTCAAGCCGTAAGTAGTAAAATAGTGAACCATTTGTGGTACTTAATTCAGTTAATATTCTCTTATCTTTATTTGATGACGATATTTCAGTTACCACTAAAAGAGAAATGGTTAAAGCTTTGAATAGGAAATCACCAAATCAGGAGGGTATTAAACGACTTATGATTAGTGACATTACTGACGTTGAAAACAGGGAAATTCAGGACTTCATATGCGAGAACACTAAACAGTTTTTAAAAAAATTTGGGTTGTCTATGGAATTTTTGGAAAATGATCCAACAACATGGAGTGAAAATGAATGTTATACTCGATGTTTCAATATTGTAAACAAAATTAAAGTTGTAAACGATGCCGCTGAGAGGGGAATCAAACTTATTGGTGACTATAATGACATTTTAACAAAAAAATGAAGACCAAAAACAGTTTTTACTCCAAGTTGTGAAAGATTATAAATCACGGTTTCCAAATGTAAAAGAGAACCCCTCTCGCATGCTTTGGACTAGTGCAAAAAATATTGTTTTTATTACTATATATCTTGTAGATTTAGGATAATATTTGGTACTATGTATGAAAAAAAACAAAACGTTTCAAAATAAAATACAGACAGATAAAACGAGTTTTATTTAAAAAACTTCTAGTCTAGTTGTCTTAGACTACGGATTTACAGTAGTATGACACATGTTATATTCACAACAGATGATGTCTTTGATATTTGTAAATAATTCCATTTACTTCTATTATTGCATAATAATGTGTTCTGCGGCACCTCTTGCCTTAAATTTGCCTCAATAATATTTTAAGTGGACTGTTTTTTCTTCAAATGGAACCATTTGCTGGGGTGAGTAAGAAAAAATTTCGATTTCGAAAAAGATGGGCTACCCTAATATATATATATATATATATATATATATATATATATATATATATATATATATATATATATATATATATATATATTACAATATATGAATATATATATATATTTTTTTATATAACCACCAATGGCATTTACTATAATTACAATCTGATCTAAACTTAGATCAATGAGTAATATTTTTCTAACCTAATTTACTACTGTTACAAAATTTATATCTAAGGACTTACTCACTAGTGTTCCTTATATTTTTCTAATACTTAATTACACTAATATTAATGTGTACACAGGCACTGTTTTCTGCTTTTGCACTAACAAAATTATACTAGCTCGAAGGGTTTGATCCTCTTGAGCCTTCTAGTCTGGTTTGTATTGTCGAGCTGGATGGCTTCGACATTGACGTGACGATGAAGTCGCTGTTCGTGACTTTTGGCGAATTCGCTGATGGTCTGGTTAACGGTGTCCATTCCCATGTCCCTATGTAGGTCACTATTTCTGCAATACCAGAATTACCAATTGCTTTGGAATCGCGTGATTATATCTAGATTGCTCTTACTGGCACAACCCCACAGCTGGACGCCATATGTCCATACGGGCTTGAGAATTTGTTTGTACCAAAGTACTTTGTTATATATTGATAGCATGGAATTTCGTCCAAGCAGCCAATGCATTTTTTTAAATCTGATATCTAATTCTTCCTTCTTTTTTTGACATGAGCTCTCCAGCGTAGCTTAGCGTCCAGTGTTATACCCAAATATTTTGCTGTATCAGCATATGGTACTTGGATATTGTTTATGCTAACAGGGATATGTCG
This sequence comes from Tetropium fuscum, assembly GCA_964058915.1. NCBI lineage: Eukaryota > Metazoa > Arthropoda > Insecta > Coleoptera > Cerambycidae > Tetropium > Tetropium fuscum. Next base: position 122,586 of record CAXKVY010000190.1, on the reverse strand, counting down.
GTCTCTTTTGTTTGTGAAATTAACATGGGCAGATTTACTCTCATTTAGTTTGATTCTCTGTTGCTTAGTCCAGGTGCTGATTTTGTTAACTATACTATTTGCCTACAGCCATTATAGCAGTGTCATCAGCAAAGGTGGCTATCGTGTCATACTCTAATTCAGGAACATCACTGGTGTATAGTATATAAAGGACTGGCCCTAATACACTCTCTTGTGGTACTCCTGCCTTAATTTCTTTAAGTTCAGATTAAGCGTCTTCCTGCTTAATTCTAAAAGTTCTATCTGAAATATAAGACTTCATTAATTGTGAGAACTGATTAGGCAGGAGCTTGCTTAATTTATAGTGACCCCTCGTGCCATACTTTATCAAAAGCCTGTGCTACATCAAGAAAGACGGTAGTACAAACTTTTTTTTCCTCCAGCGACTTTTCAATTACATCTGTGATCCTATGGACCTGATCTATAGTTGAATGACTCTCTCTGAATCCAAACTGATGGTCTGGTATTATGTATATGTCTTCAATGACTGGTTTTAATATTTTAAGAAATATTTTTTCGCACTGTTTTGATATTACAGGAAGCAAGAAGATAGGCCTGTAGGACGAAGCTTCATTTGGTGGTTTTCCGGGTTTCAGGATCATTATCATTTCTGCTACTTTCCATGTCTTCGGTACATATTTTAATCTAAAAGATGCATTAATAAGATAGGTAAGTTTTACAATGGCTTCACGTGGGAGATGTTTTAGAATTTCCCCCGTAATTAGGTGGAATCCTGGGGATTTTTTCGGATTAATGTTTCCTTTAATTTCTTTTGCTATTTCTTTCGGGGTAGCAGGTCTGATTGCAATATATGAATATATGAAAATCTTTTCAATGCCCCTATGTTGGGCGATAATTGAGAAGTTATATCTTTTTCCTTAATATTTTCATTAATATTTTTCTTATGTCTTATTTCTATTTTTTTCACACATTCATTCAGTAAATCATTCGATCTATTAAATATATAAATAAAAGAAATAAAATTAAATTTGATTTACTGTTTTCCAGAGAATCACTCACAATAGTATTGATAATAAGATCAAGTGTAAATGACCATGCAAACAAATCCTTCTGAAGAGAACTTGTGCGACTTCTCAATGGTTCGTTTCTGTATATATGTCCAGATATACAACTGTTGAGTGTTTTTCCTTTGATTCGTACTTCAAAATAATAGAGGTCATTAATCAAGGTCACAAATCATGTCACAATAATTATTACAATTATTAGAAATATCTCGCCCCTATTCACTTCAACGAATAATTGTATATACAATATTTATATAATGTATCGAATATACCGTTACTTTATTTTAAAATGATAACGAAAACAAAGCTAACAATGTATCGCATTTCAATTTAAAAAAAATATTTTCGTAACATGTTCCTGTACATTATTTTCCCGGTCGCAACGCGGAAGGAGTGAGTGTGACCGGATTTCGTAAAAGTTGCCAGTGTCTTGAGTCCCTAATCCCCAGATTAAGGGAGTACAGACCACTTCTAGATTCCCTGACAGACTTGCTTACTAATCGTAGTAAATCTCCCGACTCGGGACTGTTTTATAAATAGCAGTTTCAAGGGAAAAGTGGATTTGTTGATTCAATAACTCCATCGCCGCGGTATTGCTTGTTTCCCTCGAACGGAAAATCTAGTTAAGTAGGAGTAATGCCAAAGACCCCGGAGTTCATATAAATGGGTAAACACAGATATGAAATTTGAAAAATTGAAAAGGCACTCGTTTAAACATTCATGAGCTGTGGTGTTCATGACATGAAAGGCTAAATCGATTATGTGCGACAATTATCAAACCACAAGCGACAGAACATTAAATTTAATTATTTTAGTCAATAATTATATAACAAGTAAAGTGACGTTGTACATAATATAACAAATATACATAATACTTTCATCTAAATTACGCACCGTATAGTCATAATTAATAGCGAGTTTCGATTCGGGTCGAGCGAAACAAATTTTTAAAAAAGAAAAATTTTATTTCCGGAGACAAACATAACACTCGGAGTAGTTTCCACAAACACCAAAACACTTTCACTTCGCACGACGCGCGTTTCGCCAACCAAGTTGGCATCATCCGGAGACGATTAAAATTAATCTTAAACTACAAAATCTACCATATTTATACTATTTTCATGGTGACGTCACTAATGATATCACCGTGAAATTTACGAGTGACTAATCACGCTTCCAAGATCGGTTGCTAAGCAACGCGTAAAGCGGGCTATACGGTATAGGTCCCTTGTCGCTGTTCATACTACTTTTACATTTTACAATTTCTATGCTCTCAAATGCATCCAACTGTCTATTATTGGTCACATTTCTAAATAATCTTAAATTACTAATATCTATTCCATGATTGTTGTCAAAAGCATGTTGTGCAACACTAGACTTATCTGTTCTACAATATTTTAGATGAGCCATATGCTCTTTAAATCTGGTGTTAATTGATCGTCTCGTTTGTCCAACATATTTCAGATCATAATCATTACTTGTAAATCCCAGACCTTTCATTTGGAACAATTTTGTCCTTTGGATTGTCTAAAAGTTCGACGAATGAATTGCTGTTATACCCACGTTTTTGAAGACCTTACTCAAACCACGAGTAAACCGGGGTTCGTACGGGATGGATACATATTTAGGAGTCTCTATATCCTTTTGAAAGGTCGTAGAATTACGAAGTGTGTCCTTAAATTTACGATTCCTAATTAGTTTTTCAACTATATCTCTAGGATAACCATTACTCACAGCTATATCTTTAATTAATACTTTTTCAAACCTCTCATTACTGAGAGGGAAACTTAGTAAACGATGGGCAAGAAAATTAAAGCTTGTCATTTTGTTGATACCTGGACCACCCTGTATTAGGTGCATATCATTTTTTGTTGTAACATGTGATGGGTCTGCCGCCCGAACTGACATGGCAGTCAGGGCGAGAGGGGGAGTTGAATCGAATCGGGGAAACAGACTAGTGTTAAACAGACTATGTACAAGGATGTATGTGTTAAATTGTTATCCCTTGTGTGTAAAGTAAATAAAGTCTGTTAAGGTGAAAATAAAGTGGTTTGACTTTAAGTAGGCCCACGAAACACATTTTATGTTGATAGCAGTGGTGAGAGTCATTAGGGATATATCTGTTCGTACTGGTATATTTTCTATATATATCAAATTCTAACCTATTGTCACTATTTTCAATTACTAATACATCTAAAAATGGAAGTTTTCCATTATTTCCAGAAGTGAAATGACTATTTAATTTGGAAATTAAGTTTTCTACATCCGGAATCTTAGTGTCAAACACGGCAAAAATGTCATCCACATACCTAAGCCAAATCCTAGGAAAATACTCGAATTCTTCTTTTGCTTCAGTTTGAAATCAACTCATGAAGACATTAGAAATGAAAGGCGATAAACAGTTACCCATTGCGGTTCCTTCATGTTGTTCATAGAACATGTCATTGAAACGGAAGCAATTTTGTTTCACACAAAGTTTTGTAAGGTTTATATATTCTTCTATTACTTCTTTTCTATAGTTGCTTAATTCCAGTAAATCCTCAAGATAGTCCAAGGTCTGTGGAATTGGTACACTAGGAAATAATGAACAAACGTCAAATCAAAATTTCACCCTCTTCCAATTGCATATTCTTGACCTTATCAATGAAATCATTCGAATTTGTAACTGAAAAACTAGGCTCTGCAATGGACAAACTTTCAAATTCCTTAATCAACCATTTTGATAAGTGGTAAGTCGGAGATCCAATAGATGATAATAATCCGGATGGTTGGCATCCGGATGATGCCAACTTGGTTGGCGAAACGCGCGTCGAGCGAAGTGAAAGTGTTTTGGTGTTTGTGGAAACTACTCAGAGTTAAACAGTTACAAGTTTGAGCAAAAAGTGTTTTACAAAGGCATGAAAGCTTATTTATAGCGTCGGTGTTATCTATCCCTGACTTTGCAGTCTGCACTATGCCTTATATTATTATAAGACTAGCTTACAATGTGGGATCGTAACTAGCGGAACGGCGGGTATTGCCGCATATGCGGATAATTCCGTACACGTCAAATTTTCATGCCATCTAATTGAGAATAGTTGAAACACATACAATATCTAGTTTGATATCTAATATAATTAATGCCTGTAGGAATTGGAAAGATACCTATCAACACAAATATATCTCCGTGAATCATAGTTGTGTGCATAGTGTATAAGTTTTACGAATCACTTTCATTACCATAAACAGTAATTGTAGTGTTGGTTTCTGACAGTGCTATCAGTTTAGGAGCGAGTGAAGTTTATGATTCATTTTAGTCTGGAAGGTAAACCGAAACATTATGGATTCCATGGTACTCAACAGTGTTATCCCAGTATCTCCGACTTGCCATTACCCTCCACTCTACGGTATTGTCCTTTAATTCACGGCATGAGCTTAGTAGAAATTATAACTATAGAGTTTATATTTTTCTAGCTCCTATGATCTTCAAGTTGTATAGTACATTTATTTTTCTCTGAAGTGATTGATTTTGTTTTTCGTGTTTTAGCAGTTTCCTTCAAAATTGAGCACCTTCACTCATATTTGACTTTGACATAACAGCTATAACTGAAATCTGTAGTCAACTTACAAAAGGAGGTGTATAATTACCCATTAAAAATTAATTATGGTCAGAAAGAATTGAGTTCTTAATTTTTTCTTCGCTACAAGGCCAATTTCAACTTATTTTATATATTTTTATATTTATTTATTTATTTACTACCTAGCTCTTAGAACTACTTCAATTATTTTTGATTCGTTTGAACAACAAAATTTTATATTAGGTATATAAGAAGACATTTGTTCTTGGAGATTTAAAGCCACGGCGTTACGCTACAAATTATTATAATAATGGTAGGTTTTAAAAATAATACAGGAAAACATTTTGAAGGCCATGTGTGAAATTAGCAGAATTTTAAAATAAAGACTTTCGGGATGTTATGCGTTTTCCTAACCACCATGTACAGGCGCACCACCACTCTAACAAAGTACCAACTACACGAGATTTAACAAAGCATATAGCAGTCATGATGGTGTAGAGGTTGAAGCAAACCAGGGATCGCTGGGTCGATACTCACATCAGGACTTTTTTAATAAGGTAGGCAACACAACATACACATCATGGAGGTTGGCGCTGTCAACGCCATCTATCAGGTAGTAGCTGAATTAATTTAAAAGGTAAATACTGTGCATAATAATTGATGGGTTATGATATCATATCCGCTTTCACATTTCCGTTTCATTTCCTGAAATTTGCCCTCATATCGCCGTAATAGATGTTTACACATCAAAAATCTCCGTGAATGAAAAAATGAGAAAAACATAATTCCTAGAGAAGACTCGTAGGCCCAGGATTAGCCCACGTAGACCCAAGTGTTACATTTATTTGCCGAATGTTAATTAAGTATAGAACGGGAAATAGGATTCCTCCGCAGAACGGTAACTTGAATAAGTCACGTTAGGCAAGAGAATTGAAACTCGGGCGCACAAAATTTTTGCTGGGTAAACGATACTCAGGCTGCACAAATGCTATTAAAGGTTGGGCAAACGAAATTCAGGTTGGACAAACGAAAATAAAGGTTGGGAAAAGGGAAAATAGGGTGTGAAGACGAAAATAAAGGTTGGACCAATGAAATTCAGAGTGGACAAACGAGAATAAAGGTTCGCGTGCTCATCAACCTTTATTTTTGTCTTCAAACCTCATCAACCTTTGTCTTCATTTGCCCAGCTTCAATTGCATGCCTAGCGTAACTTATTCCAGTTACCGATCTATGGGGTGAATCTTATAATTCAATTTTATAGTTTATTAACATTCGATAATCGAATGTAACGCTTGGTCGTTGGTGAGCGAATCCTGGACAAACATAATCGTCTACAGAAAATACGTTTTTCTCATTTTTCCATTGAGAAAGATTTTTGATTTTGAAAGGTAGGTAAATAAAACTAACCACTGGGCACATGCGGGCAAACTCTGGATAAACGAATGGTCCAGCAAAATCGCGTTTTTTATGTATATATATTGTGAAAATTTTTATTTTTCGTCTTCAGTGGGTAGGCAAAAAAATTCTTCACTTAGAAAACAAAGATGAAATGATTAAAGGCATTTGATATAGACAATGAAAGTCTTTATTTTCAACTTCACGGCTGTTTCCTTCACAAGGCCCATTTTGCAACTTCTTTTAATCTTTCCTCAACACGATTCATTATTCAAAAACTCAGTTACTAGGCCTTACACATTAAAATCTAAAGTGTGAGATATTACACGATTTAGGATTCCTTATAAATATAGAATTTTGTACCTCTTCTATTGATCTGTATTTTTAATTATCTATGTTTCAAGTCAAAATCAGCTAAGAGAACCCCACTCAATTTAAACCTTAGGAACTTCTACTGACCTTGAAAATGTTCCATATCGCATGTTTTCCTGGTACCTCGGAATTTAAATGATTAATTCAGTTTAACAAAAATATTGACAATCAAAATAATGCTTTTTGAAATTTGTTATATAATGAAAAATAGGAAAAGTCTTATTATTAAAAATACGGTATTTTGTGTTGTAAAATGTATTTACAAAAAAATCAAATAATAACAATCGAGTTAAGACAGTTAAGTCACATCATAACAATATTCTAAATAATAACAAAAATAAATAGGATTTATTCAAACGAAGCCGCCGCATCGCGCATTGCTTTTGAAGATATTCGTTATGATTTAAGATTTATAAAATAAAAATAGTTCTTTCACTTTTATTTTAAAATTTGGACTAAATTAAATTATTTTAATTTAAAATTATATTTGAGGCATTTCAAACAAAAATACGATATTATTTTTTTCAAAATATCTTACCAAAAATTTTTCAACTGCAATAAAAAGAATGTATAACAGTAACCGTTTATTGTGTATACGGGCACTGGCACCAAACGTCAAGCGGCAAGTGGCGCCCAATCAAGGGGAAAATAACGCGAGAATAAAACTGGTAAAATGTAAAATAAATTTCAAAATATTCTAGTGTGGAATGAACCAAATTCATCACATTTGTTGACTCATAAAACAAGCGAGTTTCAAGCACTCAAATACAGCAAGGACTAGCTAGAAATATTTATAATAGCATTTTTTGTTTTGCCGCACGTTAATTAGATTGAACCTAATAAATTATCACCATACCCGTATAAAGAAGTATTTCCTCGAAATATAAAATAAGTACAAGACGGCGCTGGCCGCCGGCGGCCTGAAGGTTGCAACTTCTTGTGGTCCTGACAAAACGTAATCCAGGATTAACCGTGCCTCATCCTCTCTACTGTTAGGGATAAGAGAGAATATTGTACCAGGAAATGAATCTCGGTTGCGTACTTGATAGCAGCCCTACTTTATTATCCTTTGTCTTTGAACAACGTGAGAAAATAACTATGACTAGGGCAGTTTTTATTATTCGAGGAAGGTAGTGGGATGCTTGCTTAAAGAGTTATGTAAATATTCTCATGGTAAGGGTAGGTACTTTTTTATTTTCATAACTGTTGGTTTTTCAACTATTTGGTTTCTCATGGGTGTCATAATATCTTAACAAAGTAAATATAATTATATAATAGCTATTACTACTTTTTGTTACCTTAACTTAAAAAAACAATGTATTCTGACTAATCAATATTAACTATTTTCATAAATTTAATGTACATCAAAGTATTTAAAATTGTAACCGTCCGCCCGTATTCCCACAACCCACAATACACCGGACCCGTTAAGATGCATGACCATACACGGATGCTTCAGGCGACCAGCGCTAGATGCCACCCACTTGAACCGCTATACGTCGCGCCTGAATGCCTACTCATAATTAATAGGTACTGCAGCAGACCATCAGTTTGGTGTTCAATTCAACTCATGTAATTATGTTGTATTGTTCAAATATTTTGTATTTTCTTACGAAAATAAATATATGCAACCCGTTAAACAGGTTTTATTATTTTAATAAGTATATGGCCTGTTTACTGTTACAAAATGCTATTTATTAAATAAACGAGAAGACCTTATAAATCATAACAATAATAACTTAAGAGTTCTGTCTGCGGCCGTGAAAAACATGAAATCGTAGCCACATAACTAGCGTTATTAAAAAAGATTAGGTTATGAAATTTTAAACATATATAGAGAAAAGTACAATCTGTGTCGCTGCGTGTGATATTTTTAAAAAAAGTAAATAGTTTTCTTCTACGATTTTTTGAAATTTCAAAGTAAAAAAAATGGAAAACAAAAAACGCTACGACAGATTATGATTACATATACCACCAAAAAAAAATTCGTTTAAATATGTAAATTCTAAGTATTTTTAATTATGTGGCTCTTTTACCGATTTTATCGTCCTAGGAGCTGGCGGCATCTGCGATGAATTTGGGAGTCCGCTGTATGCGTATTCAGTGTGATTTGTGGCCCCGTTTTACGTGTATTATTATGGACAGCATTTAAATAACAGTATTACATGGTATTATTGGTATTACAGTATTACATGGTATTACATACAACACCAAATGTTTGAATTATTGTAATTCATATTAAGCATAAAAACACATAAAACCTTTGTCATGAAAATAGTTTATTTTTATTTGTTCATATATTTTATTTTTGACTCAGTGAAACAGACAAAGGAATAAAAAATCAGTATTATTTCAGATTTTATTTAGAAATTGAAATACAATTAATTATTTTTATAAATTATTTTAAATAAAGTTAGTTTCAATACAATCTTGAAGAACTTTCATAGTCATGATAATCATAGTCATGGAAATAATATAATATAATATTTTGTTTTATTTATTTTCCTATATATGTGAAGGTATGTAAACACTATTTTCAATGTAGAATCGTGACGCCAATAGGTAGGTACTGAAACAATATAACAAACTAGATATATTATAAAAAAAGTCTCGGCGATTCCCAAATTTTAAATTATATAGTTTCGCAACAACACAACAAGGTACATTATGAACATTATAAATATTTTAAGTAAGGCATGAAGAACAGATTTTCATATTTTTTATTAGTTTGGCGACCAACCTGTATTATCCTCCGATTTAAATTTTTGTTAGGTTTAAAGGTAAGTAGAATTTATACAAATTCTACTAGTTTATACAAATAGTGACCTTTGAATAGTGAGTGAATAGTGACTTTGAATAGTGAGTTTATACAAATGGTGCCTTTTGTTGAAAAAAAATATTGGCCATTGTATTGAGTATTGGCCATTGCCAGCAGTAGAAATTCATATTTAGGTTAAAAATATTCTCACAGAAATGAACTCCCCGAACTTATAAAATAAACACAGAACCTAATAGTAAGTTATTATTATACAGCTAATATACAAATAAATGTTTTGCAAATACTAGATAGATATGGTATAATTTAGATTTGCTGTAATATTTTATTTTTGAAATAATTTCAGTCATGATTAGTCGCGAAAAAAAAGCTATAGGTAGAGATACATGACCAAAGAACAAAAATTTTTTCTTCGCCAAATTTTTAGCTCGTGAGATTTAAATTTCATGGAAAAATCGTGGTAATTTCTACTTTGTTTTATAATTTACTAATTATGTGTCTTTGATCAATCGGATCTGTGGATTCACCGTATGTATTTTAAACATGGCATTAGTAAAATACTAAAAATAAAATAAAATAATTTAGGTACAATGATGTTCCTAAATCAATAAATTATCACATTACCTCCCGCTACTGTCATTTCAAAAGAATTTACTCCTGCACCTGTTGTGTGCTTTGCAGACTGAACTCTTAATAGTAATCTTCACAAAACAGTGGAAACCACAGAATGAGAAAATGCAATGGCCGACGGTTTGGTTGTATAAAAGAGGGAAATACCCCAAAAAGAAAACCGTTATAGTTATTATGAATACCTACAGAAGAGAGTATTTTGGATATATAAAGTTAGGTGTTAGATAAAATTAGATGTTGATAAATGTATATTTTTGTATTAGATATGAAATTTTAAACGTTATTTCAATACTAGTGTACTAGGTATACGTTTTGTACACTTTGGGCATGTAAATATTATTATCTTCCAGTATAATAAATGACACAAAACTGCTTTGCTTTATCTCTTAAAGTATCTTGCGGTATTGTATCTTATATAAGATTCAATTTATTATATACCTTTTAAAAAAGTTACAGAAAATTCTAGGTAAGGATGAATCAATCGTCCATAAACATTATTTATCGATCCTGATACGCAGCCTATCTGGATAAGTTTCATCTATATAAGTATACTAACTAAGACTTTAAATGTTTTTCTGTGACGTAGCCTAGCATTTAAGAAAGGGTAGCCCAGTCATTTACTTATATTGCGGCTGTAAATCCATGTATATATATCGCCAAAAATAAACGTCAGAAGCTTTTCATAATATAGTAGCGGATCGCTGCTCTAGGAAACACTGTCAATATTTACCACACATAAGGATGAATCTAGGAACACAATGTTTATATTTATTAGCTTCTTCTACATGTGGAAATTGAAATTTAATTTAAAACTGTGTAAAAACTTTAATTTCTTTGCTATATTTATTTATTTGGAGGGTTTATCTTGGGGTGGTAGCAATAAAACGATTGATTATACTTATTACTTGACGTTTCGGTCCCTTTTTTGAGCGTTTTTCAAAAGAGCCTTTTCTTTTTATTTTATTTATGACATATTTGACATAGGCAAAAATGACAGTTTTAATTAATTTTTAAGGTTACTAGACTGTTCGATTAGTATCATAGGGAAGAACAGTCAACAAACCATACGAACTTAGGCTATTTTATATTTCATTATTATTCTAATTTTGGTTATGTTAATATTATGTAGATGTATATTTATAGTAAGTAGGTATGTATGTACGTATATAAGTTTATATATAGAGAGAATGTTTTTCGTTAATTTATTTAATATTTTTATATTAACAAATTGTAGATTGTAGAAAGATGTCCTATATCTTTCTTGTTATTGCATGCATTAGGATTTTTTTGAATATAAATTGATTCCATAATTAGCCGTGTTTTATAATATTAGCTGAATATTTGTGACCTTTTAAACGTTCTTCAAGAAGTTGCATTGTTTGACCAATGTAGACTTCATTACATTGTTTACATGGAATTTCGTATATACAGCGTGTAGTTTTTTCAAGTGGATGTTTGTATTTTAATGTTGTGTAAAGGAATTTGAAGTTGTTTGCATTTTTGTGTGCTGTTATTATTTATTAAAACATTTTTTGCTTTTTCTATGCATTCTTTTCTAAAAATGGTTAGTTTCATCGATCTGTCTGCAATACCAATTATTAGTTTTTTTTATTAGTGGAGCGGATCTACGAAAAAAAAGGGATCCAACCGGAAGTGACTTTTTTGAAAAAAAAATTTTTTCCATTTTTTTCCTCCCTACCCTCTGGTAACTTTTTCCGGTAATTGTTGTCCACCAGGGGGCGCGCGCAGCCCTTCAAATATTGTAAAAACAGTTTTTTTTTAGATTACGCGTAATCGAGGAGACGGGTAGAAAAATGTTTTGAACATGAAAAATAGGTCTCCTCGATACGCGTAATCTGGTTTTGGACCCGTCAAAATCGGTCCGTTAGAACCAAAGATACAGCGGTTTTAAAATTTTTTTTTTAGGGGGGACAAGAAAAAGGGAGTGAGCAACAGGGGGTGTTGCGGGAAAGGGGGTTGTATTGGGATTCTGATATTTTTTTTCTCTTGTAGGTAATGGTTATAGGAAACCCAGGCCGAAATTTTTTTGAGATTGCTCAATTATGGAAGGGATGGGAGGGGAGAGGGTGGAAAAGGGTTAAAAAATGGATTTTTTGGAATGGACAGGCGATAACAGGAAAAAATCCTGTTATCGCCTGTACATTAATTTACTGAAGCTGCTGTAAGTACTGCGTGTGTATTTATTTGAAGGGCCGCGCGCGCCCCCTGGTGGACAACAATTACCGGAAAAAGTTACCAGGGGGTAGGGGGAACATTATTAACAAGTTGGAAAAAAGTTTTTTTCAAAAAAGTCACTTCCGTTTGCAAACTTAGATCCGCTCCATTATATGGTTGTAAGGGCAAATTACTCTTTTGACAAAGGCCCAAAAAAGGGACCGAAACGTTAAGTAATAAGTATAACCAGTCGTTTTATTGCAACCATCCCAAGATAAACCTTCCAAAAATAAATAAATATAGCAAAGAAATTAGAAGGAAAAAATATATTCCTGGGTGAGATATGGAATCCTACATCAAATACAAACAAATTCGAGACAACTACAATGCATAAACATGCGAAACATTGAAGATTTATATGAAAACTCATACATAAGTTAAATTCAATGAAGAACAGAAGAATTTTCTTATTAAAGTGTAAACACAAACAACTAACACCTCAGTTTAAGTCTCCCCGATTGTATGTTCACCAGTATTGTATTAGTAGGTAGATTAATTCAACCATTACTCTTCTTCTGGTTTATTAAGTGTTTAGGCCATAATTATTAGATCTCGTGAAGCAGGATATATAATTAAACAACTATTTATAATGTCTCAATCAACTAGTTATCCAATTGTGTGATTACAGAAGCCCTGTTAAGAAACCAATCAGTCTGAAGATCTCTTTTTACAGATATGTTTTGATATAATTTAATTGGATAATATAACTAGGAGGTTCGCAGCCAATAAACTGTTATTAAAAAGAGAAAAAACTTTTAATATCACCACAGAGGATTCTACGATATCACTTTCAAATATACATTGCAACCAATGCCAATAAAATATTATAATCATATGATTCATATTACGTTCTCAATTATGTTAGATAAGAGCTCGTTACACATATCATTAATATTGTAGACAATTAGGTATTGTAGGATATAAAAATATTCTGCTTATATAGAATTTGACAGGAATATTTCAGAAGCTACAAAAATCGAATCAAAACCTAATTATTCTTCCAATAGTGATTGATAATTAGATAATTTTTCTAGACTCTCGACTGAAACTCGTACCATTATTTGTTCCTTCTAGCTGAACTCTATGGAAGGTTAAACAGTTTAATGATTTGGAATAATTCAGACCGCAATCCGTTTTAGTAGCGTTTAATCTGAAACCTAAGCCTTTATTTGGAAAATTGCGTACTGGGTATCAGCCATTCCACTGCGTTCTAACCACAAAATTTATTTTACGACCATAGTCAAAACCGTGGTTTAATTCATGGTGTGATTTCTTATGTTCTAATTTAAATTAATGAGGACTAATGCGTTTTATACATTGCTATTTAATAAGACAAATGTCTTTGAGACAATGAAATAAAATTGAGACGTAATTGCGGCCGATGTCTGTAATTTTGGCAATGCTTACTGAATCAAAAACTTATCTTACTAAATCTTATAATATTTTTACATTAATATTGTAAGTATTCAAATTCATAACAAAATCTTCATTAAAATATTAATACAGTAAAATTAGACCAAAACCTAACTGTCAAAAAAATTCTTTCTGGCGTGAAATGCTTCCATACATTCATAGTGTCATACGTTAATCGTGCGCCAAATTCAAATGTTAATCTAGTACCAAGCCCTGCCTCGCTACCCGGTTTTACCCCCTTCCCCTACTTGCTATTTCTTTCGGGTTGGTAATAATGTTAATTATATGTACTTAATCCTTTGTTGTCCTATCATCCTTAAATCATACGAAGATAATTAAATTGTTTCATAATATTTTATTAGGTTCGGTACACATTTTAAGAGCATAAATATAACTCTGTAAGGCCAAAATATCTTAAAGTATTGTCTCTTTCTTTCCCTTTGGTATTTCGAGCTTAAATAAATCAGAGCGAGTTCTTGGGGAACAAGTAAACAGACTAATATAAATGACAGTTCCGATTCTAATATCAACAGGCCGTTTAGGCAGCAAGATACAAACGCATAAACTCTGGAGATAAGATCCCCGCCCAAATAAATTTATGAGTCATTTACATTTTATAGGGAAAATCACTAGAAAATTGAAATTTAGCAAAAACACTGATCCGGATTTGGTTATTGATTGGTTTGATGTGCTCTGTGTATTCAGTTTTTGTATAATGCCGTATTCGTGTCAGTATGTACCATCGCATTTTGTAGATAGGTATTCCTGGAAAATTCAGGATTCTGTTAATTGCACGAACAGTGTTTACTGGAAAGACACAAGTGGAGGTTGTCACATAGTTATATACACAGCACAGCATAGTTTTATGCACATAACATGTAAACCAAATTCTAAAAAACTGCACTAAAAAGTAAAAAATAATTACGTTATCCATTCTTACTTAGAAAACAATCAATTTATTAGGCCAATAATATACAATTATTGTTATTTTTGGACTCGGTGCCAGCCAAGGTTAACTAACGTGTTCACTTACAATTGCGCAAATAAACCTAAATTCAAACTTTTAGTAGAATGAAATTGGAGACGTACCTATACCTACTCTACTTCGTTATACGTTTGTAAACCTTCTTTTGAATTGTTAAATATAGAACAGTGAAATCCGAATGAGATTCTGGCTCTATTTGTACTAAATAAATCATATTTTTTCAACGCTGCGACATAAAATACTTCCACTCCTAAATTTTCTTTTTAATTTCAAGACGATATATTACCCCTTTATCAGCTTTCGAATGATTTATTTCTCCAGCTTTTCGTTTTTCCCGTCTTCGTCCAGTATATTTCGTACACGATATTTGCCTAAAAAGCACGTCCGTTTTTCATTCCCTAAATTACCTTATAGAAAGTTATTCAGAAATCAAAATGTTTTTGTTTGCCATGTTATGATTGAATCTTCGAGCTATATTAAAACAATGTCAATCAATTATTAATCGCCTTTTAAGTTATTAAGTTACGAAATTTAATTATAACACTCGGAGTAGTTTCCACAAACACCAAAACACTTTCACTTCGCTCGAAGACTAGAGCGAAGTGAAAGTGTTTTGGTGTTTGTGGAAACTACTCCGAGTGTTACAGTTACATCAAAGGTTCCACCCCTATCCAGTAGTAAATTTAATTATGTTTGGGGTTATAACCTGCTAGTCTAATAGATTCGGCAAATGCAAAATTATTGTCAATTTTATACAATTGAAACTTCAAAAATACTAGACGGATTTTCAATCGGTTTTCAGCATATGAAAACCTAATATTATCGCTGTATACCCTCGTAATGGCTGGGTAAGCCTTGGACTGACTTTTTAAAGGACCAGTTGGACACATTTCATTTAGACTAATTTATTTTCTGATTATACATTCATAGATTCACACCATATAATATAATAAGTTTAAAGAAATAAAAGTTCTCTCAGCGGCACGCTGCAAGCCGACAAGTTACTTGCTTAGTGACCACTACTTCACTCCCCCGTCTCCTAGTCCGCGCCTCTCGTGGTTAACTCCCCACCGCGGCGTCTGCTCCCCTCTCTCGGTATAGACGTTAGACAATCTCTGTCAGGCTGTTTTTACTTCAAAATCTTCATTTCAGGGATATTCAAGGGTACAGGGTTGTGATATCCTTGTGTAAAAAAATTTCTCAGTTTTTTCATAACAATTTTTAAATACGGCCATTTTAAATTTTTATTTTTGTAAAATTGTTTAAGAACGATTTATAGAGATTGGCATAGGTTTTAAAATTGAAAATTAAACTGAGTAGGCATACGGGCTACTTGTACCCATGGAAATTTAGATTCTGAAACAATGGCAAATATCAATGGTTTTGCCAAATTTGAAAATGGAGATGTTTCGAAAAATCAAAAAAATACGACAAGGTGCCAATTTCTATAAATCGTTCTTTAACAATTTTACAGAAATGAAAATTGAAAATCCCCGATATAACTCAAGAATACAATTTTATGGGGCATTTAAAAATCGTTATGAAAAAAATGAGAAAATTTTCCTGTGAAACCTGGACGTGCCTCAATTTTAACGTATTTTGCACGTTAAGGATTTTGCAAGGATTTCATTAGCCGAATTTATTGACGTGCAGTTTATTTATAATTTCATGTATTAATGGAGATCCATTAATGTTAAAGAACAACGCGACCATGCTTATGCATGAAATTTTTCTCTGTCCACATTAAATTCTTGATTTCTTCATTCTGTTCTCATTTTGCATCATCACAATACTTCCCCAGTATATGTAAGCAATGAAAGAGTTTGATATATGAACACGTAAAGATAAGCTCGTGTTTTAATTATCACTGTGCATTGTACACCCATAGTAAATAATCGTAGTTCCGCCAATGGTGTACTGTGGGTCGCAAACTTAGTCAAATTCAGTCACGTAGTTTACGATCATTGATGAAGACCCAGTGTAAGTCAATCCGGTATTGGATTCTATCTAACCTATTTCTAAAATAGTTTTTACATACTGAACAAGAAGTTACACTTTGTCATTTAACAAGATATTTGAACTTTAAACTTTTATCAAAAAAGTTGGGTCAACTTAGATCAAATTTCCTGTTACGTGCTGAGCTCTAATTCTCGTAAGCCAGTGACTCTTTAACATCGCTTTTTATACTTTGTAGGTACATAAAAGTTTTACAGTAATAAGTTTCTGTAAACGAGCTCGCTGTTATCCTCTATACATTGAATTTCAGTCTAATAGGCTAAGTTTCTAATAGGTATGTTGTATATTTCAAGTTTATCAAAGTCCTAATTAGCCGAACCCGATCCTACATATAGTTTTCGGTATACAGGTATCTCAAGAAAGTATCGTATATTTCTTTTAAAGTAAATTAAAAGAAATGTACTTAAATTTAAGTTTAAATATATCCGAATTCGTGATTTCTAGAGACTTTCTAATAATTCATTACAATATTTTGCACTAAAAAGATTTGTTATTTCAATTAAAGTAGCATGGAGAAAAACAAAGTTAAAAATATAAGGCGCCGAAAGAAAATCTAAATACTTGTTTTATGTTGAAGGTTTCGATGTGTTTAACATTTTATACTCGTATATATATTTCTTAGTCCTGTTGGTAATATTGATAAATATTAATAACGTACAGAATGTTAAAAAATATCTAAATAGTATTTACAATCGTGTTAGACCCGGTGAAAAACATCAAACAACTATTTTTTTGTTTAAAATTTGTTAAACATAGAATTTTAGATATTAACTTTCATACCTTTAGCTCTGTGAATATCAACTTTTGAACTAACGTGAGTTATACCAATCGCGATGTTATCACGTTAGGAGTTTCCTGTTGCACCGGGTCTAATTAATTTGCTACACTCTGTATAAACACAAATTTAAAAATAAAGTTAGACAGAATTATCGACATTTATGACATTTGTAGAATTTTGGGAAATTTTGATTAATTTCGAAATGGTTTCACTAAAAGTCTTATATCTATGAGCTCTATTTAAAAATTGTTCAACAGTTTTGACATCTCATTTTATAGTCACGACTTATATTCGAATGATATGATAAGGTACCTTAAATTTGTCTAACGTTGCTTCCTTGCGCTTCTATATTCACAAATTTGTTATTATTTTTCAGCATATGCCGTCTATCTGATTTCTCTGCATCTCAACAATTCTTTTAATCCTATTCTCCCCTTATTTCTATCTGCAATCTGCTTCTAAATTTGTACTTGTCGTCCCCTTTTCTTTCTGAATTATTATTTTCTTGACTGGTTTCCCCCCTTTTTGTTTTCCTGATCTCTTGATTTCTTTTTATAATAAAGTCTATGCCATATACCATTTTCCATACTATATGTCTATGACATGCACTTTCTGACTTTAGTTATCGAGTTTATTTATGCTTAGCATCTTTACATTCACTATGTCTACTATACCTACATTTTACATTCCTATCAGTGGGTAGTAAGAATTACCTATATCATTATTCATATAATACATTGGTATTGTCTATTCAAATAAAATGAGACAAATAGCTGTTTCTTAATAAATATTTCTCGTTTATTAATATGTATGTATTAATATGTAATAATATCTATTTGTATGAAGATACTACATATTTAAATGTGTTTTAATAATCTTTTATGGTGTCCTACTTCTGTTCTTAAATTTATAATAAATTTATATATCTTAACTTCTTGTGTGAATATATGTACTGAGTTGTATCAGTAACGTCCTAGAACCAACTACTGAGGTGAGACCATCATGCTATATTTGGATTAAGGTAAAGAGTTTAGTCAGGGTAAGGTTTGAGTACAAGGTATAATAAACATTTTTATATTATTTTAAAACATTTACACGTTTAGTACTGACTCTCTGAGAGTACAGTACTCTTTGAGGAGTAGGCATAATGAGACCTTAGAAAGTGCATATCATGTTATACAAGGTTAAAACAAATGAGATGCTAAGAGTATTTCAAATTACTGGTTCTCTAATACCATATATTTTTTACATTATACAAAGTGAATTTTAAATATGCCAATATTGAAAACTGTTAAGCTTTAACATATGACAAAAATAGTACTTAATTGAAAAATATGTCAAAAATATGTACGTGATTCCATGGTCGATGAACGGAAACATGAACATGATATACCTTAGATTATGGCCCTCCATTTTGAACATTTTTTTTAGTAAAAAATTGATAAATATTTATAATTTACTGTATTTGTGCGAAAACACCACGCATACAGCATTAAATAACCATAGCTTTACATTGTCTTTCCTATGGGTCGGTTCATTGGGGTTTTCTTATACATAATGTTTTTGTATTTAAACAACACCGATCCATTTGTTTCCCTTCAAGTATTATGTGTTGTTTCATCGTCTACAACATGCTGATGAGAGCAAACTACCTCGAAACCGATTCATATTTGAGGAGAAATTAACGAATGATTTTCGCTACTATCAGGATGTGTATAGTTCAATGCAGGTAGATGTCTCTCCCCCGGAGTATTTGTTTCCTGCTGCAGATCCATCAGTTGAAGACTTTCTGTCTAAAGTGCACTGGAACGCAGCTGCAATAATTAGGAGACTGACCTAATATGTATTGTTGGTGCCTTGGGAAACTTGTATATACATAAGTCGAAGGCAAACTGGCCCATGAAGTCGAACCATTTGTGCCCAACTTCATGTTAATATAAACTTTTTAAATTCCAACGTGGAAGTAGTTTCATCGAAGATCATGGCTTCTTTATATGTCTCCTTAAGAATGCGAGATACACTTTTCATTGGGTTTGCTATTCGCCCGAGTAATCTAAATATGTAAAAAGCTACTGCACTTTAATGTAATTCTAAATAAAATGCACCGGAGTAGAATCTTAAATCAACTTCATTACATCTCCTCAACTCTGAATGTTATTAAATGCATGGAGCCTTTGGCGTTTATAAATAAAGTATGAATTTCAAATGTCTACTATGTTGTTTTTTTTCATGGACCAATCTACAGGAGTTTAATCAGACTCTACAAATAAATATGAATACGAGTATAATTTATTAAGTTTTGTTTGCACTCATTTATGCAGCAAATGCAAACACAAACAGTTTAATATTAAACATTCCGAATTTCCTACTAAGTAGTTCATTTCAGTCATTGTCAGAGAATTTTAAAGCAAATAGACATTTCAGAACTCGATAGAACGTTGATAGGTACCATTATTTGATAAGTAAAATGAGCTTAAATTAGGGAAACCAGACATGTCCACTTCCAAATAGTTTTATCGCTAGTTTTTCCAACATAGTTAAGGAAATGGCACGTCAAGCCGATATTTATTTATTTATTTATTTATTTATTTATTTATTTATTTATTTATTTATTTATTTATTTATTTATTTATTTATTTATTTATTTATTTATTTATTTATTTATTTATTTATTTATTTATTTATTTATTTATTTATTTATTTATTTATTTATTTATTTATTTATTTATTTATTTATTTATTTATTTATTTATTTATTTATTTATTTATTTATTTATTTATTTATTTATTTATTTATTTATTTAACATACACCATTCCACAGTAAACACCAATTATTAAATGGGTAAAATACATACAAGAATACAAACAAAACAAAAAAAAAGAATATATCAAAATAACATAAATACACATTTTCCTATAGACAAATGATAATATAAATTAACAAACAGAAATACTAAGTAAAAATAATTTACAATTTTAATTTTTTTATCAAAGCCACATTGCAGTTGAACAAATCAAATTTATTTTGTGATAAATTATAATTATGGCACATTTGTTGCAGCGGCGAAAACTTCATTACGTTGATACGAGGCGTGGGGAGATAAAATGTAACAGATTAACTGATTGAGGATCAAAAAAAATTAGTTTAGCGAGTATATTTTCACAATCAATATCATTTGTTATTAGTTTTCTGAGGAAAACTAACTGATGATTAATGCGGCGATTTTCTAATGATTCAAATGAATGCCGCGAAAGTAATTCCTCCTGCGAAAATCCAATCAATAGCTAAGTATTATCTGCCCTATAACTAAGATATTTTAGAAAACGTCTTTGTATCATCTCTAAATTGTTAATATGACTGTTGAAATGGGGACACCACGTAATGGAGGCATTTGATAATATTAAAATTTTGAAACACACGAGTATTTCGTATCACAAAACCTAGAGATCTGAAGCTTTTAGCTACTATATCATTTACATGGGCTGAAAATGATAGGTTGGGATCGAAAATTATGCCAAGGTCACGGATGGTATTGGGCCTCTGTAGAATTACTTCATCATTCAAATAATCATATTTGATAACATCGTGTCTAAGAGAAAAGGACGTAAGCATTACATTTAGTAGGATTTAATGGAAGATTGTTCCGTGAACACCAAATATTAATTTTGTTTAATGCTAATTGTAGTTTATTACAATCATCAGGACTTGTAATGGTACTGTATATTTTCATATCGTCCGCATAAAGTAAGCAATTCGCCTCAATGTCATTTAGGATATCATTAATATATACATTATAAAGTAATGGTCCTAATATGGATCCTTGAGGAACCCCTGAAGTGACTGATATTATAACAGATTGTTGACCATAACAGTGAACAAATTGTTTTCTCTCTGCGAGGTAAGATTTGAAGAAGCATTTCAAATTTTTTGATAGACCAGAGTTATGTAATTTATTATTACATATTAGATATTGGACAGGCAACCGGAGGGCGAGTCATAATCTGGGCCTTTGAGTAGTACAGAGCCCCCTCGTAGCGGCCAAAGTGACCCCATATGGACAGGGGCGGCGATATGGGGGTGGGGCAAAATCGAAAAACTTTTGACAAAGCAAATGGATAAAAATGAAGTAGCTTTGAAGGTAATACCCTAATAATATAATAACATTTTTTTGCCAGCCGAAACACACGGGTCGTTTTTGCACCAACGAATAAAAAAAACAAGAAAAAAAGTTATGAAGCAACCGCTTCAACATTGGTGAGCATACTTATTGACACCACCAAACATTGGGAAAAAATTGCCATCCGATCCTGATGGGCAGTTTCGGAGAAACAATCCCTCAAAGTCGCCGAAAAACCCCTTTTTTCGATTATTTCAACAATAATTTAAAAAAACACACTAAAAATTTGTTGAAATCGGATGGCGTTCGAAATTTATACTGTCCTAAGTACAAATAATAGTGTTTATCAATGCCATTCGATTTTGATTAAATTAACCCCTATTTAGCCACCCCCCAAACCTCATTAAAATTACAATAATGCCATACGCTGCACAAAATTGTTGAATATCCTTTTTAATGAATATTTACCGACTGCTTGGACTTTTAAAGTCTGTACATGCTCATTATGTGATTTTTGTGATATGTGATTTTTTCAAAAATCATCCCCATATAATGCGACAGCCGCAGTGAACCTTTAAAATGTTTTCGAATTTGGAGAAATGTATCTTAGCTTTTGCCTAGCTCATTATTGTATAAAATAGATAAAAGGGGCATATCTTTATTTATTTACAAAAAAAGCAAAACATTCTAAACAAATATAATTATAAAAAGAATAAACTAATATTTCAAATTGCGCCGTGTATGAATACCAAACGCAGCATGTTTATACAACATAATTTATATAAATTAAAAAAAAAAAAATATTAATCGATTTCTTCGCACTTTTCGCACACGATTTTTCGTAAGTAATATCATAATAGCTTACAAAACATACTACCTATTATACATGCAATCATAATACATATGTAGGTATTAATTTGAAAACTGAAAAACATGTAATTTATTTAACCACGAAATACTACAAACTTAATTATTTATGGTACAATTAAAATATAAATTGCAATTTTGGTACACAGTAGGGGTATTGTTTGTATATTTGTTAACTCATTGATAACGTTGTGTGTAAGTAAATCATTAATGATGTTGATGTATCTAGCTGTACAGTGAGAAGCTCGAGGAGTGGCTGCAGGATCTTCTGTTTTCTGATTTTTAGCTGGAGGTTCTGCGGCGTCACTTACAAGGGTGCTGGAATGATGTTGGAATAATGCTCATTATCTACTTGATTGTTCTTTGTTCCATGATGGGTTTACTGTTAAGAATAATCTAGCAGTTGTTACCTTAGATGAACGTTTAACCATTAGACTATCTAGATCCTAACTATTGTTAAAATCAATATATTAAATTCAGAACTCTACGGCATCTGCTCTGATATCAAATCAAAATGTCCCCTAAAGACTAGGATATAACTGCTGTTTCCACTCCGACAGGTTATTATCAGTTCAATCGTTTGCCATTTGGATTACGTAATGCTCCAGCCACATTCCAAAGTCTTATGAATAATGCTTTGTCTGGTATATAAAACGTAAAATGTTTCGTATATCTTGGCGATATAGTCTTCGCAGATAACTTAGAAAATCATAACAAAACGCTTGCAGAAGTTTTCCAAAGACTCTCTGAATTCAATCTTAAGATACAGCTTGATATATGCTAATTTCTACGTCATGAAGTAATGTAACAGTTTCGAATTATCCAGTGACCAAATCTCCTAAAGATATCAAAGCTTTTTTAAGATTAGCAGGTTATTACCGTAGATTTATAAATAATTTCAGTACTCTATCACAACCGCTTACTAAACTACTAAAGAAAGATGCAGTATTTAATTGGACAAGCTTGCAGCAAGAAAATTTCGAAAAATTAAAATCACTCCTATGTTCAGAACCACTTTTGGAATATCCCGATTTGTCTCAAACTTTTTGTTTAGCAACAGACGCAAGTAATTTCGCCATAGGTTCCGTACTATCACAAGGACAAACTCCTAACGACTTACCTATTGCATACGCAAGTAGAACACTAAATAAAGAATCTATTCTACAACAGAACGCGAACTTTTAGCAATTGTTTGGAGATCTAGACCATTAGACCTTCTTGTTGGGGACCAGCCATTTAATATTGGCCATTTTTTTTCTCCACCCTGGGCCGTTTTATTGAAGAGGGGATCATATTCTACTCTTCCTAAAAAGTAGGATTTTTGAAAATCAGTTATTTAAAAAAATATGTAATTATGTTAGGTACCTGTTTTAATCCCAGGATTATCCACTTCCTCTTTGAAATAATGAACTCTGCATAATAACTCTTCGTTCCATAATAAAACCATTGCGTAATATTCTTCTAATTTTAATGAAGAGCTCGATTTTCTTTTATTGGCGCACATCTGCAAATTCCTTCGTTTCGCATTACGAGCTTCCCTACTAGACTTAAACATAATAACTTTAAATGGACCAAAAATTATTTTCCACTTGCATCGGTGTTCCATATTGTTTTCACAGCTAGTTCTTTGCAATTTTCACCGTTTTCTTACGCCCAATCTTTCAGGATTAGGTTTAGTTGCTCTAAACTTGTAGTTTCCAAAAGCTCGTATTTCTTTGCCTGGCAGAATTTCG
The DNA here is from genome assembly GCA_964058915.1 of Tetropium fuscum. Lineage (NCBI taxonomy): Eukaryota > Metazoa > Arthropoda > Insecta > Coleoptera > Cerambycidae > Tetropium > Tetropium fuscum. The sequence continues at coordinate 98,646 of CAXKVY010000190.1, read as the reverse complement.
TAAACTATTTCCATATTGACGTATGGGTTTTAACGGTACTGTACGGTACATTTTCTCAATCGCCAGATCAATATTAGTCATAGAATCAATATTAGTCATAGTCATAGAATCTAAAGCGACTCATTTTCACTACATAAGCTGACTAGCGCTGTTTAAAAACAATATTACAAAAATTATTGACAATGAAATAGGAACATTGTTTGAAGCTGAATTTATAGTTTCGATAACATAAGACATAAGCGGTAAGCAATAAGCCATAAGCAATCTCATGTCATCAGACCATTTATAGTGTCGTTTCCGTAAGAGAATCTGAGATTACGCATGCGCACTAATCCCATATTTTCATTTTGTTCTGTGAATAAACTTCGAACAAGTAAGGAAAATGTTGGATAATATCAATTAAGACAGCTTCCTCGGACATTTTTTAAAACTCTGAACGCCAAATACTTATTTTAAAAAAATTGGACATGTAATATTAATAATTTTAATGTAGAATTTTAGATTAAATTTACGTAGTGTGCATTAGCAGTAATCGTTTCTCTGTGACATATTTCTCTGTGCCACCAACAAGAAAATCTCGGTATTCACACGATGTTTGCCGATTCTTTCTCGAGTACACCCGATTCGGTAACGATATCGGTAAGAAATAAAAATAAACCAAATCTTATCGACCATAGCTTACGTCTTAAGATTACGGCGTACTATAAATGGTTCTTAGTACTTCATTGTGTTTATTTTTGTTACGGCTTATCGTTAAAGCTTAAAGAATATGTTATCGAAACTATAAATTCAGCTTAATTGTACAACAGCTGTCAAATTTTGCCGCTGGTAAACTCGAAAAAACTGCTCACAGGTGCTGTCATACAGTTTTTCTATCTAGAAACCATTTGTGATTCAAATTTGCGCGTTCGTGAGTGGTGGAAAATCTCCCAAATCAAAGTTTACCGAATAAACTTCCGTAAACTTTACGGAATAAATTTCCGTAAACTTTGCCCATACTATGTATTCCTGGAAAAATGTTGTATTTCCTCTTTTAAAATAGATTAGAAAAAAATTAACAGCAGCGCGTGAGTAAGGAAGCATTTCGGCCACAGTTTGTACGTGCGTCCAGTATCCCAATAGTTCGGTCTGTATGAACTGTTCCATGAGACTAGTCAGATGGAAATACTACATCCCTAGCTCTGATGTCGGTCAATTAATTTCGATTTTCTCCAATGCACTTTTGAAGTTGACCTCTAAGACTTGGAAGGATTCCCTTTCCCCAGCTTCCAACACACAAGATCAAAGTTTCACTGAGTATTTTTGTGGAAGCCTGGTTGTTTTTAATATGTTTATAAAAAACCTATAGAATAGACCTTAAAACCAAAATGGCGGCGTCAGCTCCCCCCACACCACCTGATACTTTTTACTGTTTGACAGTTTCATGAAAATAAATACCAATATCCAAAACTCTATGTTTTTCCTTTTTTTCCAATCAGTTTTTCGCCTTCGTTGCTTGGGCTAAATGGAAAGATTTTTCCTGTTATATATAAAATAAATAAGAATATATTATAATCTGGTGTTTCAGCTCATTAACGCCCTGATCATAATATGAGATTTATTTATATACGCTACATCAATTATTATTATAACATCATTCTTTTAGTAATTGATGTCAACTACTATTTTAATGTTCGGTTAAATCAGTAGCTTTAAGGATAATTTGAACTGATTCTGAGTTGAGTTATTACGGAAGCAAATTTTGGTCTATACTATGGTTGCATTAATTGCATTACATGGGGGCAATTAGGGGAGGCAGATCATAAACGTTATCCATCGTAACATGATTCATGACTATTTGGTTGATATAGCAAGGAGATGTTCAACTCTACGTGAGGGTAGGTAGCCCTCAGAAATTAGCTAGTATTCCGCACACGATTGTTCTCCAGATAACTGTGCATTGGGATGATTTAATTGAAATTTAACGTTATTATAATTTTGATTTTCGTTTTCGTCAAGCGAGCAATATTTTTTCTACTGACGCATGCCGTTTGGAAATATTTCATATTTTAATACTAATTTGAGTTAGGAAAATTCAAACGTTGGCTAATAAGAAAAATTATTTCCGTCTACCTATTATGATATTTATAATACAAACACATTGCCCCATATACTGTCCGCTTGGGTAACGAAATTCTTCTCTTGGTCCGGTGACGGACCAGATCATCGAGTAGATTATGTTGTCCAGTTTTTTGTTTTTTTTAATTCTTTATAGTTCTAATTATGCTAAAAAACTGAATTTCTTATCTAAAAAAATTTCTTATTTCACTGAATTTCTTATGTAAATGAAATTTCATATACTAAAAGGCATTAAACAAATTTCTTTATACCAGTAGATATTTTTTTCGTTGATAATGTTCTCATCATTGTCTAAAGGGCCACACTATGGAATTATTCCTACCGTGACCTGTTATTTTAATCAGTCTTTGCTCCGACATTCCTTGCCGCCAGGCCACATTTTCTTTCTTATTTCGTATATTAAATGCCGAATTTTTTAAAATAGATGCTGTGTTTTAAGTGGAAATAAATTAATTTATTACGTAGTTCCTTTCACTATAAAACGTAAGAAATTGTTTCCATGTGTAATTTTTGTTTTCACTTGCAAAATTTCACGATGCGTTTTATGGTACTAATTTTATAATTGATTAACTTTGGAATAGAACATAAATTCTAATTTCTTGTTGACACAACTGTTAGAAATTATATTATATCGAAATTATATAAAAACCAAAAAAAATACCATATTATTTATTTTTTACTATGAAAGGTGATTATTCTGCATCAGAAATGGGTGATCTCCTACCGAGTAGGTTTATAGAAAAATATGTATGGATATGTCTGCGTCGAAAAAACTTTTTGGGTGATAAAGCTTAAGTAACCTGTGTATGAAATCCTAACATTTGGTAGCTCCATTCTACATGATCAAAATGTAAGTGACGTCGAGCTTGTTATCCATCATAATTCAGTGGCGGCTCGTGACTAAAGCCTCAGGTAGGGTAGACAAACTAAATATTGATATTAAATTTGGTCCGCGAAGCATTAATGGCGCCTTTAATAGAATTTTTCAAACTTTCAAGGTCAAACTTTCATTTCAATGAAAAATCCATTTACAAAAAATTACAGGGTTTCACAAAAATGATTTTTGGAAAAAGTATCAAACTTTTTTGAAATAATATTTATTCACGAATTACTTATGTTTTAAATAAATTGAAATAAATAAAATATATCTTATTAGATTGTTAAATATTTGTTATAAACCTTGCAGGCTGGGAATAAATGCTTTTTGATCAAAATCTAAACTGCAAATTACAACGCAAAAAATTACAAAATACGAATATTACCAATAGGATAAGAAATATTTAAATATGTAAGGTAATACCTAATCAAATCACGTCAATCACGAACGACAAGACGAAAAGCCGAAAAATCGAAGGAAAAACTAAATCCACGTACCTACTACCCGGTATTGTATCTTGTATCTGCACAATACAACTGTGATCTAAACTCTAAACTGAAAACAGAAAACAGTGAAATCTGAATTCTTAATCATATGACTTTGTAACACCAATCACTAATTAGGGGCTGAAGCTGAAGGGCGCGAATCGTGGACGTTACATCACTCAAACCGCACCGATGGGCAAGCCTGTAGCATAATATACAAAATAATGCACGAAACAGGTGCGCCTGCACTGAATTCCTCTTCAAGTCGGTTTAAGAAGTCTATTTTAATTAAAAATCAAAAAATATATTTCCCATTACTTGATTGATGGGGTATCGTTACTTATTAGTTTCAGTACTTGTTAGATTTTAGATTAGAGATTAGCAATTACTAGATACATAATTATATAAAAATCATAGGTAAAAAGCTAAAGAATGAAGGGCGATATTATTTTCGTAGGTATATCGATATGCAAAATAATTAGTTTCCTACACGCCTAACCTATAGGTAGGTTATAATAAATACTTCGATTAATTGGTTTTTAATAAATATTAAATACCGTGGTTTTAATACTAGATCAAATTTTAAATCCCGTACAATTTAGTGGTAATTATAATAATAAAGTTTTTATTATTATAATTACGTATCCCTTCAATTGTACGGATTTAAAATTTCATCTAGAACCACGGTTTTTAATATCTATTATGAAGTTTTAAGACAAACAATATTAGTTCAGCAAATAGTTACTTTGCCGCTTCAGAAAAGTGACGGTCGACCGGCGCAGGTCAGCCTACGGGCAAGCCCATCTCAGACTGTCTCAGGCTGGATACAACTTAGGCATACGTTTACCGTTTCGTTCGCACAATCGTATACCTCGAACGTATATCGCGAATTAATACATACAGGCCTGCTTGTCATCTACGGTCTTGTCCATAGCGATGATTAGCAAGTCTCCCTCGCGCTATGGGCAAACAGATCGTACCTATTACTAATTTATTTCGGGTGCGTAACGAGCCAAATTTATATCGGAATGTGATTACTGATTAATAATATATTTTTTACTTTTTATTTATAATCTTACTTAAGACTTTTAAATATCTGTTATGCTAACATTCTACATCATAATCAAAAATTTTTTTTGAATATTGTTTTTTCTTTTATATTTATACCTTAAATCCTAGCTCCCCACCTCGAGGAGCCGCCGCTGTCATAATTCCCAAATCATTTATGGAGGTCATACTATCAAGTCGATTTCCAGCTATTCTGTAACATAATATTTTATTAATACTACGATAAAAAGAGATTGCTTTGCATTTACTCACATTGATATCTATGCAGTTCTTTGAGGACCACTTGGCAAAAGCGTCTAAAAGTCAATCTTGATTTTTTGGCAGTCGTTAATTGATGTAATGTAGCAAAACAGATTCAAATAATCAGCAAAAAGTAACATATTTATGAGAGTAATTTTAATTCGCATGTTATTAATAAAGCTATTAAATAAAAAGGGCCCAAGGTGATCGTCCTGTAGCACACTTGATGTTAAATGGATCTCCTGAGAAGTGGAAACTTTCATTTTGATCAATTCTTCAATTTGATCCTTCCAGTTCTCCCTGCAATATTTTGTTGTCTGGATTAATTTTAAATTACTACGATATATAATATCGTAAAATCGTGAATAATGTTTATAATGAAGTCCATGTATCTATTAGTTGTATTACAGAAGAGTCTAATATAATTATAAATTATTATTGTTATTAAAGATATTTATTCTTTTTGTCTGACAATTAAAAAAATATGGTAAAAGTCATGTCGGCTTCAACAAGAATTCAACTAGATGGTTTGGAGTCGAGCGGTAACGTCTGCGCCGTTACCGCTCGACTCCAAACCATGTAGCACGCAAAAAGCTGGCACGACGGCTGTTTTGCATGGCGTCGGAAAATTGGTTCCGCAGCAAATAAATGCCTAGGTTGGCCTTTATTCCGCAAAAAGTATACTCGAATTTTAGCGAACAATTTGAGAGGCATTTTGCGGGCGGTTGCTCTAGAAGGGAAGAACATTGGTAGCAACAGTGGTCGATTTATGAACGCTATCGGATTGCACTCACCGAACTAAAATGCAAGACATAAATTTCTACGTTTTTCTGGGGCACAGCGAACGCCCAGGAACGTGTATATTGAATTTTAGCACGGGAGATGGTTTCGAAGTTTTAATAAGAATAAACTGATCCGAGAAGTACGTAGTCGCATTCATTTTTAGTTTGAATATAAATAATAAATATATATCTATCTTCCATGCGAAAGTCCAAGAGTATATTGCATTTGATCGGGTAAAACAAAAATGGAAATAATTAATTAATTAATTAATAATTAACATAATTTTAGTCGGACAGCAAAAAAAATGTAGCGTTGTTTTCGCCATTAAAATTTAAACAATATACAGGGTACCACATATATCTTGGAACTGAAAATTTGCACACAGGCATATTAACTGACCATTAACAACAATAATACGTTGACACTTACAGAATAATTTAGAATGACAAGACGAACAGAATTCTTTGTTTTCCATGGCACACTGCACTCGATGTTAATTTTAATTCAACAATATTTTTAAATATCTCTAAATAACTCAAGAACCGTCCAATTTAGCTATAGCAAACTACATATGGGTCGAAAGGTAATCAAAAAAGGAAGCGAATTGGATTATAAAATACAGTATGTCCCGTTTAAAATAAGACACTTATTGAAGGTCGAAATAGTCAAAGTTTGACATCAGTTATTGGACACCCTGTGAATTTTGGAGCATTTGTAGTTTATACATACCTAAGCTCCATGTTCTTTTAGTACGTGGAACAAAAATTGGTTCTTGAAAGTTACCATAGCGAAAGTTATTAATTTCTAATGTACGGGTTGTTTTCGCATAAGATTTTATTAAAATCGAAATATCTCAAAAACTATTGGTTTTAGGGATAGGGAATAGTATTGAAAGTTACCTTAAAATAACGACTAGAATTCGAATCTGGCATAGAAAATATAGCATGCCATTTAAAATAAGGAAGTTATTGTCGATTTCCAGTATAACCGGAAGTGGCACATACACGGCAATATTTTCATTGAATAGAGCACCCCTGAAAACCCATGTGTGCAAATTTTTAGTTCCAAAATATATGTGGTTTCCCAAAAACGTCTAATAGGACGTTATGCCCTGTATAAAATATCCGTCTGTAGATCCGGAAGCAGCATCTTTTGTTAACAGTCTATCTCCAAAACCAAATGTTCAATTCAGAGGTCAGTAAAAATTCAATCTGTTAGTAGAACAGTGGTAAAAACGAGATTCACAGTCAAGGGCCCCGGGTTTAAATCCTGCACGTCGCACAATTTTCTTTCTATTTTAAATTTTATTATTACTTTTTATGTATCTGCCAACAGTTTGTTGTTGCAACAACGGGTAATAATAAAAATAAACTTAATAGCAGATTTTTTCCTGTAAATGATATATCATACTTCACAAAAATACTTCATACTTACCATACTTCATAATACATGGCTACCATAATTTCTATTATTTTTTTCTATGATTTTGTAGCTTGGTTGAGCCAATGTTATAGTGATCTTAGTTTGGGCAGTTTGATAGTTTTCAATATGCTGTACCAATATGTTGTACCCACTGTAAAACATTCTATAAAAAAATAATCCAATTTGTAGACAGTTTAACAGCAGCGTGAGCAGCAAGTCTCCCTAGGCTTATATTAACCTATATAACAAGTTACTAGACGTCTGGTGCAGATTACAACCTGACCTCTGGTTAAGGCAAATTCAGTTAGTTTGTGGGGACGCTGTCTAATTCAATATATTATGCAAACATAGTCCGGGAGGCACGACAAAATTTTATCGCTCCACATGTGCATATGTGCATTATATGATATTAGTAAAGAAATATGAAAAGAAAAATTGTTTTCGAATTATATGCTTATGAAATAAATTAAGGCATCACCAGAAATGTATTATAAGTTGGAAGTTAAAAATTTTGTGTAACATTTTTCCATTTTCTTTGTCATCTTTTGACGCTCTAGGGTAGTTTCTGTAGAGTATTGATATTGAACTGATTTTTACTCTTGATTTAATATTCAATAACTTAAATCATTTTCATTTTCATTAAATATGTGATAGTGATTTCTCCAATTTTGAAAACAGCCTATGGAGTAAATCAACATGATAAATACATCCAAACTCTAATCACATTTTAGGGTAATCTGTTATTAAAATGCCCTTTATTGATTCTCCTTCGTCTGTTTATTATTAATAGGCTAGGCTATTAATAGCAGTATTTTAGCATATGTTTTAGTATTTTGTGGAATTCGCTCACAAATAATATAAATGGCAATGGGTCGGACAAAGACAATGCGAAACAAAATCGCGATGCATAAAACAAAGAGAGACAGTCAGGACGATGCAATGAACATGTTCGCTATGATTGGTCAATCATATTTAATATTACAGCAGAGTAAATAACAGTCACAAATTTAGTATTACTACAAATTCAACGCGGACAAGTGAAATCGATAATTATAGAGTAATTAACTCATATAAGCTTACAATATTAGCAAAGATATCAAGCAAAATCAAGATTATAATAGCCATAATAATAAATGAAGTCGAGATTATAATAGCAACGTAATCTCGCTGTACATTGGAGGAAAAATTAATAGACAGCTGAAAAGTGTTTTAAGTGGTGTGAATAGCCAAGATGTACTTTGAAATTAAACAATGTTTGTGATTGGGCCAAATTAAAGTACACATATGGTAACCAGGATATTATGCTTTTGTTTCTAAAAACCCATATCCTTAGTGATATGTAATAATGCGAAAGGCTAAGGTAAATGGCATTCAAAGCAATAGCCACGAAATTGTTGTTTCCAGTAAAAAAATTTAAAGAAATTTGTAAAAAAGATTATGTAAAGTTTGTAAATGTTAATAGTAGTATAGAAAAAGTAATAGTAGTATAAAGTGTATCGACGTATATGAAGAGCTTGTATCCAGAATCTAGAGATTTGTTGTGAGTTTAACAAGATATAGGTTGATAAGAAATCATAGATCTATATGGTTGCAAATATACTTTAAATTTCAATATGCATATATACATATCATCATAAAAATTAAATGATTTTACAATGCCTGGGTGGTAACAAGGCCCACCTGACGCCCTTTAATTAACGTTTAAAACTACAGTTAAAGCTTTGAGGGTAAAGTTAATGTAGTAATATGTGATATTCTTACACATAATAGTCCAAGAAAATTGTTAAATGAAGAAGTAGGAAATAATATTTCTCCTTTTCGACTACTTAGAGAGTTCTCATTGTACTTATATTTACTGTCACTTATATTTAAAGATATTGGGGATGTAATATATATATATGTATGGCTGCTGCACATGGCTTTAATGATTGTCGTGAAACAGATCGTAGGTACCCCATATCATAAAAATAAGTCGTTGACGTTGTTATCGGAAATTAGAAGTGGCCGCTACAAAAGAAACGCTTTAAATGTTAATGGAAAACTACTTTATGCGACCATTAGTGTAATAACTTCTATCCTGCCTCCGATATTTAACTCAGAATGCCTTCCGACGTTTCAGGATATATCCCATTTATCCGTTCCATAATGACGATATAATTGCGGAGTAAGAAAATGATCGTTCCGCATCTTTGTATAAGTGAGAAAGTAAGTAGTTTCATGTCCTGATATCTGAAAGTTACTCATATAAGATTTCATTTAATTGCATTCTAAAATTATCTTCAGTATGACGGAATATGATAAAAACTTCAGAAATGAATAATATAATGGGTGTCTCAAAATTAACGCAAGATTTGAATTTGAATAAATAAAAAACACAGTTTTTAATCTTTTGATTGTTATTTTTTTATCGAATCATACAGTACATAGGATAGGGTTATTTATGGAGTAACACATCGGGCAAATGGCCTCCATGGCTTTGCATGCACATAGGTACGCACTCGTTTGTCGAATTTTCCCGTGACCATTCTGCCTAAATGCGGCTGAATTTCGTTGATGTAGCGTTGAATCTCCTCCTTTAATGCACGGGTGGTTGTGGGCCTGTTGATATAGACCTGTGATATCAAATCACCCCATAAAAAGAAATCTAATGGTGTTAAATCACACGATCTAGGGGGCCAATTCTGATCACCGAAACGAGAGAGTACGTCTTGTCTTGTCTTGTTGAAACCACATATTGGCCATATCAATCTCATCCAATTTCGGCAGAAAGAACTGGGTTATCATGTCGCGATATCGAGCACCAGTAACAGTCACTGCCTGACCAGCCTCATTTTTCAAAAAAATATGGTCCAATTATGCCTCCAACCCAAATCCACACAATCAGAATCCCAAAATCGTCAATTTTGGCTATTAACAAAGCCATCAAGGTGAAAATGTGCTTCATCGCTTAGGATGATGTTGCTCGAAAAATCACCATCCATTTGTTCAATAATGTTCAATAATCCATTCAACGAACTCTCTTCGCTGTGCATGGGCATTAGGCTTCAGTTGTTGCGTTAATTGAATTTTGTAAGCATAGAGACACAGATCTTTAGTGAGTATACGCTGTAGCTTCTTGAAATTTGCAATTCTTGTCCACGAAGCCGAATTGAGGTTCCTTGATTGTCACCGACACTCCCACGCACTGCTTCGATATTGACATTTGAACGGCTTGTTCTTGGACGACCAGTGTGTTTGGCGTCTCCAACGGATCCAGTCTTCATCAACTTTCAATTAATCTCTTCGCAGTTGACGAAGTTATACACTATTCCGTATTTTGTATGAAATTTTCGAACTGCGGCCGCCAAGCTTTCATTATTTTTGAAATATTGTTCAATAATGAAGACACGTTGTTCTATTGTGTAACGCTCCATTTTTACTAACCGTAAACTGTCAGCTATCGAATTGTTTTTTGTTTAGGGTTGCCAACACTATACAGCATAAATGGCGGAAAATTCAAATCTTGCGTTAATTTTGAGACACCCTATATATATAATATTAATAACACAAATGACAATAACACAAATTCATACGATAATCGAGAAAAGGTCAATAAATACAAAGTAGTGAAATATGTTCATAATAGCATTATAACACGTAAAACGTAAGGACAAATTAGATATTTTTTTGTAACATGAACATATAACGACAATATCACAGATAATTTAAAATAAATTCGATAAATAGATAATTTCTTACTGGTATAAATAAATAATAATAAGATCTAGAAAATCTCTAGATCTTATTATGATTTAACTCCCTATTTTTTACATTAGGACTTTTTCTTCAAACCATCTATTACGGATGGCTTGGTGGCAAAGTCTCTTTACAATTTTGATGTATGATAGCATGGCCTAGGCCTGCCTAGGTCACCCATCTTGCTTAACTGCGAAGGTCGAAATCTTACCGGTCAAGTCTTGCGGCTAGGCAATCCCTTTAACATTGGAAATGTTTATGTTTTTATATGGGGGCCAAGTTAGAGGTTTTCGTTCAAGGCCAAAAGACAGCGGTGTCGCGATCGAGTGACGCAATACATATAGATATCGCAGCGCTCGGCCTTCTAGCGGCGTGAAGAGTACTGGGGAGTTCGGAGTATTTAGTGCAGCTATATTGGGAGAGGTAGCGTATTGATAGTAGTGTTGGGAATAATCGGGATATCTTCATAATCATAACTATAATGTTCATAAATTTAATAATTCGAGATATATAATCGAATTTATTAAGGATGAACTGATTAAAATTCGAGTTGTTTAATCTAATTTGTAGTATATACAACATGAGTAGGTTCCTATAATGAATTATGATAGCACCGCCAAAGGAAAATGAAATCATAAATCACTAAATAAAGGATGCTGATATAGCTAATGAGCGGCGGCATTTAAGAATGTACATTAGGCAGCATACACATTTAAAAGAGTAAACTGATGAATTTGAATAATGAATTTATTATTTAAAATATTTCTTATTTATAATTTTTTTTAATAAAAAAATTATATAATTATTGCCCACTAAGAAAGTAATAGTATAATGTAATGTGTACACATTAATATTACTGTAATTAAGCATTAGAAAAATATAAGGAACACTAGTGAGTAAGTCCTTAGATATAAATGTAACAGTAGCAAATTAGGTTAGAAAAATATTACTCATTGATCTAAGTTCAGATCAGATCGTAATTACAGTAAATGCCATTGGTGTTTGTATAAAAAAACTATATATTAAATTAATACACTGTTTAACTGATAATAAGTTTTTAATAAGTTGTTAAATATAATGATACCAGGCATATTTTTAATATTCTAACGTTCACACCCTCGCATATCTAGTAAATCAGCATTAATGTTTACAAACAAAGTGGACCCAGTCGGGTGTTGGTTCAGCCTCTCCGAAACCACGAGGCATCCGGTGACAGAATTATGGGGCACTTGGGCTTAGGACATGTTTATCCCAAATAACTCGTTAATTATGTTTATTATACGGGGTAGTCAAAAATTACAAAATCTTAAAATTCGGTAAGAGTAAAGTTTGTACTTTTTTCATAATAATAATGATTATCAATATTTCTTTAAGGATTTTCATACTGTCACAGCATCTTGATCGATAATAATAAGTTTTCTTGTCTTCTTTTCATAGATCATGGCATACCTCGCTATAAATTAATATACACAGTATTTACGAACAAAAATTATCGAATGTCGATGCATTTCATAAACAATGAAATTATTAGCCATAATTCGGACAATTTTTGAAATGGAGAAAAGGTCATTTATAGGTAATATTGTAGTTTTATAATATTATTCATTTCGTAATTTTATGAAAAGAATAATTAAATAAACGTGCTCGATCCCTTTGACGCTACTCGACTACTATTGCCATAAATTTTAAACTGAAAGAGATATGGACCTCCGGCTTCCTTATTTGGGCTATTAAAAAGTAAAAAAAAGTTATAGGGTTACATATGATTTTTTTTTGAGAAAAGGGGCCGAATATGACGTTGCTTTGAATAGCGCCTCCTATTCTAATGCCAATGTAACTATCATATCTTAGCGTTCACATACAGCACCTAGAGCTGTGACCTTAAACCCTCCTTCATACGTAGATATCTCCTACACGATAAAAAAGACGTACAGGTGAAAAGGGACTAAGTTTTACTGCAATTAGCATTCAGCAGAGCTGCCAAATAGTGCCCAGATGATATACTCGATGTTAATTCGAACGCGTTTTGTAAACAAAGTGGCAATCCGTGGGCTATTGAGGACACTTCGCGATGCCTATCCATGTTCTATACCATGCCAATATAACTATCATATCTTTTCGCATACAGCACCTAGAGCTGTGACCTTGAACGCTCATTCATACGTAGATATCTCCTACACGATAGAAAGGACGTACAAGTGAAAATGGACTAAGTTTTACTGCAATTAGCACGCAGCATAGCTGCCAAATAGTGCCCAGGCGATATGCACGTTAATGCGAACGCGTTTTGTACGTAAAATAGCAATCCGTGGGCTATATAGGACACTTCGCGATGTCTATTGTTGTATTTTGTTGTATTTTCGGTTTTGTGTTTTCAGCGGGACCGCGGCGAGCCGTCGCGAGTTCCATGTTCGCGCGGTAGGCAGAGCTTATCCGCATGACAGATTGAGCTGTCATATTTTTTTTGGAATGTCAGATTGAGATTCTGAGATTCTAATCAGAAAAAATAGCACGAATTATTTATCTCATTTATCGTTCTTCACGTTTGTCACGTGTATCGTTTCAACAATTTAATTTATTTAGTGTTATCGGTCACACTCGACTTCGGTTAGAAGCTGTCTGGTGACGCATTTTCCCTTGTTTTGTCCTCAATTCCTGGGATCGTGTTTTTATCTTTATTTGCGGTTAATAGTAGTTGTGGTGTTTGACTGCTAAAAGTTGGGGCCGAGCTCTTAATACTAAGTGATAGTACCGCGACGGAGCCTGGACGTCTGGAAAACGCCGTAAGCCCGAATGGAATGGTTTTTATATTTCGGACTGTTCTTTCCGCTCTTAGGAGGCCCTCGTGCCTACGCATCCGGAGAAAGAGTCCATACAGAGGTCCAGTAGCCTGAAATTACTGGTGGCGCCCTCTTTTATTAATTCCTAACAATATTTAGAGGTAACTTTTTTCTTTTTCAAATTCTTAATTACATATTATTCCATGGATAATTAAACTTCCCCTACAGAATTCTAGTTCCCGTGGGATAGGGGCATTTATAAAATCCTATTTAGAATATTATTATCGGGACTAGAACACTATCCATGTTCTATACCATGCCAATGTAACTATCATATCTTAGCGTTCGCATACAGCATCTAGAGCTGTGACCTTGAACGCTCCTTCATACGTAGATATCTTCTACACGATAGAAAGGACGTACAAGTGAAAATGGACTAAGTTTTACTGCAATTAGCATGCAGCATAGCTGCCAAATAGTGCCCAGGCGATATGCACGTTAATGCGAACGCGTTTTGTAGGTAAAGTAGCAATCCGTGGGCTATATAGGACACTTCGCGATGTCTATCCATGTTCTATACCATGCCAATGTAACTATCATATCTTAGCGTTCACATACAGCACCTAGAGCTGTGACCTTGAACGCTCCTTCATACGTAGATATCTCCTACACTATTCTAATCCACAAATTTAATTTAAGTTGTTTCTAAGAATAATAAATCGGATTAAATAGCCCTTTATGATGAGCCATCGTTTGTTAAATTCAGAAGGCAAACTCAAGTTCATTTTAAAAATTCCACTGTTACAATTCTACAATTCAACTGTTAAAATTCACACTGTTGCAATGGTACCTGATTAGAAAATAAAATTTAAACAAAATTTGTAGAGGAATCTCTGTCCCATGATAGTCCAAGAAGTGTATTTCCGACCTACCTTGTACCCCTTGCCCACATAAGTTTTTACTCTTATTAGATACATCGTCATAACCAGATGATTCAGAATTTTTGCTCGATATTACAGCCACCATTTCTTCTTGGCAAACAGGAGACGACAAAAATATTTTTCAATGGAAGTGTTTTAAAGGTCTCCCAAATTATACAAGCAAGGATCTTGAACAAGCAATTATGTGAACTGCTTCTAAAGTGTTTTTTATTACATAATAGTAATTATAACTTATTTATAAACCTCGCAGAACTGCATAACGCTACGGCATCATTAGTGTCTGCATCCCACCGTCAAATTTACCAGAGTACTTCAAAGATTCATCACCTTAAGTGTATTACATCTAACTGCTTTCATAAAAGTAATTTCCGCAAATCCCAGGCACCACTAAAATGTCAGTAAACTTAAGAGCCCGCTTTATTTGAAACTTCCAACCTCGAACTACTTATGCAAGCTCCAAAACTAGCTGAATTTCTGAAATATACGCCAGTTCTGGAATCGAGCACGTTATTTGAATGACACAGGATGCGACCTATACTGCAGTTTATATCACCGGAAGGGAATGCTCGCCGAGAGTTATAAACTGAGTTATACATCCAACAGGTGACTCTGGATTGTTGTATGTAGAGGTAGTAAAAGCGGCGGAATAACAATGCATCATTAATAAAATTAATTATAATTAAATTCCCTACAATGGGGCACATAATAGCCTTGCAGCCTATTAATTCGAGCTATCAAATTGAAAGAAAGGATAATATATCGATGAATCATTGATGTGGCGTAATATTTCATTCAAACAAATTTAACATACCTCGACAAAATACCCTCGTATTTTGTCATCAGAGTGATCATTCCTTATTTACTATTAGTATTATTAGTATTACTACGAAACAATATATATATATATATATATATATATATATATATATATATATATATATATATATATATATATATATATATATATATATATATATATATATATATATATATATATATATATATTCAACAATAACAAATTTAACTAAATTTAAGTATACTTGGAAATCTATCAAGAATTGTTGTCGTCTTAATGGAGAATAAATAGGACTGAAGACCGAACTGTAGATTTTAATTTAGATATTTTATTAAATTTACTTGAAGATTTTAGTAGATGTTTTTCGACTCTTTAAAATAGCTTTACATCCTATGTTTATTCATAATAAATATCTTCAACTACACTGCTGGCCAATAGGTTGGAATAATTCAAATTTTTAGGGTAAGTTTCGATACATATATCTTCTGAACGATATGGAATATCAAAATACGGATTTCAGGACGTTTTTGGAAATTTCATCGACAAAAACTGGTCTGAATATCAATTTTCCATTATGCTCAAAAAAGGAATATACGGGGGTGTAAACTAAACCCCTAAAAAAATCAAAATTTCATTCTTACCGAGAATTTAGGAAAACCAAAATCGAGTTAAATTTTTTATACCGGGGTAATCTATGGACCAATTCGAAAAAATAAATTTGGCCGATTTTTGATATCTCGCTTATTTTTGAATATACGGCGTTTTTATTGAAATTAGGACAATTTTTTGGAAATGTATCTCTTACTTTTTAAAAACAAAGTAAGTAATGGATTTTTTTCTTATTTTCAAGTAAGCTTACATGCCTCTAGCTGCCTCAGTAGCTAGAATTGACATTTCTTATACAGGGTGCCTGCGAAAACATTTAATAAGCATGTGTCACGAAAAATCTGTATATTTAAATAAACTGTGTGCAGAACCCTGTATGATTAAAATGAACGATAATTTTAAAATTTTAAAACTGTGAAGGGAAACCTTAGAAAAATATCTCGAAACGGTTTTTTATTTTTCTTGATCGGATGAGTATTATCATAATTTACAGTTTCGTTGTAATTACACGGTAAATCCCTATATAAAACATTTAAAAAACTTGCGGTAGTAACGATTAGCTGGTGATTATGATAATACTCATCCGATCAAGAAAAATAAAAAACCGTTTCGAGATATTTTTCTAAGGTTTCCCTTCACAGTTTTAAAATTTTAAAATTATCGTTCATTTTAATCATACAGGGTTCTGCACACAGTTTATTTAAATATACAGATTTTTCGTGACACATGCTTATTAAATGTTTTCGCAGGCACCCTGTATAAGAAATGTCAATTCTAGCTACTGAGGCAGCTAGAGGCATGTAAGCTTACTTGAAAATAAGAAAAAAATCCATTACTTACTTTGTTTTTAAAAAGTAAGAGATACATTTCCAAAAAATTGTCCTAATTTCAATAAAAACGCCGTATATTCAAAAATAAGCGAGATATCAAAAATCGGCCAAATTTGTTTTTTCGAATTGGTCCATAGATTACCCCGGTATAAAAAATTTAACTCGATTTTGGTTTTCCTAAATTCTCGGTAAGAATGAAATTTTGATTTTTTTAGGGGTTTAGTTTACACCCACGTATATTCCTTTTTTGAGCATAATGGAAAATTGATATTCAGACCAGTTTTTGTCGATGAAATTTCCAAAAACGTCCTGAAATCCGTATTTTGATATTCCATATCGTTCAGAAGATATATGTATCGAAACTTACCCTAAAAATTTGAATTATTCCAACCTATTGGCCAGCAGTGTAGTTGTGTCAAGAACGGGATGAAACTAATGATGATATTTTTCAGAGCCTGAATATTATCATATTGCACAAGGTACACAATCCGTATGATTTAGAACCTGGAGCCATTTTTGTGCTATATGCCTACGCACTTTATTCTTTTGGCTGGTAATAAAATTTTATTATGATAGAAATGTAAAAATTGCATCTAATTGACGTCTGTTAGTCCAGCAGCCATTATGTCTTGTTACCTTTTATTATTCCATAGCCCCCTAGAAGTTGTTGGTTATTGTTTTGCCGAAAATAATAAATACATTTTCTATGCTCGAATTTAAGTAATATTACCAGAAATAAATGATATTCCACCAATATTATTGGAGCAATATTAGTGGTACCAATATTAGTTGATCAAAGTTAATAAGAACTGAAAATATAATCTGTTTTTCAGTTATGTATAAAAAGTTCATGTAATTAAACTTAGAAAATGGTGTTATTTCACTAAAAAGCCTACTGGCTTTTCAGAAGCTTCTTTTAAGAGGTTGAGATCACTGGCGAGGTCATTTAACTCATCCTGGTTGCAACGTGAGGAATTGATGACATCCGCTCATAATCACTGTCACCTTCATTAGTATCATAAGCGGGATCAGTAGAGGGACAACAATTGTCCTCACAGAGCTCCGGTAGTTGGTGAAACGTTGAGATCGGCACTTCCTCTGAGTCTTGCAGAGACTAAATCGGGATAAGTTCACTTTCTACGGTTGTTTCGATTCATTCCAGTGATATTTACTAGGCAGAAATAGCAGTCGTCGAAGTGGTTTTTGGGTTCTCTCCAAACCATCAGTACGCCTAAGTTCAGTATGCCGTTTTACAGACCTGACACGGTGCCAAGGTTATCGTTATCTTGATCACCAAGCCTAACACCAAAGTATCCATGATAAGCTCTCTTTACAAAGTCAGTAATCCTAATCCACCTAATCCACTTCTTTATAGCCTTCGGAATTTCTCTTCTCGATCACCTATAAGCTCACTTTGGATTTTTTAGTATTATCTGGAAGTACACGTTGCACTTCTTTCCTAATAATATCTTGATTTTTGTTTTCATTTGTCTGGAAGTCCCCCATTCTATTAACTTGATCCATCGTTTCAACATTAACTGTTTCTTCAAGTCTTCTTGCATTCGCATCTGAACTATTTGATTACCTTTCAATGACATCATAAAACAATATTTCTGTAGACTATCAGACTATCATCTTGTTGGTTTCGTTTTTTACAGATTTAATTTTGCCGTAGAACTTGCCTATTGCTGTTTGATTGGTTAACCTATTAAAGTTCCTATTATTATTAGTATAAAAGGCCTCAGTGTATATGCGTTTATGTATAATACACGGTTATTACTCAAAAAGGCAATTTTTTAGCTCTATATAACTATAATATTCATAACAATATAATTTTACGGCATTTGTAAAACCATACGCATTTTTCATTTTGATCGCAAATGTAAATGCTAACAAGGACAGTGTAAAGAGCACAATCTTCGTAGGGAGCGCAGAAAATACAATATTGCCTGAATATTAACACGCACAATATGACGCTCAGTGGCGCAGCGCCTACTACCGCATTTCACGCTTAATCTAGTTTTATAAAAATGAAAAATGACAGCTCATAAGATATTATTTATCTCATAAACCAATGAATGAAACTGTATGGCTAATGTTTAATGTCATATTGTTACGTGCAAGCAGGAAAAAATATAAATGATACATTTAATATGAGAAAATAAAAACCATGAAGATATAACGATATGACTAGGCAGGGGAGGAGAGGAGAGAAAAGGGAAGAATACAAAAAAATAATTAAGAGACGAGAGGGAGTAATAATTATGGCCATAGAGAGGCCTGTTTGCATCGCAGCATTATTTCCAAGCATAATATACTGATTGATGCAGTGAAGCGAAAAAATAGTTCATATTTAACTTATTAAACATACACAAGTCCAAAATACTACATGTCGATTGACCAGCTTTAATTCATATTTTATGATGGATTTTAGGGGCATTTAAAGTAAACGCCACTGCACTAGAACGAAGAAAATCCCCGTTTTGCAAATGCAATAGTCGCAGGGGTGAATGGGTAACATCTCGGGCAACATTAACTAAGAAAATGCCTTGCTGCTCCCCAAAGAGCGTTTGCAGATAAACAGCTTTCCACCCTATTATTAAAATAATCCCGCGGTGATTAGTTATCAGAGCTTCCTGGGGAAAATATCAAAGAACCTGCATGGGCTTCGAGCATTACCCAGCTCCAGGTACATTTTATTTCCGTCGAGGCATTGTGTTCCCAGATTGTATTTGCTTCTAGAGACAAAAGTAATTTTAACTGCAAAAGAGATGGAAAAGTGGATAGGTACTGTAGAACAATGGCGTACCGCGGTATAATAGGTTCGTATATCTGATGGGGAATAGGGTTTCCTTTGGGCGCCACATGATATTGTGTATTACTAAAAATTAAGTTCGGAAGCCACAAATATAATATTCTAAATTTTATGATATCCTTTATGTTGCGAACTCTACTAAAACCTATAAATATTTAAAAAAATGTTATTAGGGGACCAACAATTGACATATTTTTATAATTATATCATCATCTGATAATGAAAATATATAAATAATGGGCGAAAAATACAACTAAAGGTACTAAGGAGTATAAAATAATAATTAATAATGGTTATCAAATAAATATATATAAAATGTCATAAAGTCATTGAAATAACTTACCAATATATATATATATATATATATATATATATATATATATATATATATATATATATATATATATATATATATATATATATATATATATACATATATATATATATATATATATTAGCTTTAAAATTTTTTGCTATTCATATTTGTTTTGTCAAAAGTAATCTTGGGTTTGTAGCATTTCATTACATAGAGAAATCAAATAGACGAATAATAAGGAAGATATACTTATCAGTGCTGTGCTATCAGTTTCTGGTAATTATATAAAATTGTAATGCCCCTTGTTAGGTAGATAATTGTGATGTTTGTATTTTATATATGGAGGATATAAAACTTGATATTTTATTAGGCTATAAAACAGAACACAGAAAAATGAATGCTGTACTTACTTGTATTGCTTATAACCTCTCCTGATGATGATTTTGCGCGCTAGTCCACGAAGTCAGTGAACAATTTAATTTCATAAGTTATCAAAAATATTTAAAATTGTTTTTTTGTAATTAGTATTAGCATGAAAGTTCTTAACCTCAAGGGAGAGTTCCAAATAGGTGTTACTTTATATTATGAATGGCTCGAAATGTTTTAATTATTTGCTTGTTTTTCTCAGAATCTATACTATGGAATAATAAGTTGCTTTTTTAGCATTGAAACTAGTTTATAAAGTTGGATCAGGCTTGGTCAATGCATGACATACACATTTCTTAACCTTAAAATTAATAGCCCTGTGATAACCTAATCTAACTTAATTATAAATTATATATACGGGATTTATAAAATCCTTATAAATTCTTTTATACATAGTTATATACATATGCACAAGTCAAATATGGTCTAGAACAAATATATAAAGTTTTTAAAATGGGGTTACTACCTTTGTTTATTTTTAATCCAAAGTCTACAAGATCCAAGATCTACAACATGCTGGAGCCCAAAATGGCCTCGGCTTCTTTATTATTTACTTCCCCGAAGTTACACAATAGGTTACTATGTACCTATTTTCTTGGCCCTCTGGAACAATCTCTCCTACCGTATTCTTCTTACCTTATACGTTATGATATGCTACATGGATACGACGAATTTAACCGATGCAAATTTAGATTGTTTTTTACCTTGTTGTAAATATTTTAATCTCCTTTTTTATGTAGTTCCACAAAACTTGTCACTTTCGATTACTCTTGTACGCGAACGAGTAAACTGCTGTTTGGCTCTAGTGGTGGTGTCATCTAGCGGAATATCGCTGCATTACCTCTGGAATGCTGACTGCCCTCGCTGGTATCTTTTTCTACGCCTTGGGATTTATCGCCTCCAATTTATCTCACTTGCTATCTTGCTATCTTTCTTTTCTATCTTTATCTCATTCTATAAAAATTTAGCGTTAAAAATTTGTACATATTTAATACTTTAAATTGCACCGCTCCCCTTCTTAGAAAGATTAAGTCGGGCAGTTTTCGGTTAACATATTTTTTTTCCACTAGGGATTCCTCATTAGCCCAGGGAAAAACAAAGACATTTTCAATGTTAGTATGCTCTCTTAGGTAAGAGCATAGGTAGATTGCCTTCCTTATCAACAATTTGGGCAACAAATTTTTTGGTAAGATTTTTCAGTCTTAAGTTCTACTATTACAAAGTCTTTTTCTTGCATTTCATTACTATTAGTAACGAAATGAAGTGCCAATATAAACATTCCTCTTCTGATCCAGAGTCACTAAAACGCCTAGATCAAGGGCGTTTATTTTTAACAGCTCTTCCCATCCATCATCGGTATCAGTGTCTTATAAATCTTCACCATCTTTTCGCTTTTTCTGTTATTTATTTTTCTTCTTTGTGGCAGCACCTGTCTTGAGGTCTAAGGTTTTCTTTGTTGGTGGTCCTGTTGAATTTTCCTTCTCATATCGAAACTCTTTAAAAATATCTTGCAAGGCCTGTATGCAGCCTGTGATTGTCATGGCACACTTAAATGGAGAACAAAAAATATTAAATTATATAAAATATTGTATATAAAATGCAGGATGTTGTAATATACAGGGTGTTTCATATAAACATAAAAGTTAGTGTCACTTTCCGACGAAACCGGAAAAAAATATTTTTATGTCAAAAATTGCCAAAAATTGCTCATTATGTAACAGAATATCCCAAAGTTCAATCAATTATCCTCAAAACTAAATGAAAAAGGGGGGTGTACCATGATCGCGTTACATCCGATATAGTAGAATTCATTATCAGAATTTATGAAAATATTTATCAGCTAGTAATGAATGTCATATATAAAGGCGCGTTGAAACGAAATATCCCTCGAAAGGAAACGAAAGGAAACTTTTGTCGCAAATTAGATTCAAACTACATTTTAATCCCTCCTGTCGCAAACGATGCGAATAGCAAAGCAATGCAACGCCCATTATTAGTAATAGCTGTTTTCTTCTTTCCTTGTGATGAATTAGCACCAGTCGGTGGAAAATTATACGGATGTCAAAATCTATTTCTAAGTTTGACGACTGTAATGAGAGTGTGGGTAGTAGTTTGCGGAACCTATTGGCGATGAACAATTTAATTAATACCCAGGAAGAGAAGGAATCATCCTCCTTGGCAACTACTAATACGATTCTCAAGTTTGGATTCTGCTGACTGACAAATAAATAGCAATCCCAACAATTTATTAACGTTTATTATTTTCCGCCTCCTCTTCGCGATTGCCTTCTTTGCAGTAAATATCAACTAACTGACGCAGGATTGTTGCTTATAAACCAACTTTTACATTGATGTAGCTACGAAGAAATATCTGTGTGCCTCTTTATGGTTATTAACAATGTTAGGTACTTTGCTGGGCATTTAATAAAGAGTACAGATCGAGTAATTTAGAAAAAGCGTCTCATAACTTCAGCGGTAAATTTTATAGGTCATAATAATAGAGGAATTTACGCCGTGCCCAAACTTAAAAGTGCAATTATTTTGATTAATCATTTACAAGTCCTCCCCAGAAGCGCTTAATAGAGATTTCAACAAAACAAAGTATAAAGGTGCTTTTATGCGGTTAATTTTATTTCCCCAAAAATTTAATATCCCTCCAAATAAAGCATAATTAAATGTTATATAGTAACAAATAACCAATATAAAACTGCAGAAACTTTAATAAGCCTCATAATATGTCTCATGTTGACAACAGGATTCCTAGCGTTTGTTTTTCAACTACAAATTATATACGGGTATGATTAAAGCGCGCATTATTATAAATACTTAAGCATTAAAAAATGAATACATAAGCATTAAAATTATTATTTGCGCATTAATAAATAAGCATATATTTTAAGTGAATAAGATTAGAACTCGCATTATAATAAATGGTTGTACAAAATATATTAAATTTTTGCGCATGAAAATAAGACTTTTTAGCATTATTATGCGTGCACTAAAATATCGATTTTTGTTAATTAAGTAAATCAATTGTTCCACTATCTTACACAAATTACCTTAATATACCAATATAATATATAAAATATGAAAACAAAAAAGGAAAATAAAGAAAATGCAACAAATAACATTTAGACAATACCTACTTTATTAGTGTACCTTCGTACTACTTCATTAGGACACCTTTTATAATTTATTATGCTACGTTCGTTTCTGTGGTGCACTTTTTACGTACAAACAATTAAAACCAACCTGCAAACAATCCCTCCAACAAAACGCCCAAAAGCAGCTACACTGTCTAACGCTAACCGAGTGACATTTCACTTTTTTAATGCGCATTTATGAATTTTAGGACTATAATATTTTTTCAGTTGCTCAAGATGTTTTACCTGAGAATAAATGTATATACTGAGGGTAATGAAATTAAAATATTGGAAATATAATAATTCGAGTACAATTTTATTTAAAATAATGCTGATATTTTTTGCTATTATTCATTGATTTTTTCACTTGTCTAACATAATGTTAGTTTAATAATTGTCGGTAAATTATATTTAAATGTGATTTTATTTTTATACAACAGCACAATGATTTTTTTAGATGCGAGTTAATATTTATTAGTGTTAAAGTCATTAAATTGTTTCTGACTAAATTAATTTATTGGTAATTAATTTTTTAAATACTTGATTTGATTATTAATTGACAAAATATTTATTATAATGCACAAAGCCAATGCTCATTCTATTTGAAATAATGATCATTTGAATTGTCACCATTATTTATTACCTGACGTTTACTTTTTTAGCCGAATCCATAGAATAATAATTGTTTGTCCTCAACAACAAAAGTATACTTATTTTCACGTTTCTCTTGTACACCTTAAATAATATATATGTGGTTATGCTATTGAATAATTTTCTGTATGTCATTGTAACTCATAGCAATGGTGCTGCTATTTACATTTATATAGGTAACAGTGATAACAATTGAGGTGTTTGATTGAATATTCAATTGATATTGTTCAATTTCTTGACGTTTTAGTGTTTTATTTCTACCAAAAAAAAGTTCGTGGCGAGCTAAAAGTTTTCTAATGTTTTTACCTCGAATGATAGGTACATTTTGATGGATTCACAGAAATAATAGCAGTTTAAACTGTACCTACATTTTATTGTGCCTGAGATGCAATATAGTGTACATATGTGATGAAGTCTACATTGGTCAAACAATGCAAGTTCATGAAGAACGTTTAAAAGGTCACAAATATTCAGCTAATAGTACAGCTCTAAAAAAACATTCTAATGAAACAGGTCATCAATTTAACTACGAAAATACTAAAGTTATTAATAAAGAGCAAAATTATAAAACTAATTATGGAAACAATTTATATTCAAGAAAATCCTAAGACATGTAATAACAAAAAAGATGCAGAACATATTTCTACAATATACAATTTGTTAATATAAAAATATTAAATAAATTAACAAAAATTGAGTTAAATAAAGCTAATTGAGTTAAGTGAGTAAAGTTAATTGAGTTAAAGCATGAATTACATAATAAGTACCATACTTGAAACAAATATTGATTAGGTATATAGAAAAGAAAATGATAGAACATAGTAAATAAGAAATAAGACTGAAAACTGTATATATATATATAGAAGGTATAGTGAAGGTGCTACGCAAAAATAATAAATAATTAAATGTGCTTCGCAATAAATTATTATATAAATATATATATATATATATATATATATATATATATATATATATATATATATATATATATATATATATATATATATATATATATATATTATATATATTTAAAATTATTTAAATAATTTTAAATAATTAATAGTGATTATTTTTTTATTGTTTCAGGTACGTTGCAC
This sequence comes from Tetropium fuscum, assembly GCA_964058915.1. NCBI lineage: Eukaryota > Metazoa > Arthropoda > Insecta > Coleoptera > Cerambycidae > Tetropium > Tetropium fuscum. Next base: position 73,517 of record CAXKVY010000190.1, on the reverse strand, counting down.
TGATTCTTGGGAAACTACCCGTAAGTATTTTTAACTGTTATTTTTTGTCTTCAAGTGCAATATAGGAGAGAGATAAGTAGATCTCTCTAGCGGCCGTTTGCTACTACCCATCTGACATCCGAAATGCCTTATGATAGGTAGCATCCTGTAAAACAGGCGCCTAGATCGGCGGCCTCTCGTCTTAGTGCCTTATTCGACGCTGTTGTTTCGATGGATTTCACCAATCAATCAATCCAAATATTTTATATCGTAGACTCACTATCGGACAACAAAATGTGTAAATTTAAAGCGTCGGCAATAAATAGAAACGACTCTGGAACTTCGTACGATAAATATTTTTTTAAATATGTTAAAAAATGGCAAATATTGATTATAACTAGTTCGGTATCGATAAACATAAATTTAAAAAACATAAAAAATTTACCTCAAATCTGCACTTTTTTCGGTGCCATTTTGAACATCGGAAATTAAAAAAATCACCTATCTATAATTTGCACATGGTAGTAAGTCATAAAAAACCTTTGTAAACCCCCTTTTTAAAAAAATTCAATTTCGAGAACATTCGCAACAAAAATAATGTTTTTTTAGTTAGCGAGAATCTCTATTTTTACCAAATAACAAATGCCTGAGTTGCGTTAAAAATAGTAATAATTAACAAATATAAAAACATGCTTTTTAACGTTTTCTTTAATTTTTCTCTGTGGTTTGTCCGCTAATCTATAACTTATTATACATCAATCGAAATATAATTTTAATACCCACAACCTTCTTTCGACCTCATTTTTTCTTCATTAGCGAACAACCGTTTCTTTACTTTAAAGAATTTTTTAGGTTAAGTTCGCCTTTAAACCTTTGGAGATATATAAAGCTATCTGCCTTGCATTGTTTTTCTATGACCATTTTTTTTTAATTTACAAGGACTTGTGAAGATAGATTGTGCTAGTTCGATGCGAATGTTGAAAAACTTATGTTTTCTATCCTTAATTTAATTAGGAATAAGGTACTCGGGATTTAATACACTGGTGAAGAGTAAAAAGAGAATCTACCTACGTAAAGACATCTTAGTAACATGGTAGAATATTCAGTTTTGGGTAACGTGATATAATTTTCCAGCTAAACACTGTATACCGAATTAATAAAATATTTCACCATAATGAAGACCCTAGAATGAGACATATTCTTGGAAAATTAATTAATTTTTTTTCTATACCTACTCTATTCTCCATATTAAACACTATGAAAATTGTGATTGAAGCAGGATTTTGGAATCACATTTTACTAAAAATTCGGCACATTGCTAGGGGATTCTCCGTACGTCGAGTGACCCCTCATCTGAAAAATTCGCGAGTCGCCACTGGTACATATGAGAGACATATTCTGACACACGTATATTAGCTTTGCTGAATTATGCGCACGTACCTTGTTTATGTATGAGTTTATTATATATTAATCGGTGCCAAAACGTGTGCGTTTTGCGAAATATTAATGGCGTATGAATTATATATGTAAATTCACTTATCTGGTACAGACGGATAGGTAGGCGAAGTTTTCATATATCCTGTGAAAGCTTTGTGTGCATATAACTATAATTTGTTGACGACCCTTTGACACTCATGACTGAACATGAACTACATCAACGTCCTTTGTGAGCTACAATCAATAGTTTCAACCTGCTGATAATAAAATTCCGTCTAAAATTGCGAAAGGTATCGACAATAATTAAAAGTGGCTATAGGTCTATTACCTAATAGCTGCACCGCCAGACAGCAAAATTTCCCCAAAAATCCCGTAACATATAAAACCATAATAATCCAAAGCTTCAACAGTGACGCAACTCACACCAAAACCAAAGTATATAAGTTAATAGTAAAAAAACGTTTTCAAAAACAAGCTTTTATTTAAATGCTCTAAAAAGTGAACCCATCAATTTATTACATTACACAAATTCTAACCTATTGTCACTATTTTTAATTACTAATACATCTAAAAATGGAAGTTTTCAATTATTTTCTAGTTCATATGTAAACTTTACAGAAGTGAAACGACTATTTAATTTGGAAATGAAGTTTTCTACATCCGCAATATTAGTGCCAAACACGGCAAAAATGCCATCCACATATCTCAGCCAAATCCTAGGAAAATACTCGAATTCTTCTTTTGCTTCGGTTTCAAATTGACTCATGAAGACACCAGCAATGAAAGACGATAAACAGTTACCCATTGCGGTTCCTTCATATTGTTCATAGAACTTGTCATTGAAACGGAAGCAATTTTGTTTCATACAAAGTTTTGTAAGGTTTACATATTCCTCTATTGCTTCTTTTCTGTAGTTGTTTAATTCGAGTATATCCCCAAGATAGTTCAAGGTCTGTGGAATAAGGTACACTCGGAAATAATGAACAAACATCAAAGGAAATCAAAAACTGATTATATATCTAACAGTGAAGAACAAAAAATCTGAAACACCTATTTACAGGAAAAACGTTTACAGGATGTTCTAATCATGAAGTACCCATAAAAAATATTTCATGTTTTCGAAATCAACTAACATTGTACTTCATATTGTATGCTACAGCATTTAATGGATCAGAGACTGTTAACAGTATTAGCCTTTTTTACCATGAAATCAGTAGCGGAAATTCCTATATATTTGATTATTTTTTAGATATATTTTCAGATGTTATGCTATAGCTTATTTCTTTACCTCTTGGCAGAGAACGCATTTAACAGAACCAGTGGTATCAGTTCTAGTAGTACTTGGTAATTTACTAATAGTATTTTGTAGTTCTTGACTAGAAGACTCAACTCGGAAGACTATGTTTCCTCTATTGGTTATTTCATAATAGCCATTGTCTATGACAGATAGAAGTTTTCACAAGTAAGCCATCTATTTCAAATTTACTACAAATACTGATTAAATTTTGCTACATAATGTTTTGTTCACCATAACCTTTGTTTAACAGCTACTTGAATTTTACATAACGAATCTTTCATTGCATAAATATCCCTGCTCTTAACAACATACTTGATACAAAAACAATATTTAAAATCGAATTCCATTTTACTCGGAGTCTGACAGTCACAAATAAATAATAATATGCACATGTGTATTCGCACAACACGTTCTAAACTAAAATCTGTTGAATGACGTATTATCCGAATCATTTGAACCTGTCATCCCATATCGTTAATACATTTGAGAATATGGTAACATTGGTAACTATGTAATCAAATATAATACTTGCACGCTACAAATTACGTGCTTGAATTACGACGTCGCGCAGCTAGAGTGCTACCATTTTCGCTTATACAAAGCATATATTCTATAGAAACCCTAATACTTTATACATAATTGGATTCAGCAGAAAATTGTACATACTTCTTGTTGAAATTTTTTTCTGATATAGTTTATAATTCGTAAAATATGGGATTATAGGTCCCAAAATATGGAGAAAAAATTGGAAAATTTATTTAGATTAAAAAAATTCAAGGGTTATAAATTTGTTATATTAATTTTTTCTCATAAAAAATTGGATTATGCGAAATAATTGGTATTTTTTCTCATGAAAATATGAGCAAAAATAACGACAACAAACATATTTTTTTTAAATTGTCGCATCTGCCATATTGAAACTGCTGTATTTGGCAAAAAAACTTATTTACAAAATTGCTAACACAAAATTTCCTCATGTACATTATTTAGTGATTTTAAGTGTCTACATATATTTTTGTTATTTCTCAAAGAATATTCAAGATAAAATTTTTCTCTCCTTAAATGACAACAGAATTTGTCGAAACTGTTTGTATTAGTTCCAGTGTACACTTAACTTTGTTCCTAATTATTTATAAATATTATATATGAAAATTTATAAATAATAATGTTTTACCTTATTTTATGTTAATAAAAATGCTACTATGCAACCTACAACTTCATCAAACTGGTAGTCATCAAGACTATTGAATATTTTCCTTAAGAAATTATAGATTATCGCCCGTTGCTATGACAAAAACATAGATTCGGAAAATATCCATGATATCGAGATTTCATTGACTGTTAATACGATAATGCGTCTTTGTTATTGGTCACCATGTGACAGATGAGGACGATTCACCTGGTATTCCTGTAATTTAATTAATTTAATAAAATAATGAAGAAATAATTGAAGAAGAATACCCCTTTCCTTTAATGGATAACTGGATGCTGCCATATACTTCGAGATTCATTCCACTCGAGACGGAATTCGCTGTCCATTTTCTGATCATAACCCACGAAGCTTATTCCACATAAAACGATATAAATCTGCAGACGTTAAATATTTCCCCCCCGCCTTTTGCAGCTTCTCAAGTACCGAAATATGGCGCCCGCATTTTAGAGTTGTTTGGAAAATGCTTCAACGAAAACGTTTCATTGTACCCAGAGATAAAAGTGCTCGTAAATGTTATCATTGTTACATTTATCGAGGGAGTTTTTACTTCGGTTTTTATACAACGCAGACGTAATGGATTTCCGACGACCTAAGTAGGTTAGGCATAGGTTATTTATTTGTGGCCATTTATTAATAAAATTTATCCAATTATTGGGACTTCGATCCTGCGTTTTGTTGCTGCGATTAGATATTAAATATTTCCAAGTGACATACCTACAATATTTTATGTATGATTTCATTATAAACTTGTCTATCTTCACAAATTTATCTCGAAAATTCCTGGTATTTTATTGAAAGTAGATTGCTCTAAATTTTATTGTCCATAATTCCCTTTGGGATCTCCTTGTCATAAAATCAATAAGAAAAATTTAAATGCCAGACTGTTAAGTTGGATATTTCTTTTAAATTTTAATAAAATATATCCTATTGTAGCATTTCAATTACATTACTAGTACCATAAAGTGTGCTTTATAGTACTACTACTATAAAGTGTCATTTTATGACCGCGAAACGTACGCGTACAATAAAGACGTTTGTAATAAAATCGTACATAAATAAAAAAAATTGGGTGCGTGTGCTTATGACCACATGATAGAAGTGAAAACTTGTCCGCCTGTATTACCACAGACATTTTTCATTTGCATGTACGACAGAAGCTCCTACATCTTTACAAAAAATGCACATAGGCCCCTTTTTGGTTTTAAATCTTATCGTTGATTCTAGTTCACTCTCAGAACTTGTGAGGAATTAGCCATTTTTGTTTGAGAACTGACTGTAATGAAATAAGCCAACAAATCTTTACGCTAATAAACTTACGTTTCTGTTTGCCTTTTGAAATATTTATAGAAATATTACGTTCCTAAGATAACGATGGAGAACGTAGTTAACCAACAACACCTCTAATACAAGGACAAAGTGCTGCCTCGTGACGTCACCAACCGGAGGCCTACGAGATACTTCTGTTATTACGGGCTTTATGTAGTTATTTAGGTAGGTATGTCTGAAATCGTTTTAATGTAGTTTTGGAGATTAATAAAAAAATCAAACTAAACAAAGATATTACGGCATAAATCTATGAAAGTCTATGTAGTCTATGAAAAACACAGGTAAAGAATAATTTAAATGGTTAACTGTTAACTGTTTCGAAATACAGTCACGATTAGATGTGTCTAATTATTAGAGTCTAGATGGTTAATTGTTTTAAGAAAACTGACAAGTAATTCGTTATTATTTTTAGACACAGGAGCAATATGAACAACTTCTTTACAATCTGAACAAATGCTAGTAATCATAAATGTATACGCAGATGTCGCTAACGAATCGTTATTATTTATTGCAGCTCCTAAAACATTACCACCTTTATAATCTAAGTATGGATCAATGTGAATTTCATCCATTAGTAAACTAACATATTTGTCTTGGTCTTTTAAATATTTAAGGATTTTTTGTGCATATGTTAAAAAAGTTTTCTTCTCATCAATATGAGGATCAGTTAGAAAACCATTACAGACTCCTTTGATTGTTTCGGGATGGGGCAAAATTATAGGTCCACGATTTCGTAAATATCTATACCTATGCATGAGGGCTAATTGTATATAAAATTGAGCAAAAACCCATAGTGGTAGTGGAATATCTATAACGTTCTTTTGATAATGTTCGCAATTTAAGTTGATCAGAAATAACTTCTTACATTTATCATTATAAAGAACGAAATTATGTTCACTTGTAGCTAGATAATTAATATTTGGTAAGTAATATCATTTGAAAAGAATTTCTGATCCTGATTTCTTATATCATTGAGATTAAACATTTCTTGTTGTTCTATATATGGATAACTGTCTTATTCACACACACACTGTCGTACACAATTCCTTGTGAAACATTTTCGTCCTCTATTTTTAAGTTTTTAAGTACATTGGACATAAAGTTCACAACATGGTTAAGCTTTGACATGTCTGTATGTATGTCTGAAAATGTATTTAATGTAATTCTGTAAGTTTTTCGTCTTTGCTTCTTCGATACGATATTTTTTTTTTGACAAGTATTTGGGGCAGTTCGGAAATTTACTTGGTACGCTAGTTTCTTTTAACCAAGGTAAAACTAAAATAACTGAAACGATCTCACCAGTTTTTGTATCCTGTTGGGAAATTTTGTAAATAAAATCTTCCTTTTCAAAGTGGCACTTACACACTCGGGAGTTGTCACTCGGCACAAAACTCACGTGGAATTGCAGAGAGCCATTTTCTGCGATAATCTTCGTCTCTGGGAAAACGAAACACCCGAACTTTTCTACTGGTTTCGTAATTTCCTGTTCAACCGGGAACACAACACTTTTGGGGCATTATGATATAATACCGCAACAAATAAACCGTTAAAAAAGATCAAGAATCGATTAGGAACTAGGCAAGCGCGCGCAATAACAAATAACAATAACCTCTCAAAAGGTGTTATTGTTGGCCCGTGGCGGCGTCCTATACTTAAACCCAAAACAAAACATCGTTAACAGGGTTGCCAAATTACAATTGACACGAGAGTTGTTAGTTGCTTGCTTCTTAATGACTTTTCGCGGCCAATTTGATTTGATAATTGACTAATGAGAATGCTTCTTTATTTTGTTTACATTCTAATTTGTTTACATTCTAAATACAGTACAACATATAGGCAGAGAAGCGTCGCATTGGAACACATTCTGGCATCACCGCTTCGACCGACCTAGGCAAGCCTGTTGAATTAGTTTAGAGAGTATATTAGCCTCCATCTGGGTTAAGCCTCCAGAGCGTGACGTCACCATGATATTTAAAGTAAGCACTTTGTCCTTATTAGAGGGGTCATTGAGTTAACCCAATGCTTGATGTAAAACTATTTTACTTCACTTCAGTCTTAGTAGTAAAAGATGTATTTGTTTTTAATACATTTTTGTAGTTTTATTGTACAATACCTACAGGCTCCGTATAATCTAATATACCCCACAATTAGACACTTGTTTTGCGGTTTTATTTCCGCAGCAGATTTTGTAGCTGTGATGTTTGGTTTCTTGGTTGTTGAAGGATGCGAGAAGGACGTACTTTGCTCAGTGATACGTCTCTCCTTTGCAAGTTTGTACACATCTTCAGTTTTGGTTCTGTTTTCAGGTCATGTGTCCATTTTTGTAGTTCCCGTGTCAGAAAGTGACGTACGTCAAAATTTTTTGAATTTGCTTTTTTTACGGATTTGCCGGGGTTTTGGGCATGTATCGATTCCGCGAAGGAGGATTCTACGAAGGAGGAAATACATTGTTTCTACCACAATAAGGGTGTTTGAAATGCTTTAAAAGCGCTCTTTTTCTCTTAGCAGGATCTATTAACAGAAGCTTCGATCGAACGAGCTAGGTCACCTGTACCCCACAGGTGACCTAGCTCGTTGCTAGGCGATAATCGACTGACGCCTGACGACTGATGTCTGACGGCCCAGTCTCATTAAACACCCACAAGAATAAAAGTGGAGAAAAGTGGGAAAAAGAAGTTTTCACTTCAACAACACTAAATTAACCTTAGTGAGTAACCATTTCTTATCTGCTTTAATCAATAATTGAATAACTTGCTCCCTTGTTATGTCTTTTGACTTCTTTCGGGGTGTAGCCGTAGCCTGGTATTTCAAAACGGCGAAGGTTTTGTAGAATTTACTACCTTCTAGATTTTCCTTTATTGCAAGACAAGTCTCGCGGAAAGAAGTTTCCGATGCTGACTTCCGTGCTTTTTCGTCGTAGCGCTGCTTTGTCGCACACTGCGTATACAAATCGCCGTTTAGTACATGTTTATTGCATGCTTCATTTATAACGTAGGTTTATGATCTGGTTACATTGGTAATAATTAACTAAAAAGCCCTCTGTCAAAAGTTATCCAAAATGCTACAATAATAAGAAAAACATACATCTATAAATCGTATTCACCTTTTAATTAAAACTAACCTCTTTCAAAATTGTCAATGATGTTCTGAAAAGTTTCAGTCGACGACATTTTGGGTACTACATATTAGCCACCTTTTCAGAAATCGTCAGCACACTGGGGGTAGTGAATTGTTGATATTCCCCTACGAATATCGGTACAGATATTAGAACCATTTAAGATTGTTGAGTTAAGTACAAAAGAAACTTTCTCACATTTTATTTCCCTTGCTGAAAAGGACTCTCCTGCAGCAAATAACAAATCTCATAAGCTGTTTGAAAAACAAAAAGCAGTCACCGAACTTAACTCCAGATCTGTAAGCGGTCTTAAGAAGTACGCCACACAAGTCGAGAGATTACACAGGGGACGCTAGCGACCGATTAAGGCCACCGGCCTGGCTAAGCGGCACAGCTTAATAAACAAACTTTAATGGGATATTGATGGGGTTTATACTTAACTATATTTATAACATCGCAGATTATTACGATAACACCTCCGTAAATTTCTAATAAATGTAATTATTACGTAAATATCGTAGTTAGAATTTTTTTTATAAGGTGCTGAATGATTTTACATGCGAGAACTGTTAAAATTACTGCGTATTAAGTGTTTAAACAGGCAAAAATCCCCCTTTTCACTAGATCTGGGCACGGTTACATTCTGCAGTTAATATTCGATCAACCGAGCTGCAAATATCCCGGTTTTAACAGCCGTGCATCGAATTTAAACGCCGGTTTCATCAAGTAATCGAACTGATAATCACAAGCAACAGAAAAATACGGTTATTTTAAAGAGGCGGCAACAAAGAAAATATTTGACTATCACTAAAAATTAGTGAAATAAAATAGAGTCCACTTCGCGTCTCTGATGCCTATTCACGTTTTACCTACTGCTTAATTATTTACGGCTTAAAAATCAGGTTGTATACAGGTAATTTTATATACCGATGAATTTGTAACGCATCTAAACTATGACAACTGGGATCTCAGAATTTTCAAATTCTACCGACTAGTCAAGTATGTACCCCAAAAGTTCTAAAAATCGGCGGATATCAAAAAGTATGGCAACTTTGTTAATGAAAAAGATACGGAGTCCAGCACAACATCCAAATTACATCCTGCACAGTTTTTAATAAATCTCAACCAAAGCAACAGTTAAATAAGAACAAGAATCAGAAAAAGTAACTAAAATAAGAACTAGATATAACTGGCTAACAATAAAAAAAGGAAAAGACTTAGCGTCAGACTCAAACGAAGATAGAAGAGCATTTGAATTTAGCACTCAAAACAGATTTGAACATCTCGCAGGTGTATCAGATGACGACTCACTTGCCCAAACAAACGGACAAAATACCATTAGAAATCGACAAAAAACAACTAAAATATCCCAAGCCTCCGTCTATATAGGTATATATTTTTTTATGTTAGAGAGTAGATTGTAAATTCGCATTAAACAAATTTAAAAAATAAATTATAAATGTCAGACTTCTATATATTAGATGGTGTATATCCTCGTATACATTATCTCTATTGGATCGCTTTAATTTAACTGGACTTGATAAACTTGATCTATATTCAAAACATGTTGAGACTAATATATTGATACAAATATGGTTGAGATTTAATTTATCAAAAACCATACTAACGACTGTATGGATGCATTCAACTCTTAATAAAGGAAATCGCCTCATTTCCTCGGCTTGTATATACAAAAGATTATATATTAGAGAGAGGTAATTTAAACGCTTATTAGATCTTATCCCTTACAAATCTACGGTAACTTAATTTAATGGATAACGCTTGTGTGTATAATCATAGTAATAATTATGCGGAATCATGCAAGCTTCACTCGATTAGCCAGCTTATAGCTATTGTTCAGCTCGTTTGAATGTTATTGTTCACTTTACAGGGATTGTTAGTTTTAATCACATTTAAACTTGCTACTTTGTCTTTTCTAAGAAGCTTGCTTGTGTAAAGTGTATAGCAGTGTCTATTATTTAAAAGAGCAGTTGATTGGTATATAAGACCATATTTCAGCTCAGGCTAAATTAAATATTAAAGGCACAGGCTTAATTTAAATATTAAAAAGTAACAAGCAAGTAAGGAGGGTTTAAAAATTTCTAGCGATTTAATTTCCTGTCTCTCACTGGAATCAAAAAACAAACAAATGCTTAAAGAAAGCTCTTCTGAAGGTACTCATACACTCCAAGGACACTCATACAAGTATTGTTTCGTGTGACCTTACTGAGGCTTTTGACTGCATCAATATTGAACTTAATAAAAGAACTTAAATATTATGGGATCAAAGTACTTAAGCTCATCATATTTATCTGGAGTCTGGAATTTGTCCAGAGTGCCGATCAGATCCGCTGCACTTAGGCCCCATTGGGCCCCTTGTGCTTCCTCCGTGAGGGAAATGTCTCCCTAGGCCATCGACCAGCCTAATGTTGTACAAAAGGTGATGATGTTGCCCAGGGGCATTTCCCTCAAATGCCCCTGGGGCATTTCTGGAATATATACCACAGCCTGCTCCATCCTTTTTCTTTGATCCGTCCGTGAAGACATAGTTTACATCTTCAACGCCGGCCTCGTCTTCACCAGTAGTATGTATGGTGTAAGGTTTATCAAAGACAAGCCGAGGCGGAATACAATGCCTGTAAAAGGGGTATCTTTTTGACAGCCTCAGTCCACAGGCGGCTTCTGGTTTGGCCACAGCTTGCGTTTGGTAGTATTCCAACGGATTTGAGGCGACTCACTTTATTTTTTTTTCTTTCCAGCAAAACCAACTATACATATAATCCATATTTCAATTAAAAAAAATCACGAGTTATTATAAGTGTAATGTGTTCCTTTATTAAATTAAGCATAAAACAAAGAATAGTTCTCACGATATTTTATAAATAACATATCAATAACTGGCTAAGATAGATATTTTGCAATAGAGCCTGAATATTTTTTGAGTTGTAAAAGAGAGTAGAAGGAATGGCATCTAAGGAATTTCTAGTACTTAATTTATATTTATATAATGCATTTTTTTTTATTTTCTGAAATCGAGAAAGTTGTAATGTAATTTATTTTCATTAATTAAATTCATTCATTGGTTCTATGCAGCTGATATGAATCCTAACAACATTTAAAAAAATCAGAATTACCGGATTTTTTGCGAACTACTTTCTCTTTGTTTAAGATGGCTGGACTATTATTATGATTTACATTCATTTAATTAAATTGCGACATTATACGACCACTTTATCATATAGTTAACTATATTATATTCGGTTATGTTATAACCAGGTTATAAACACGTTTTTATGAACAACATGACGTGTAAAACCAAACATATTCCTCCATGTTGTCACAATACGTGTCGATTCGAGCCTCATTTACGCCTTGGGCGGCGTAAACTGGGCATCTACAGCTCGAGGATATAATGAAAGTCATCTCCAAGATCCCATTCAACAAATCATTACGATACGAGATCTGTAAATAACATCACAAGGTGGAACGGAACAAGAACAGATCGTTGTTTTGGAATGTCTGTATTTTGAACCCCAATAGTGCAAGATAACGCCGCGAGATTTCAGGGATCATCAAGAGCATCACTGAAAATCAGTTATTATGAAGGACAAATATTTGAAGTATACATTAATAAACTGTTATCAGCGCCCGCTATGTTTTCTGTCTTGTTTTATTGGAAATGTGGAGGAGCTATACATTTTAAATTAATGTATCTCAACTAAAATAAATAACTATTACATATGTAATAAACAGCTGATTTGGGTATAATTTAGTATCATATAAATACTTAAACTTTGTGAGAACATAAGTTTGTAATTATTGAACATTTTATAACAACGCAAAGTTAATAATTATTATAAATCATAACCAAACAATTTAGTATTCTCTGGTTTATTGAGTCTTTACGTCGCTTTCTAACTTTTGTAGTTCCATGTTCTGTTTGTTATTTTCTTTAACTTTTGACGTGATCGTCAATGTCATCCATTATCATCTGGTTATTTCGTTACTTCATAATTTGTTTTGAAAGTTTACTTGAAAACCCTTAGAGAACTCCTTCGGTTCTTCGTGCAGATGTAAAATGATGTATCAATCTGCGTGATAGTAGGGCATCTACATTTATATAAATCAGTTATTCCGGAACAAATTACGTAAACCAGAAAATCACCGCCTCCATTTTTTCGCATTTTCTTCCCTATATAGCCTGAAATGCCACCTTATACTTAATTTTTATTAATGTCACCATTAAAAAAGATAAACGACGTCTCAGTGCCGGCTTTGATATAGTGATCATTTTCGAAATGAACTTGCGAAAGAAATTTATTACGCGTAGAGCACGAAAGTAATTAGTGATACGGAAAAAATGGGGTATAGAAATCGTACGTGTGTAATTGAGCTGCTTTCGCGATTAAATCTTTATTATCTTTAACATAATTGACATCCTACAAGTCTCGATTTATAATTACGATATATTTAAACGATATATTTAAAATAGATTTATTCAAAATAAATTGTATATCATTCTGAAGAGCCTCAATAAAGGCGAAAGAGCTTGTACAACTTCTAAATGATTCGTTTCCGTATATACGTCCATATATAGTAAAACTCAGAATACAACTGATAAGTGTTTTCATTTATTTCTTTTTTAATACTGAAAATAATACTGTGCGCTTTGTATAGGAACTCCTCTCACGAAAAATGTATTTGACCTCGAGAGATCTGTCGAGGTCACGGAGGAAAATATATAGGTACTCACTAACAATGACCTAAAAACATTATTCTTTTGTAAATCGACCTTGCGTATCCGATTTTAATATTTACTTATCTCCCTATCTACATTAGTTTAGGTCCGATTAAAATGAAATTTTTGGAAGACCCAATTTACGAAAATGCAAAAAATGTACGTGTCACCAGTAATATTTTTAAAAAAAGTTACTATAAGTTACTACAAGTGCAAGTTTTTTACTTATACAAAAAAATGTAAATAAGTGTAAATTTACATTTTATTGTATAAGTAAAAAACTTGCACTTGTAGTAATTTCTGTCATTTCTTAAAAGCTTTGGTACTTCTTTTAGTTGTCATTCTTGGTACAAGAACATTGTTTTCCATGTAGTATTATTGATCGCGAATTACAAAAACGCACTTTTCACGTGAAATTAAAATGCTTATTCTGTTGGAAGCAAATCTCTAAAATGAAATACCAACTATTATAGTTAAAAATACACAGTGATCAAGAAAGAGGTTTCACATTTAATATATTTAGGTACTTTTAAAAATAGAACAAGAAAGAAAAGACAACCACACAAATGAATGTTACAAGTTGGAAATCAAGATCAGATCAGATCAGAAAATCAGATCTAAACATGCTTTATATGAAATTGCAATTTTAAAGCTTTTCTTTTTTTGTCTTTTCTTCGGACTGGGAAACTCCCGAATCGCACCCGCTTAAGCAATATACTGCTAATAAAATCCCACCTATGTTTTTAGCATTCTTCTGATAAATATTGGCTAGTGATTGAATTATCATGTGTAAGATAGTACAAACTCCTTATTATTTTGCATCCATATTTCTGTCAATAAATATGAGGAGTAGTACATTGATAATGCAAAAATATCTATATTTGTAGCATAGAATAAAAATTGTTTATATCTGATTTTAACATTATCAATAATAATAATACAAAACACTCATGTATCCAGCTTCCTCATGTTCTGTAAATTCTAATTCCGTGGCCACATTAGTATCAAATTTAGAACACATAATTGCTCTGGTGTTTTCTTGTCATGCACCGCGTCACGTTATCAAAGTAGGTCTACGATTTTATATATTTATATAAATGTAATATATAATTTATACACTTAGTTTTGGGGGAATAATGGAATTGTCTTCAAAAAATATCGTAAAGTAAGTAAAAATTAAAGAAAAACAAGTATAAAACTTTACGTCATTAAATATATTACACAGCCGTCAATAAAGGTTTTTGCAATTATAATTTTGAAATCCTTGAACCAGTTCCATCATGTCAATAACAAATACGGTTTCAATAATTTCTTTCGACTGCTCGAAGACACGTCAGTGCAGTTGACATCTGAGCTATGTTTACGAGTTGATTTTGATAAGTCTGCTTTTTTGCCCAACCTCTTTACAAAATTTATTCGCATACGACGTGCACAGCACCGTTTTCTTGAAAACTAAGTAAGTTAATCTAAAGAGTCACCAAAGTAAATAAGTTTCTTTGATTTTATGCTACATTCGTTACTTTGATTCTGTGTCGCTTACTATTGTAACAAAATGGTACAGTCCAGGTCTATAATTTTTTTCGGTAAGTATGATATCGACCCAAAATTCATTTGTCCATTACTTATTGTTTAAAGAATTCTTAGAAAATTCACCTTAAATGGGTAATTTATCTTTATTGGTGTTCTCTGGCAAGCTTAAACTTCATTTAAAAACTTAATTAGTGAACACATGTCGTATGACGCTAAAAGCACGGGTTCTTTTTCAAGTAAGATATCTAAAATCTATTGTCCTATTGTCAATAAACAGAGTGTACTCATAAAGCGGCGAATCTTAAAGATTCGGCAGTAAAAATGATAAATTACTTAACTTTAATAGTTTTACACTTAATTTATGGTTTCCGGTATGGGCAAAATGGCCAAGCATTACCCCGAAGATAATATTAGAATAACACTTTCATAAAACGTAGGAGCAGCTAATTAATTAATGCAGAAAGAGTATATCAGAAATATCGTAATTGTATTGTTTTGGAGAATGAATGATCTAAGCCTAAGATGAGTTTTTCGGTGGGGTCTTCTCTTCATATGTGTACAACGGGCCACCCCACAAATATTGTTATTATTTGTCCATATCATGTAAAATGTTTAGTTCTTATTTTGCAATCAGATGTCGTTAACGTACGGGAATAGTTTCCTGAGATTATGTAAGGGGTAAAGTAGATCCCGTAGGATTGGTTGAGATTTTACCCCCGGTAAGTGGTATTACTTAAAGGGGATGAAAGATCATTCTTGGTCTCGCCCAACGAGGGCTAGAGCTACAATCTTAGCCAAAATTATGCAGTTTCCGGCAGGTTGCATACAGTAAATTCGGGATCAAAATCAAATAGTTTAGTAAGCGGAAACTTCAGAAATTGTTCTATTAGAGTCAGGTCAGATCAGGTACCTTTGTATCCTACATAGATATTTTCTCACATTTAGGATCTCAGAAACCGTAAGAGATAAGAATTTTATTAAATGAGACAAAAATTGTCCTACATAGTGACTATGTCATACATATTTTCAAAACAAACAAAAAATCTGAGGATTTCGATTTATTTAAAAAAATAAAAAAATACTGTTTTCATGCTTTGCTGAATAACTCAGTCATCTATTTGGCAAATGATCTGAAATTTGGGTGCTTTATATGTAAAGCAAAGTTGTAAATCTATGTGTAGTAATAGAAATCTCACACGACGTTTCGTTTCTTTAGAATAATCTTCAACTTTTTTCGTTAATGGCAGCCATATTGGTTAGTACCACCGGCGTTCGGCTGCCAGTATTGCAATTACAGCAGTTTTTTAAATTTTCAAATTAAACCGTAAATAAAGAAGTTATGACTTAAAATCTGTTTGGCGGCTATAATCAAAGTAGGCTGACACAAAACAGTGGTGACGTTGAAGTGAACATGCAAACATGTTACAGAAGGAACGAACTTTTTATTAGATTACACTCAAAACTAAACATAAAACAACTTAACAATAGGTACCTACAAATGTTCAAAATGGACACCAGTTTTGATTAATACACAGTTGCACCCTTCTTTCAATATCGCTGACAGCTTTTGCTACGACCTGAAGGGCTGCTGCTATGTGCTCTCGGAGTTCTTCGACATTGTTCGAGTGGACTGCGTACACTCTGTTCTTGATGTATACCCAAAGAAAATAATCAAGCGGATTGAAGTCCGGGGGACCTCGGTGGTCAGGAAACACAACAATTATCAGGTCCGTGTTCGTATTATTGTCCGTGACACCCCGATTTCCTATCCACTTGTGAGGCCAGTTGTATTTCATGAAGTAACAGAGATAAACAAATGAATAAAAAAAGAAAATGTAGAAAAAAACATGAGGCTTTAAATTGGCTATAATTGCAATAACTTGCAATACCTTGTATAGCCCACAGGACGTTTTGAAATTTCGGAAAAAAATATAACATTTTTATAGCACCTTAATACGCTTAATACGCTTAAATGAACAGCTACTGCCCCTGACCCTGTACATAGAGTAATATAAAAAATACCGATGCTCAGTTAATTCTTTTATAGGCCGCTTTCGAAAGATACCTGGGCTTGTGGTAGATCTTAATATTCCAAAAAAAATACTGCCTTGTTAAATAAAAACAAGCTTGAAGACAATAGCTCTGGAAATGATTAATAAGATGCGCCTCCAATTTTCCCAGTAACTGTTAGAATTTGTCAATATAAAATTGACAGGGGTATCAGTTGATAAATGCCTTTTCCTCAAGTTCACTGGCACATTTACGCAAGCTCCACCGGCAATATTAAAATATGTAAATTTCCGTTTAAATTGTACCTATGTCTCCTTAGTAGCGATGTCTACGTTAATTTAAAATCAATTGAAATGACAATGGTAAATGAAGTTTGATACCGAATAAAGAAGGTTAGATGCAGAGGAAGAGTTTTGCCATTTATGGTCAGATTCTGTTCAAAATCTTGAATCTCGGAGCTTACGGGACGCCAGTCGCAGGAAACGTCGGCCATTTTCAGGGCCCCATATTAAACATTTATTTTTAAAAATATTAGTGATTGTAATCCCAAAAATTCCCGAAATAACGAATCGGACTATAAGTCGATTCGGACAACCAATGGAATAACTGTCCGTCAGTAGGTATATCTTAAATATTTGCATTGAAAAATAATTCGCGATCGGCGGCGTCGTTGGCCGTCTTCAAGATCTTGCCGTGCTCAAGATCTTAAATATTTATTTGAAAAAAAATCATGATCTTCTACCTCCAAAAACCCAGAGATAGAAATGTTGAATCCAATCAGACTATAAATGGCAAAAATCCATTTAGTTGTAGTTGCGACATCTATTAAAGACTAGCGAGATCAGGGGAGATCATTTTTTTCAGCTGCATATTTTCCACATTTTTTATATTACAAAATTATACACTAGCGCCTCTCGCGGATATTTGTGTAAGCAAATACTTTGACTCCTGCTCTTAATACAATAGTGTATGACACCAAACAAGCATTATTTGATAGACGTTATGAAAGGACTCATACTATGATGGTATACTCTATAGTATATTCCCCCTCTGGGTGGGAATATACTATACGGATACTATACGGATTCGGAGCCACAATTGTATAATAGACCCAGGGTACCTCCTACCTGTCGTAAGAGGCGACTAAGGTGACTGAATGAGATAAAATGTTTATGAATTTTAGAGATAAAATGTTTAATTATATAAAACATTAAAATATTATCGTTAAATGATGTAAAAAAATAGTAGATATATATGATCAAATCTGGATGTGGTGACACATATATTTTTAGGTTTCTTAAAACAGCTTTTTGGTATAATCTGCAAAAGCTACCTTTATGAGCTTTAAGAGCTTTATTTTTAACGTATATTCCTTTACGTTAAAAATGGCTCCAATATATTTTTTAAATTTCCATGAACAACTATTTACCAAGTTTGGTAGTATGTATGTAGTAATGGCTTATAAGTGATAGATTTTTATAACAAAATAGTTTTCTATGCATGTTTTTAAGTAGTCAATTTCGAAATAAAATATTAGTAGAAGGATAAAAGAATAGTGGACATAAAATGGAAGCTGTTAAGCAAAGTTATGCTGGGCGGGCGTTGGTGGCACTTGGATGGGTGACCTAGGCAGGCTTGGGCCCGGACTGTGGCGTCTGCCCGAGATCTGGGAACACTCAACACATCTGCCGCGGACGCGTGGTCCCAGATAAATGGTAATGAGGACGAGAGTAATTAATCTCGGTAACTCAGAACCATACTGTCATACATACAAATTGTAGAGACTTTGCCACCAGGCCACCCGTAATAAATAGGATGGTTTGGAGAGAAGTACTCAAGTAAAAAGGAGGAATGCACAAAGGGCCTAATGAGGCCTAAATGCTGCGGTGAAATGGGAGTGTAACACTACTTTCCACTACACTCCGACCCATATACATACATACACATACTCTATAGTGTATTAATTACTTAGTTTAATTTAAATCAATGTAATATTCAACTTATGCAAATACATCTCGTATACAGCACCAATAAAAATAGTAATAATATTTTTTATTAAAGTAATAATGCCAGAACTTTTTTGGCTGACCGTGTACATTTTGAAATATTCAATCATTTGACAGTAGCTTGATCTATTGATCTTGAAATTTGGTCTAATATCGAAAAAATATTGAGAATTAAGTGTAATTACAGTAAAAATATATAAAAACATGTCTTTCTCCTTAGATCTTTTCATGAACATTGCTATTTTTTAAATCATAAAAATATTATTCAACCGAAATTGGACACAGAAATTATTTATTTAAAACTATTTCTTTAAATTTTCTGAATGCTCCCAAAAGTATATATAGAGTGCTGACATATTAATCGCTTGAGGATAAATAGGAGCCATAATAACCCAACAACTTAGTTATCTTGTTTTCATCCCTTTTTTATTCTCCCCTTCCTGCTTTTACTTTAGGGAGCAGTTTTTCACAAGCCGTCCTTTTGACCTACATTGATCCTCTTTGCTGAATACCAATTTCTTGCCATATCCATCCTACACAGTTGATTATGTATGTATAAATTCCAATTCTCTTCTTAAATTGACTTGATTCCATTAGAGAAGGACAAAACTTCGTAGTTGTATTAATATCATTTGAAACGCACCGGAAATAACTACATTCACACAAGGACCTTGTATTTCATACGTGCTCGATGACCGTCTCTACAACTGAAATTCAATTGGCTCTTACTTCTTTAATATTTGATTTTATTAAGATATACCTTCTGAAGTTGGTATATGATCATTAAGACATTTAAAATGAATGTGTTATACCTAAATTAGGGTTTACTGTTCTGGGTGAGAATTGAAAAAATACATTATATCTATTATTAGTCTGTGGTGGTGATTTTGTGGGATCGCCAGGTAGTGAGTAAACCACCCATGAATGGAGACATAATAATAATATTTATTTAATATTAATATTTATTTATTCCAACAGGAAAAAACCCAATTCCAGGAATAAAAGCAATACAAGTAATAATTGAAATATAACAATATAAGTAGAAGTAAAGTAATACAAAACAGCAATACAATACATAAGACGTAATACCTATTAGCCCAACTAAATATGCATATGCATAATATACATATATGACAACATAAAACAAACAAACAAAATATAATTTACTACAACAAATCAAACAAGTACCTAAAATACTTAAGCTAACCGAGCTAATCAGTTACATAACTCTTCAAATTATCACCATGAATATCACAATCAGAAGCGATACGTTTGAACAGTTCACACATTAGAGATATTGGGGACTCTCTTAAAATATTTGATCTAGGAGCAACACAGTAAAATAAAGTTTGCTGTCTAGAATTTAGGCGAGGTACCAGAAAATTTATTTTATTTAAAAGGTCAGGGCAATCAAGCTTGTCATTCAAGATATTAAATAAGAATTGAATTAGCATGATATTGCGTCTAGTTTCTAAAGAGTCAAAATTAATTCTCGCCAGTAAATAATTATGATCCAGACCTCTAGGAGGATAAGATCCATCTTGCAAAAAGATCAAAAACTTTAAGAACTTTCTTTGGATCGATTCTAAATGTTGACAATGAACGTGATAAATCGGATACCATATAATCGACCGGTATTCTAGTTTTGACCTCACCAGAGCGTAAAACAGAGATTTAAAGGTGCTTATATTGGAAAAGTCCCGGCAATTGCGGTAAATGAAGCCATAAGATTTAAAGGCACTCGAAACAATATGGTTTATATGTTCAACAAAAGTAAGTTTGCTGTCAAAATAAATACCCAGACCTTTGAATACATCAACTCGACTGATGATGTCATTCCCAATGAAGTAGTTGTGAGTATAAGATGAAGTTTTGCGAGTATAAGTCATTACGTTACATTTGGCTATATTTAGTTTAAGATGATTTGTCTCACACCATGAAGACATTCTGTTAATGCAGTCTTGAAGATGGATGGAATCTGTAGAATATTTAATTTTAGAGTAGAGTTTAAAATCATCGGCAAATAACAAATGCTCACAAGTAATTACTTCAGGAAGATCATTAATAAAGATTAAAAACAATATGGGGTCAGATTGGAACCTTGAGGAACTCCTTTGGAGAAAATGAAATTGAATTGAAATTTTGATATCTGACCATAGAGTGTCTATCGCTTAAGTAGGAGGTGAATAATTTAATCAATGCTTCAGGAAAACCAATACTTTCTAGTGTTTCAAAAGGAGTATGTTATGGTCAATCTGATCAAATGCTTTTTGGAAGTCCGTATAGACGACATCGACCTGTCCTCTATTACCCAAAACCTCAGAGACATATTGAGTAAAAACCGCTAAATTAGATATTGTTGACCTCCTTTGCATGAACCCATATTGGCGTGACGAAATAAGCTGCCTGGTAGAGTAGTAAATTTTACTACAGTATGGTTTCAAAGATTTTAGAGAAATTACACAGTAGTGAAATTCCTCTATAATTTGCAACATCATTTTGATTTCTCTTTTTTGGTATTGGGCGAATATATGTTTTTTTCCAATAAGACGGGAAGGAAGAATTACGTAGGATGCAATTGAATAAGATCTGTAGTGGCTAGGCAAAAACATACGCACAGTCTCTTAGAACAAAACTGTGAATACCATCTACCATCGTTTCAGACTTTGTATAACATCTTCATATGAGATATTCAGTAAGTCAATATGAAGTCCTAGATTGTTGTGTAAAGAAAACTCAGATGGATTAACTGGTTGTGATTAAATTAAGACGCTGTTAAAGTAGTCATCAAACGCATTGACGATATCAGTAGGAGTGGAAAGTTCACTGTCGTTATAGAACACTACAGAAGGGATACGTGAGGAACCTTTCTTTTTATTTATAAAGTTCCAAAACTTTTTGGGATTACCAGATAATGATTGCTCAGATTCCTTTATAAATATTCGATAAGCCGTTTAGCAATAAAACGTTTAGATCTAGATCGATGAGCTTTGAAAGCATTGTAAAGATCAGCTGATTTAAATTTTTTATACTTGCTATATGCAGCTGCTTTTGTTCGGATGGACTTAATAACTTCTCCTGTGAACCAAGGGATAATGATAGCGGCGAACATGGGGAGAAGACATGTACTTTAGTACAGCTATATCGAAAAGACTATATAACTTGTCGTAAAATGAAGAGCATAACTCATTCACATTATCTACATTCATACGAAATGACCAATTCGTTTTATAAATAAGTTCGTACAACAGAGGAAAATTTGCTTTTTTAAAGTTATAAGCAGTGCAGGAAAATTTGCATCAAAATTAATATGAAGAGAAGGGTGGTGATTATCTTCGATAATCGGGCTACTTGGTATTAATTTATTTAACTCATGACATTATCACATAGGCACCGTGAGACGTACAACGTTCAACGCTTAAGTGCTTACTTGCTTCGACGCATCAATGCCTCAACTCATCAATACATCAATTCTTCTTGTGACTTAATTACACTATTTTATATACTGTTCGACCAGGTTAGTGCAATGTGTACGTGATCCAGTTTCATTTAATTTTTATAATAGTAGTTGTTTTTTAAGTCGACCTAGACCTTAAATATCCTAATCAGCATATTATTGTTTTATATATTCACTACAAGTCGCACTTATCAAAGTTCACAAAAGAAACGTATTCGTTTTTCTTATATGTGAGTGATATAGAGCAGCGATTTCCAGACTCTGTCGTGTCCTTAATTTTTGTTTTGGCATAGAACTAGGTAAAACATGGTAGGTTTTTTTATGCATGTCACTGGGCATATAAAATCGTGTTTTACAATATTTTTTCGTGGTCTGGAAATTTTTAAATGAAAAAATGTGAAAACGCTGTATTTTAAATAAAATTGTAATTTGTAATTTTAATTTGTAACTTGTGTAAGTTCTACGCTGGCCTTTTCATCGAAAACTAAGCGCCTTGGCTTCCCAATTTTACTAATTTACGTTGGAATATTGTGTATTCGCTGCACTTCATTTAAATATAATCACCAGACATATATCGTTAAATATTTATCTATTACCCAGTGCCTTCGAAATGCAATCGTTGCGATATTCATATTGGGTGACGTCACGTTTATCCTTTAGACGCCAACCCGACCATGCAAATTATATAATCATGCATATAGCCCGCCTTATATTATCCAGATGAATTCGCCAGATCTCTGAATACTTCGACTAACTTTGACCTAATTTGAATAACAAACGATTGTTAATTTATCCAGGAAGATATACGCAAACAGCGTCCTGGTAATTTGCACTATTTGGGTTCTGCTACGGCGTTCCGGTTCAGAAGGCTGTCGTCCAGATAAAACGATGCAAACTTGTTATAAGCCAGTAGAGAAAACATTAAATTCCGACGCAAACATTTTATTACAAAAGTATAATATTCCAGTCCAAAAGACTGGTTGCAAATCTGAAAAATGTAGGTACTTATATAATAAATAATTTAAAATTTAGTTATGAACATATATACTTTCTTCTAATTTAATATCTGTAGAGAAATATAGCCATATAAGTAGTTGTTTTGTATTGTGTATGATTTAGCACTTACCTTTTCAATTCGTGAAAGTTAAAATAATTTTATTATATGTTATTCTTCTATTTTAAATTATACTTTTACCTAGAATAGGAATAGAGTTGAATTACTTAAGGTCAATTCAATTCTTTTGAACCATTACAGATTTTTTCCTAATTTATTTTGAATTATCATATGCGGGGGTTACGAGAGTTATTTATGGTTGTAAAACTGAGATTTTCAGGTTTTCAATACATTTGCTTCCACTGCCACATTATAATCTGCTGGCTGCACTTTGATTTTGTGACATTTTGTATATTTAGTCTCGCTCGAGGTCTCGCATATCAGAGTCGACAAGATTTAGTACAAATATTTTCTTTGCTGTTTAAGGACGAATATTTAATAAATAAATATTCACAAGTAATTTGATTGATCTTGTGATAAAATAATGACAATCTTCCAAGAACGCGTACCACTAATTTGTTTGAGCAGTGTATTAACTCAAATTCAGGATATGCGTGTTATATACATATCTTAATAGAAGCAGCAAATTCGCATGGCCATGGTGGTATTGTACTGCCAATTCTCATTCTCTGAGGAGCCTGTACACTCCACCCTTTCCCCGCATGTACAAATTTACGAGGCAGTACGAATTGAAATTAAATTAATTTTAATTTTAAATTAATGGCCGCAAAATGTACTTTAACCCCCGCCAATTATAGACATAATTATGAGTTGGCAAACTTTCCCGGCTGGGTGTTTTAATTCAAGAGGACCATTTGTCCACAATTTCGACGGGCCTCGAGCGACACGGTGTTGTAATCTCAATGCTTACAGCAAGCATTGTCGATCGATCCCCGGCCGGTTTCGCCCAAAAATGCTTCAATATGAGCCAGATAAGCGTTGTCGCTCGGGAATTAATTGGGAAGTTTAGTATTCAAGACCGGTTTGGGATGGACGTGCGTGGGTCCAGTTTTAGAGTAATGAGAAACATTCTTTGCTGTAATATTTACAACAGAGAAACATAATGAATGATCGATTTACTTCATAAGGAGAACTTGATTATGGAGCTTGTAGGGGCGGAATATTAAGTCCATATTGGCCCTTTATATTAAACTGTGGTGGGTGCATAACGCCCACCTAAGTTTTATTATTTTTTTTTGCGTTCTAAAACAATTTTTAAAAATCATTTTGCCAAACGTTGGCATATGACCTATCATGTTATTACAAATATTTGTCAAATAAATTGGGAGCATTGGATAAAGAAATTTAACAAATGTTGTTAGCTCTTATTACCTAACCCTACCTGTTACCTCTTAATGAGGAACATAAGTAGAAACATAAAATTGCCTATATTCTAATAAGGCCTATAAAAAAGCAGAACAAAACTTTAAAATTATACTCGCTCCGAAAATACTAGCATGTATTTATTTACTTATTACTTATTTTTCCCCTTATAAAAATTTTAGGTTTACAAAGTAGGTCATAAAACTTATGAGAAAAGTAATCTGGCTTATCTGAAGTTGAGGAAAGTAAGGCTGGCTGAAGTAGAAAATGGGCTCGATTTTATGGAGCACTCTTATGTATACATGTATGAAACTTAATACACAAATTGATATTATCATGTTCTGTAATTAAAATGAACCTGGCTGATTTACGAAATTATAAAATGAGTCTGGCTGTATCTCGAAAATTGAAGAAATTAAAATTAACGCCCTTATCTTGTCTTTCTATCCTGAATTTTTTCCAATGTAATACAATGTAATATATATACATATATATATATATATTATATATATATATATATATATATATATATATATATATATATATATATATATATATATATATATATATATATATATATATATATATATATATATATATATATATATATATATATATATATATATATATATACATATATATATTATATATATATATATATATATATATATATATATATATATATATATATATATATATATATATATATATATATATATATATATATATATATATATATATATATATATATATATATATATATATATATATATATGTTAGCTTTGAAATTCTTTGCTATTCATATTTATTTTGTGAAAAGTAATCTTGGGTTTGTAGCATTTCATTACATAGAAATAAGCAACTAGACGAATAAGAAAGAAATGTATGTGTGTCCAGATATAGTACTGGTAAGTGTGTTTTCTTTCTTATTCGTCTAGTTGCTTATTTCTATGTAATGAAATGCTACAAACCCAAGATTACTTTTCACAAAATATATATATATGTATATATATTACATTGTATTACATTGGAAAAAATTCAGGATAGAAAGACAAGACAAGGGCGTTAATTTTAATTTCTTCAATTTTCGAGATACAGCCAGACTCATTTTATAATTTCGTAAATCAGCCAGGTTCATTTTAATTACAGAACATGATAATATCAATTTGTGTATTAAGTTTCATACATGTATACATAAGAGTGCTCCAAAAAATCACATGTACCTGTTCTTCCAGACACTACGTAGAAAATACTGAATTTAGAAAACTATAGCCGCTAAGTTATCAAAGCTACATTAGCTATATATATCACCGACCCAAAGGAAACGAAAGAGGCTAATGTGCCTAATGTGCTGGCGTCTAACGTATTTATATCCTCGCGCCGCCCTATTATTTACAATCGCAGGACATTGTATCTGTACCTACCAAAATTTAAATTTTACTGGCGGTATCTCGCGGCTTATTTTAAAATATTTTAATTAGGGTATTATTATTTAAAATATTTGCTATTGTATGTAATGGAGTATATTATATATACGTTACAAATAATTCAAAAAATCCCGAATATCACTCATAAAAAAGTTACTTGTACTTTACATCCCATTTGTTTCAATCGCCGTACCTCAAAATTTCATTTGAACATCCCTATTAAATGTGCTTAAATGTTAAAAAATAAACACAGTGGCATGACTCGTGTGTTTAAAAAAAATCATTAAGATCAGGCAGCCTATTAAAACTTCAGGAAATATGAAATGTATTAGTCCTGCACTTAAATGCTTCATTACTAATCGAAATATCAATAATTAATATTTTTACACAGATCACATATTTTAAACATGGTTTCAACAGGTTCCATGGTTTCAAAAGCCGATTGAGATATTTATCTATGACAATTCTTGAATGAGATATATATTTCAAAGGTTTTCTTTATGTTTATATAATACTGGGAATGCCATTATAAGTAAAATGTGAAAAGTCCCTATCGATCCCAATTGCAAAAAAAATATATAAGGTCAAAGTTCGCATATATTATAGTTTTTTGCATTTTTCAGCCAAACAGAAAATTTTAACATAAACATAAGTTAGGCAAAAATTGTAGATGCAATTATCTCATGCAATTGAATAATTTTTTTTCGCAGGTGTGGGATCGATGGGGACTTTTCACATATTATTTATAATGGTGTTCCCAACATCCATATATATTTTCAACTCTATGCCAATTATTGTGACCTTGATTGACTATTTTCACCATTATTTTCCACCACTATTTTCACCGGGCTATAAATCTGACATCTTAAATACATTTTTGTTATATCTTTTTGTTAGATATAATTTGCATTAAACTACTTGTATGTATTGTATATTTTCCTTTGTTTCTTTACGCATGTATGTCCTTGTTGCTTTTTGGCATTTTATAACCCCCTTCTAACCTTTATAAAAATATCCAAAGCGGTTCACATCAGGCGTTTATCATTTTTTTTTACAACAAAAAAAGCTGTAAATAAAAATTTATTTGTAGGATGTCCCAATTTAGTTCTAATATTCCTTGGGTAATATGTAAGTATATAAACAAACCACTGTTAATAGAGCTTCCTTGGACAATACTTGTGTTTTGGCTTCATTAGATTACTCTGTAACCGATATTCAATTACTTACAATGGTGAGTTAGAGACTGCATAAAGCATCTGGGAATAAAATTGTTAAATAATTATTTATGCGGCAATTTAAATTCAAGCTGGCGGCTGTGCATTTCCCGTTAGCCTCTTTGACAAACCACAGAAAAGCTTCTAAAGAAATACATTTATACCTAGGCTTAGCTGTAGTTCTGGGTCTCCTATCTCCGGTGAATTCCCCAAATTACATTTTCAGTTAGGTTCTTGGAAATCTAAGTAGCTCTTTTCGTCTAAGCAACATTTTCCCTTAAGTGCATGAACTGGTTACCTATTCACTTGCATATTTTACTAGCTGAAACCTATTGTGAATTTACTTAAAACTGATACTTATTTAGAGTTGTTAATAATTCTATAAAATGAAGGAATGGGAATCAAAATTGATTCTATATTATTTAGGTACACGATTAATACCCAGTATACAATTACTGCAATATGAAATGGCATTGTTATTATTTGATGAAAAATTTTACAAACTTAATTAAAATGAGACGTAATTGAGATTGCAGTAATGTTACATAAAGATTAATTGCAATTAATTTGCGTCGTAGTGCACCAGGGGGAGATTAAAGCATGTTTCAAATAAATACGTTTGTAAATACCGCGAAAATAATAAATCAAAATGATTCATTAATTTGATAAATTACCTTTTATGAGAAGGGTTTGGCTATAATATCGGGAGCGTTTCTGCTTTGATCTGAGGGTTTCTTTGCAGAAGAAAATATATTTTTTCTACCTGTAAATGAACAACAAAAATTTGTTGACAACAAACGTGTAAATGCAATGAAAATTCATATTAAGCAATATACTAAATCCATATGAAGATATTATTTATGGTGCTAATGCGGCCATGGTATTTGCTAATTATTATTTAAATTTCTATTAATATATATCGCGCTGTAGATAAATTGCTGGAGACCTAGATATTGAATACGCTTTCCAGGTAATAATTTTTGAAAAGTGGGATCTTCAACTTACCGTCGCGCATTCGCCATTTTGTCGTGTAAAATTAAAAGCGGCTAGCGTAACATAAATAAGACGATAAATTGTAGAGGAGAATGGAACGAATACAATTTTTGACTTTGGGACTTTGTTTGGACTAGTTAGGAGGTAAACATACTAAAAGTCCCTGCAGGAGGTGATCGGGGGGCAGAAGGGCACATATTTTGCATACCTTTTTTTCGGATTCTCGCTTATATCTCGGAACTGAACAATAAAATATAATAAATGAACAGAGTATAGCATAAGCGTATAGCATAAGCACAAACAAGCACGTGCCCACAACCAACGAACAGAGTATGGCTAAACGTCAACCAGCTACGTGCATGATTGGTCAAAACATATTATCTTTACAGTTAAATAATTAATCGCCACAAAAATATGTTTTATATTTTAAGTAAAATTACAATAGATAGTCATACTAATAATTATCAAATATCAATAAATAATAAACTGTGTCTAAATTAAAGGATTAATGTAAAAACATAAGTGTAAACATAGATATAACTGAATATATGGTGTAAAAATGTTTCCTATTATGAACCATCACCAAAAAGTTTGTCATTACAGGATTATTTACTCTTAAATTGTGTTATAAATTAGTAGGTATTTGTAGAACAAAATGTTATCCATTTCATTTGAACTGTAAATTATGTATCTTCAATTAGTACGACTAATTTATTCTATATTGCTTTTATTTTCTTTGTGTAACTGGTTATGCAATAATCTTTTCGTACCTAGTCGTAATAATTGAGATATAATTAAAAATTGTATCAGTTTTTAAAAGTGTTACATTACGTAGTGTCAACATTAGAAAGATGCAAATACGTATAAAAATTAGTTTAAAACAAAATATTAGCAAATAAGCAACAACACTATAAAGTGCAGGGATATTATGACTTGCTGATAGTTTTTGAGAAGCACTGCCTTATATGACATACAAACTAAAGAAAATGAATATATTATAAACCGTGAAAATTTCATTAAAAAAACCTTTGAATATAGTGGAAAGATTAACAACCTACATGGAAACTGAATTTTCTGCATGTATCCGAATACCAGCCTTTAACCAGTTGCAGCTATAACGTCGGTTAAGCAACCCCTATACCGAGGGGTATTTTACTCAAGGCAATCAAAGTCTCAATTTGATTCCACAAAAGAATCGCAATCTTCATAAATCTAATAAATTGCAAAATCAGCATTCTCGCAAAACTTTGTTAAAGGTTGGAGACTAGTCAGATTGATAACAAAAAGTCGGTTTGATTCAGATATATATATATATATATATATATATATATATATATATATATATATATATATATATATATATATATATATATATATATATATATATATATATATATATATATATATATATATATATATATATATATATATATATATATATATATATATATATATATATATATATATATTCATTCTTATAATAGATTTAAAACTATTTCACAACCGTAAACAACACAACTAAAATAAGGTAGGTAATATAATTAGGTACCAGGTAGGTATCGGACCCAGGCGCCGGCCCTGGCTACCTGCTGAGCCAATTAAGACGTTGAGGGCGTTGAACTAATGTTCTAAGCGGCGGAGTTCTGACCAAAACAGACGAATTTTCGCTCGAGTGCAAGTCCATTCTCTCGTTGGATACAGTATACTTATTTAATGACTAATTACGTTTTTGGGTGATTGTATATAAATTTATAGATATAATCGTTTTAGAATAGTTTGGTGTTAAAAAATTGATGACAGATCTATCATCCTGGGAACAAATCTAATTATTTTACAATCAAAACCACATTAAAATGGTGGCCTATAAAATCACACCCTTTAAAAATATCCTTTCACTGAATCATTGGTTCCAACATGTTTTTATGTTGCAGAAGTTTGTAAAATATTAGATTAGGAATAGAAAACTAATACGGTTAGAATTAAGACATGGGGGTCGTTAGCAACACAGCTTTAATATCCCGACTCGGCAACTTTTTTGCAAATTTTTTTTCTCCCATCGGTCGTCCCGCACACCGTTGATTACCTTATCAGACGCTACCCTGTCAATCAATCTCAACCGATTAATCCGCCTGCCCTGCTTTTGTTTCGTTTATAAACGAAATTCCGAACGAACTACTTTAAAGCGGATCTACTTGGGAATAAATGACTTCCGCGTTTCAATATATTCCCCCGATATATTGATGTCTGTCAGCGCCAAAACCTGATAAAAATGCAAGCTAATGGATGTTCCTCATTCCTTGCTTGAAAAACTTAAATGCCTAGACGCTTGCTCTAGGAAGTTTAAATCTACCTAATCTAAATCGATCTGAGTCCGTGTTGGCAAAGACTTTGTGCGGTGCATAGGGGTTCTTGATTAATGAAAGTTTTAATGTAAGTATGCAAATAACAGCATAGCTGTGAATTATATTCACAACTAGCGGCTCACTGGGATCGATATAATATAACCCAGAATATTAAATTTATTACATACAGGGTTTTCATTTAATCCCGAAACCCACGTGGCTTTCCCCACATTTCAGGATTACCCACATTTCAGGAATCCCACATTTCAGGATTACATCAATGACAACATCACCTTAAATATACGCATTAAAGAGACAGAAGACGTAGATGCCGCCACCCAATACTTTACCACCTTAGTACAACAAGCGGCATGGCAGGCTTCACTAAGAGACGAACAAAAAGCAGCGCACACTACCAACATTTTTGTACATGCGACAACTCATCAGTGAGAAACGACGAGCCAGAGGTAGGTGGCAAAGGTCACGCAATGCAGACGACCTACATTACTACAGAAGACTATCCAGACAAGTCTCTACTGCACTTAAAGAGGCTCAAAACTCCACATTCGAAACATATATCAAAAACCTGTCTGCTGATGACCACAGCCTATGGAAGGCCACCAAAAAGCTTAAAAGACCAAGTTCTCCAGTAGCACCCATGAGGAAACCTAATGACGAATGGGCCCGCTTCAATAAAGGAAAAGCCGATCTATTTGCAGACCATTTATATAATGTCTTTCAGCCTGCCGCTGCAGCACCTGGAAACATCGACAATGAAATCGAGGAGTTCCTAGATGTGCCGTGCAAAATCACTCCACCACTAAAGCCCATAAGTATAGCTAAAGTTAAAGCTGAAATAACTAAGCTTAACAACCATAAAGCTCCAGGTTACGACCTAAAAACCTGCCTATTCCTAAAGAAGCTACCTCATAAATCTGTGGTCCTCCTCACAACCATCTATAATAGAATACTAAGCCTCTGCTTCTTCCCCGTCCTATGGAAGTATGCAGAAATAATAATGGTCCATGAACCTGGAAAACCAACTCAACATGTAACATCCTACCGACCAATAAGCCTCCTGCCAACACCTAGCAAAATAGACTACTACTCAAAAGAATACAGGAAGAACACGAACTAGCTAATCTACTACCCACTTACCAGTTTGGATTTCGAGAAAACATGTCAACGATACACCAAGCCCACAGGATAGTAAATCAAATAGCTAAAAGTATTGAGGAGAAGAGATTCTGCAACGGAGTATTTCTAGATGTCTCACAAGCATTTGATAAAGTGTGGCACGTAGGTCTACTATATATGCTGAAAATGATGCTAAGTCACAATTATTATCTACTCCTAAAATCATACCTTACTGACGGAAAAACTGTTCAGTAACGTTCAATGATTCGATCTCTAACTTATTTTCTATAAAATCTGGTGTTCCACAGGCCAGTGTGCTAGGGCCACTCCTGTACCTCATATATATCAGAGATTTACCCGAAACGGAAACACTATGATAGCAGCTTTCGCCGATGACGTTGCAATCTTATCTACACATGATAATCCCGGCACAGCCACAGAAAACATACAAATCCACCTGGATCAACTTAACGAGTGGTACAACAGATGGCGAATAAAAATAAACCAGACTAAATCCGTCCAAGTAACATTCACCACAAGCACAAGCATCTGCCCGCCTGTAACGGCCAACGGAGTCCCTGTACCTGTTCAACAAGACGTTAAATACCTCGAATTGCATCTAGATCAACGACTCACTAAAATCCAGGCAGATGTATTGGCTCATGGGTCGTAAATCCAAACTATCAGTCAAGAATAAAGTTCTCTTATATAAAGCAATACTGAAACCCGTATGATCAAACGGTCTCCAACTTTGGGGATGCACCAAACCATCACGCCTGAAAATCATACAAAGGTTCCAAAATAAAACACTTCGTACGATTGTGAACGCACCCTGGTATATTAGTAATCTAACACTGCACAGGGACCTACAAATCCCATTTATAATAGAAGATATACATACTATAGCTACTAACTACCAACAGAGACTTACAGGACATCAATGCGAACTGATAGAAAAGCTGTATATGGACAGACCTCCCAACAGAAGACCTGGAAATAAATCCTGGCCAGTAGATCTCCTCCAGCAACACTAACCTAGATTACTGATATATAAGGAGAAATGTCAATGGGCATCTCCCTTTCATGCCGATACTTCCAACACATTTACTAAATACACTAATGTAGTAGATTGTAAATTGCAATAAAACACAAAAAAAAATAATACCAGAAATAAATTATTTTGACGTTCAAAGTTTTATGTAGGTTAGGTGTGTGGAAACACTTACAGGAAAGGCAAATTGCACAAAAATAAAAATTAGTATGTACATAAACTAATACTCAAAAATCAACTTAATTTGAGATAAATGTGCTCTTTAAAAGGAAATTACACAATAAAGAGCAATAATTGATTTGATAAATAAAATAAAATACTATTGTTTCGCACGACTAATTAAAAAATTACACGATTACATTCTTAGTAGTGTTGACATACACACCGTAATGCCTACTATTTTCCTGGAGTTGTCGACGTAATGCAATGAAAATCGGGGCATACTGCCTGTGGAGTATATACTTGTATATACTTAGTGTGCTACGGCTTCTCCTTCAAATGTTTCATTCATATGTCAACAATGTTCATTAATAGCAAAACAACAAAACATGTTCATCAAAGATGTTAAATTTACAGCATCTAATAGTCTATTAAGTATTAAGAAGGGTAAGAGTAACTTACCGTTAGAAGACAATGTTTGCAATGTTAGACAATTTCGCCTAAGAACGGTATAACCCTTCACGCGCGGGATGCTTTTACTATTTTTTGTACGATCGCAATAAATCGAAAATGAATTTATACATACGTATTTATTTTTTATGTAATGTCAAATATGACGTTTACTAGAAATATGATTATCAAGTCAATTTAACAGTGTATGTCCCCTTTTAAACTACTTAAAACTAGGCGTATCTGTGATATGAAACAAGTCTTCCAGTAAGATAGATCTCTCCTGTAACTCTAGGCCGGTACAGAGGTCGATAGACTTCAGTAAGGTGGTCCTAAAGGTGGTTCCAAAGGTGGTTCTCAATGTTTTCTTTTTATAATAGTTATTGGTATTTGTAGATTCATCCAAAATCCCAACACATGAACAATAATTTCCTTGAATTATCCCATTCTATCGGAACGTATATAATAAAAGTTATTTAACCAAAGAAATCACTTAAACTCTTAACAAATTGAAACAGTAGTATGTAAATCACGCGTCCAGCTAAAGAGAAAGTGACGAGGCCAACGCCCCTGGAAATTAGACCATAGATCTCCGACCTAGGCTAGCGTCACAGAACTGCCAATGTTCAACTCACAAAACAATAAAGGGACACAGATATGCACTAAGATATTTGTGATAAATCTCTGACAAACAATCTATTAAATGCGCTATGGCAATATTGATGAATGTAATCGACTAATGAAAGTTATATGCCGACCTGGATTTCTAAACGCATGCTAAAGGTAACGCGTATTCTCACTGCTTATAATCAATTTATCCGTCAAATATACCTACAATAAATTTCAGATTCTGAAATTGAAATTTAACATAGAAAAGAAATAATGCCAGAAATAACCAATTTTCTGTTACAAGTGCTTTGAAAAATTGTTTTTGTAAGGTGTTTGGAAACATGATGCCAGTAATAATTATTTACTACATGCATATATAATAATTATTTACTTACATGCAAGCTAAATTACAAAAAAAAAGAGAAATTAGTACTTACTCAAATAAATGGTACTCAATAATTTGGGTATTTTATTATATTTCCTGTATAAATTATATATAGTGTACTTGTTCTTTTAAACGTAATACAAATAAAATAATATTGTTTCACAAGACTAATTTAAAACATAATTATTGCCCATGTATGATTTAGATGGAAAAAGCCATGGTCCAGACTATGCAAAAATACATACACAAAATCAACGGCACTTTCACCATTTGTAAAAAGCGATTCTGAGACTTCCGACGATGAGCTTTATGATGAACTTTTTGTTAGTTTAATATGATTGAGTAGCATTTAAAGATTTCTTTTAAAGTTTTCCGTGTTGTCTAGCAGGAAGTTGATATATCTATATCTTTAATAATTCCTCTCCACATTGTTCATTAGTTTATATATAAATCCGTGGTAAATATGAATATTTTATGTATTTTCTGGCCTAATATCCGATCACAATTTGTGTCATATCCAGCGTGTCGTATCCAACGATAGAGTACGATGGACACGCAAAAGTTGTCCAAAAATAATTAAACTCTGAAGTACTTCGAACCGAGATAATAATATGGCCGTTTCAATATCTCATAAAATCCAACGTAAAATATAATATTGTAAATTTAATAAAATATACTTGCTCTACAAAAAAATATGCTCTATGCTTAACTCGCTTTTTAGCTTTAGCGCTCTTGTACACATGACGATTTGTCTCTGTATTTTGAGACACTAGTTAAATTCGGGAAACCCCACAAAGTGTATATTTAGGCCCTCAATTATGTATCGAATCGAGAAGCTTTGGAAGGGGCTTGACCGGAGGCTGAGAGTCTGTCCGGTGACCTTAGAAACTCATGACAATGCATGCAACATCCAGCGGCTTATTTTAAGTATCCTCAGAAGATGGCATAACATTTATTTCAGCCCCATGAGGCACCGCAAGCTATCGGTCGCTAATGTAAAAATTACACTTACGGAAAAAAGGTTTAAATAAGCTGCAGGCAAAAGTCTCCTTAGCTTTTACAATAACTAGCTCATAAATAATAAGGTCTTTCAGATTTAGGAGGTGAAAAATGAAAGGTGAAAGGCGGTAAAAAGGAAAACTGGTGGAAATAATTACTTTGCATAACTTGTTTTCAGCAGCACGCACCGCTAACCAGAAAGCGGTAAAAACTGAGTGAGGCCCTCGCGGCACAGCAGTCACCCGACTATCCCGCAAAAACATTAAATAAAATTTCGTTTCATCATGAACATGCGAGTTAGACAGTCCATAAAATTCGCATGATTCACACCTACGCCGCGAATGAGAGGTATTGGAAGAGCTTTTTATTGGGTTTATCTCATATCTGGTAGAAATTTACTAATACGTTACGTGGCATATTCCCCTAGGACTCATTTCCAGCGCCGCCCTTACTGGAATTTACTCACTACCTATTTTGTATGGAGATGTACTTATGTTGCGGTGTAGTATACTTAAAGCGATATATCCAGCACCTGATGATTTTTCAGGTTTTTTGATTAAAAACTGCTCTGGCAATTATACTTATGGGTCTTCAATGTTATTAAACGAATTTAGAGTCGATTATTGTACAAAAATTAAATAGTTGGAACTGATGTCATTTTCTCCAACTGACGGTGTTATCAGAAAGAATGCAGAAAGAGTATATCTGCAGTGCTTCGTTAAGAAAATTTCGTTAGGAAACCATATGGATCCTTGCGAAGTTGGATGGGAAGGCAACAATGACATTCTAATCCCCATATACACTGACGGACACAAAAAGTGGCGCATCTAGATTTTGTCCCAAATTTGATGTTCAATAACTTTTAAACCACCCTATCGATTTTGATAATAGTCATCCGCAGAATCGCCCACAAAAAAAAATTCACAAAATCGATAGGCTGGTTTAAAAGTTATTGAACATCAAATTTGGCACAAAATCTAGGTGCGCTACTTTTTATGTCCGATAGTTTATTCAGATGAGCCTCTGGTATCGGAAGATATCTTGAGAAAATTCCACTATAACTGTAAAATAAGCTGCATAAATAGGTGCAGTTATACAAAATTGGGTTTAAAGTGCAATAAATATAGTGGAACATGTAAAAACATGGACTGTGGAGATGGCCATAATAAGTTAAATCCAAGTGACTTATGGTACTGAAGATAATATTGATGATCCAGCAGATGAAAATAATATTGTTATATATGACAAGGAAGATGAAGCTGTTGAAATTGAACCTGACATTTTTTATGTTTGCTGCTTATTTAGCTAGGTTATTTCAGCCTTATACTTCAGAGCAGACACAAATAAACTGTTTAATTGCTTACACGAAAGACCAACCATTGATTTACCATTGATTTACCACATTACCCGCGTAAATACTTATTATTATTATTTAAATAAAGTAAAAATCACCCACCAAATATGCGCTAAGTGTATGTTTTCTCGTTTTATTATGTTGCTGGCCGCATGTGCGACCAGGATTCTCATAATCAGAAATAGAATATTGCGAATAGAGCTTGAAGTCCAGAGCTCGCAACAACATTGTTAAAATTTCTAATTGTTACAACAATTAATTTTAGACAAATTTAACTAGAATTTGTTGTGATATTCATTCTTGTATTATTACATAAACTATATCTTAACGTAACATGTGAGTAGCTGCTAATGATTGCCAATACGAAGATGATGAGTATAATAATTACGTGTTGATTGTAATTAGTATTGGGCTCTGCCCTAGAAGATTAATTAAGTGCACAACTCCAACGCAATCATGGACGTAGTTAATAAGCAACGCAATTCGTCATTGCCTCGAAGTGCATTCAACGTGGCGCAATGCCGAGTCATTTAAAGTGAATTTTCCGGACAAGACGGGGGATTTCCGTAAGCCAGTGAGTTATCTCCAAGATCCGCCGATACGAATGGCGTTCGCTCAAGCACTTATCTGATTTTCCTAAAACGTCGCACACTCCCGATTTGCCACAAGAGACGCTAATTTGGTACATGCCACTCTTTTCTCAGACAATTTCCCATCGATACAATGTGCAAATTGAATCCCGTTATTCACTTTCCGCACCTGGAGGATAGTCGGGGAAATTCTGTCCGCGCCACAGAGTTTGGCTTGTTGTCTTCCGCTGGGATTAAATATTTGCGAATCCGCGAAGATAATTTGGCATGAATTAGGTCACATATTAGGCCGAGAGCTGGCCACACAAAAAAACATAATCGCTACATGGCTGATTCATATTGTAAAATGATCATTTTGTATACCCAAGTTTAAATTGTCTGCCAGCGCGATCCCGTGGCTAATGATATAATGATATAAGATATGTATAATAAAAATATAACACATGGTATAGACATTTAAAGTACAATAACATGATATAAGCATAATTATTATAAATATTCCAAATTCTAAAAAATATTAATGACAGTACCTGTCACAGAAATCTAAGTCTACAGCGAGACTAAAACGAGGCACTAAGAAAATTAAAAATACGATTAAATACATCAATTACAATGCAGATAGACATAATAAATATAGTTTATAAATAGGTCGCATAAGTTAAGTATGTAAAAAAGACATTAATATCAAATGTAATAGTAATAATATAATGAACAATAAAACTTAATGTGAAAGTGCCATAAACATTGCAAGGGCAGGTAAACACCATATTAATATAAGGAATAACTAGTGGAAATTTAAAATAAAAACAAGGACGATTGTTAAAAAAAATAATTTATTGATGGAAACCAAAAAAAAAACGAAAAATGGGGAGGACGCGGTTCGAAGGAGAGAAGATTTGAAAAGAAATAAGAAGTAAAAATATGATCAAGGACATCAAGAATTGATTAAGCAGTCCCGTATATGTTGTATTTGTAAATACAAAATGTATTACAAAACAATAATTTGTTATCGTGAAAGCAGATTTAGAGCACGAAATATATTCTCTAATAAAAATGAATAATTTGATTAAGCAGTCCCATATAGTAATGGTAAGCAACTCTTCAACTGGCAGCATATAATACAGGTAGATAAAGAAGCAGGCATCACGTGATACTTCCTAAAGGACAAGGGATCGAAAGAATTTCACAAGACATATAAGGTACAGTGCCGTTCAATTGAAAGTAAACGATTTTTTTAATTAATGTGAAACAGGCTTTCAGGTAATCAGAACTTGATTGTCAATTTTATTTGTCAGTTTACTAATAATTTTTCTATATTTTGTTCTCCTTGTTCCTTCCTAAGTTTTCCTTATAATTATTATTATTATTATTATTATTATGCCGCGGTTACCTGAACCGCAAAAAA
The DNA here is from genome assembly GCA_964058915.1 of Tetropium fuscum. Lineage (NCBI taxonomy): Eukaryota > Metazoa > Arthropoda > Insecta > Coleoptera > Cerambycidae > Tetropium > Tetropium fuscum. Next base: position 34,917 of record CAXKVY010000190.1, on the reverse strand, counting down.
TAAGAGCTGTGATATTACTGCAGAACGGATGCAGTAACGCAGAAATGGAATGCAGAAGGAACTGTTGAGTACGTCCATAGAGGGGGCCGTCAGAAATTCAGTACTATGGAGGAAGACGAACTCGTCCTTGACCACCTCCGACAGAATCCTTTTGATACAGCTGTGACTGCCTGCTTCTTAACAAATTTTCCTGCTTCGGTGGAAACCGCAAGACGACGTATCAGAGCATCTGAGCTGAAGAATTTTTCGGCTGCAAATAAAGTTGCTCTGTTGCCATGGCATAAGGAGCAGAGGTTAAACTTTGCCAACCAATTTGTCGGTGTGTCACAGTACTTTTGTGACAACACAATTTTTTCAGACGAAAAAGTTTTTCAATCCTGCTATGATGGCTCTGTGCGTGTATACCGCCCAAGAAATTGCCGATATGTAGAGCGCTATATAAATCCTACAGCTCGTAGTGGTCGCTTCTCTATCAACGTGTGGGCATGGATATGTTGCCAAGGAGCAGGTGCTACTTGGAGAATCAGAGAGCGTCTTACTGGTCAAAGCTACGCTCGCATTTTGGAATATGTTATGTTACCTTCCGTTTCCATTTTATATCCCGAGAACTTCACTTTCCAGCAGGAAAATATTTTTATTTCTTCTTTCCTTTTTCCATATTTCAATTAAATTTATATTTCAGGATAATTCCTCTATTCACAAATCACGAGTTGTTACTGAATGGCTGAATACAAATCATGTTAACACTCTGCCTTGGCCCTCGAAGTCGCCGGATTTAAATCCGATAGAAAATGTATGAGCACAAATGGAAAAAGACATGTATAGCAGAAATTTCCGACCAGCGAACGTAGAAGATCTGTGGTTGGCGATTGAAAATGCCTGGGAAAATATTGGCGAGGATTATACCAGGACACTAATATTGTCTATGAGAAATAGGCTTCAAAAAGTTATAAACGCGAATGGTGCTTGTACCAAATATTAATTCATAGTAATTTTCTTAAGTTCTCAATTAGTTTGTTAATTTAGTGATTTTTTTTACAAGAGACATCCTTACCATATAGATTTTCCTTAATAAATACTGTATATAAAATGCTGTCACCCTATAACTGACAGATACTTCAACCTAAAATAATTTTGAATGTGATCTGTTTACAAAAGCCTGCTTTACAATGGGAAAATTTCCAAAATTTCAAGAGTCGTTTACTTTCAATTGAATGGCACTGTACCAAAATCTAAGATGTATCATTTTCTAGAAAATTAACATCATAAATATAACGAATTCATTTGAACAAAACTAAGCAGAGAAAGGAGCATAATAAAACCAAGCACCTACCTTAGGTATGAGTAGTATAATAAAATAGTATATACCATTACTATTTCATTATACTACTAATACCTAAGGTAGGTGCTTGTTTTTATTAAGCTCTTTTCCCTGCTCAGTTTTGTTCAAATGAATTCGTATATTAAAACAATAAAAAATATACATATTAAATCATATTACATAAATATTTGGTGTTCAACATAAGTATATATATATATATATATATATATATATATATATATATATATATATATATATATATATATATATATATATATATATATATATATATATATATATATATATATATATATATATATATATATATATATATATATATATATATATATAATAAAAAAATAAAAAATGTCATTATATTTGATATGTACATGCTAAAAGAAAAGTAATGTGTATATCTTGCTATAGTCTTTTTCAAATTAAGTGTCTTGGAAACAAAAGGAATCGCGTTACAATTTAAATATATAATCTAGGCCATTAATTTCCTTCAGCCTTCCGCTAAATATAGAAATAAGAATTGCAAATTCCACTGCACATTATAAATTAAGACGAAGTTTAAGCAACGCTCTAGTCGGTGCAATAAAAAATGGGTAATATTTTCCTCGCGAACATAATTTCACAAACTTCACAAAGGTCTAACATATTTACGTTCACCACTTAGTAAACTGCCAGGGAAGAAAATTAAAGAAACTTACTGTTAAGAGTTTTCCAAGTACTGTTTTTCTTTTGTACAGTAACTGGAACAGGTATCCAGATATTATTTAAGGTGTCATATTTGAGGATAGTCATTATAAAATTTTGCCTATGTAGGGTATTTTATTAAATCAAATTACGGGGTACATATTTGTTGGTATTATAGTATATATAATATACGGGTTGGAATAGTTTAAATTAAATCGTATTTTTGCTGAGTATCCAGAAATGTAATAGACACCTTTTCGGGATTGTAGAGGGTTTGATCCTGTGATGTAGCACAGTTGTACAGTTAAAGACAAAAAATCAATTGATTCCTAAATATATAAGTCTGCGCTTTAACTAGGATAGGCTATAAAATGGCGAGTTATAAGTCGGAATTTTGAAACAAAAGTATTTAATAAATTAATATATATTTTAAAAAAATATTAATTAATTTAAAAAACTATTTATTTCAATCCACAAAAAAATATAGTAATATATAATTTTATATTTCATAGTAAATCTTTTCGTTTATGGTCAAATTATGCTCCTTAGGTGTCATATAAGCAGGGGTGCTGTCACGATGATTTGAAGCATGCATGGTGTCTGAAAGAGACAGTTCATACTGTCTGCTACTACAATTTAAAATGAAATATTTTTTTGTACCGTTCAATCTGTGTAATACAAGTAGGGACCTACCTATTTCCTATACACATTAATATATTTTTATTATTATGTATAAAGCATCATGTTTTTAATTTCTGCCACTCGACATTTTAAGAATATCTGACCTGGAACATGAACAATAGAGAAAGGGTGAAATTCAATTATAAGTTCAATAAGTTTTTCACGTTTTTAGAGAGTAAATATAGAGGCGACGACGTTCGCAAAAATTGTTATGTTTGATTGTCATATTATAGCTAAGGTGAAGGCTAGACGCGCCGCAGAGATCCCAATGCAATTTGGGGTTTCTTCTTCTACATGGGCGTAGGCAGGCGATTTTGTGGGGTACCAATAAAATAGGAAATGCATTTTTCCAATAAGGTTGGTTATTATTGCTAGTGTAAAGTACAAAAAATTGCTAGTACGTACAATGTTATATATAAATATCAGAATTAGCTGCATATACATAATTGCACATATAATTAATCGGGAAGAAACCCTAAAGAATATAGGGGTGACTTCGGTATTTTTATTTTTTTTATTAAAAGCTGACCTACCTATCTTAGGCAAACTTATATTGCCCACTTTAAATCGCTGTTGAATGTACTCCTGGGGTAATAGTATTTTTTTATATAACAAGTATTTTATTTAGAAAGGTATACGTACATATATTTTTTCTGTAATTTTGAAGTAGGAAATAAAATAAGGATACCCACTGTAGTCTAGGAAACTAGTGCGTGGGGTGCTAATATATATATTTTTCCTAATAAAAAATTAATTATGTTTAATTAATTTATTATGTACCTAAATTTAGAAAGTATAATTGAAGATATAAGCTGTTGTAGAAGATAAGAGTGATTGAAGATAGAAGTGATATAGACGTCTATTGTGATATCAAAGCCGATTATTTAATAATTTGTAAATGATTATTAATCTTTTATTAATGACTATTAAAATGATTATATTAAAGTAAAAACATGTATTTAGTTAAACAAGTAAACTATTTAATAGAAGTATTAGAAAGGAAAAATATAATGATAGTCATTAAATTTCATCATCATCGTCGTCGTCATTGTCACCATCTTTAGATCTTGAACCCAAATTTATAATTAACGGTTCAACCTCGTCGTAACGTACTTCACGTTCCCAATCTTTATTTACAATGTCTTCTACATGCTTAACACAATTTTCCCAAATATCTGGAGTCATTTGATCCAAGGCTTTTTGCCACATCTCTAACATTTGTTTGTCTCCGCAACCAACTTCACCAATACGTCGATCATAATAATCTTTACAAATTCCCCACACATACGAGTCTATTGCCCCACACATATGTCGGGGTCTATTCCCCTGTTCTATATCTTTTTCAGTTGCATTAATTTAAAAGTTCAATTTTCACATCTTTCATAAATATTATGCCTTCAGAAGAAAGCCATTCTTTTAGTCTAGATTTATTCCAGGGAGCAGTAAGAATTGCCTCTTCTAAAAAACTATGATAGGACACATTGTTCATCACACACTATCGAGGGCTTAGTAAGATTTGGGATTTTGATCCATTGAATCATGATAGTCCGTCGACGTTGACTTACCGTTTTCTGTGTGGACCGTTTCGTCGAGGTACACAAATTGCGTTGGATATCCGCTTATAATTTCGTCGGATATCCTCTTATATTCTCTAACATAGCTACTCTCTTACTTACGATGTGAAGTTGCTCACAAAGGAAACGTCTGTTATTTTTCTATGTAAATGAAAAGCCAATATTCTTTAAAATATGTCCCATACTAGTATTCGAAACATCTAAAATAGCCTTGCTTCACTATTTCATTAACTGTTTTAATTGAAATTATTTCCCCCTTCTTTCATAGTATATTACAAATTTCTGATTCAACTCTATCATGCAAATCATTCGTTCTCAACTTACGTCTGTTGCGTATTTTTCCTGTAGACTCTTTCTTTATACGGGTTATGCCTCTTAAACTTATTTTTAAGGCTTCAGAAACTCTCTGGTGGACGGTACATAATTGTATCAATTGTAACCATTATTTTCTTTTTCTCTCTTGAAGTATTTAAGGTATTATTATTAATTGTCGGCTCTGTTTTTCTATGGTATAGTTAGACATTATTGAAAATATATTAATATGTAGAACTGCCACTGTGACTTTATAATTGACTTAAAATAATAAATTGTTTTGAAACATTTTTACTGACACTGTTTCCGAAAAATTTAAGTAAGATACGTTAGTGCTAAACATGGCCGAAATTGTATTGTACTCTATGAGATGTCAATACTTTATTGCATCAATATACGACGTGTGCTGGTGCTCCTAGAGATTGACCAAAAACAACAATAAAAAAATATCTTATGTAGAATATTTCCCCTCAATTTTTTAGGGGTTGTCCGTGGACACCATGCATAATAAAATAAATGGGAGACCTCGCGGATCCCACATCTATCCACTTCTATCCATCCCACTTTTATCATTCTTATTACTTAAGTTAAAATGATGTCTCGTTCTTGCAGACGGCTTTACCAGAAATAATAGTTTTTGAACATGAACTTGACCACACGAGGTAGCACAAGAGTGACAGATGGATGATCTCTCGTTATTAATGTTCATACGTACTTGACAAAAGCAATTTCCTGATAAAAATAAGCAGAATATAGAGGCGTAATCCCATGTTTCAAAAATTATTTCAAAAATAAATTACTTCCGATACAGATATCGCCCATTAGTTAGGAAATGAGTGGGCAGTAGTAGTATCGAGGATTACCAAAGATATATCACAGTCGCAAAATTAATAGCCGAATTTAGTTGTTAATTCAATGTGTCGTTCAGCCTTTATCTGGTACAATTTTTCAGAATTCAACTCATTCATCTCCAGGAATCTCCCAAACCGTAATTATATTACATTCGTCATACCTGTACTGAAATCGGGCAGTTTCCATTACATGGTAATGAATATTTATGTCATAAATTACATATAAAGCCTTAAGATAGTGTTACAATTTTTTGCTTTCCCAATAAGGAACGCGGTAATGTTATTACCGGTAGAATTATGTTCTAATCCTCTTAGAAATGCGCATTTCAAAATCAGTTTATGTAATGCCCTGCTTTTATTAATAAAAAATTGTTTGCTATAAAATAGATAATTAACAGATCATTAGCTATTAGTGTGGGTTAAACTACTAAATCAAAAGAGAAGATAACTTTATGATGGCTAGCTGTGAGACGTAATAAAAATGATATATATGAAAATACTATAAGATTCGTTTGTCAAGATAATTTTGATATAAGTAAAAAAATTTAAAAAAAAACTGATTTTATGCTGTCATCAGAAGTTTGTAATTCTTTGCTCTCACTATATGTTCGGGACAAATTTGGCATCTCACTAAGTATTTAGATCATTATCTCTTTAAGTCTACGTACCTAATTGTATGAACATGCTAGACCCCTAACTTCAGATTTCTACATTTTAACATGTATTTATATTTTCAGAAGGGCAGTTTCGCGCCGTTTCAAGATCTGCCCCTTTAAAAATAAATTATGTTCAGAAATACGTTTTATAAATGATCCATCTGTTTGACCAATATAAACTTTGGGGAAAGGGCCACAAGTTAACTTATAGACCCCGTATTTAACTTTTATTGACAATGTTAATTATGCTTAACGAAATTATGTTGCCAAATATCGCTATTTAATTTGTTTATATAATAACTAAGCGACCAAATTTTTAATTTTTTAAAATTTATAGAACTTACTGCGATATAATTGAAGTCAAAACATGACCAAAGATGTGGAAAAGATCATATGTGAATTCATATAATATTGTGATTTAAATATTATTCGTTTTCAAATTTTATCACTTTATTAACAGCTTGCGGAAAATCAAAGTTAACCTAACCAAATCCACCCAGAACACATTCACAACACGACGTAGCAACTGTCCACAAGTAAATAAAAACGACAATTTGATACTAGTAAAAATCTGAGGTGAAATATCTTGGACTCCTCCCACTTCTCACTTTTCACTCTTCACTCTTCACTGTTTACTGTTCACTTTTCACTTTTCACTTTTCACTTTTCACTTTTCATTTTTCACTTTTCATTTTTCACTTTTCACTTTTCATTTTTCACTTTTCATTTTTCACTTTTCACTTTTCACTTATCACTTATCACTTTTCGCTTTTCACTTTTCACTTGTCACTTTTCACTTTTAATTTTTCACCTTTTACTTTTCACTTTTCGTGAACGTTACAATATTCCGAATGTTTTTACATTGTTTTGGGAATTCTGTTCCACTTCAATAATATCGACCTATTTACCACATCCACTTGCAAAAATGGACCCCTAGAAAACAAAAAGAAAACGTCACACTTTACTATAATAATATATATATCATGTATGTAATTCTAATGACGCTTAGCAATAATGGTAGGCACCGATATGTTTCACTTCGCATATTTGTTACCTACCACTAGCCTGAGGTTCCTACCAATGCTTGAGCTTCGTATTAATGCGGTCAGTAATTGTTATTATTATTGTTCTAAACAATTGAAGACCATGATGCAAGAAGGGGATATGTGCAAAAATTTGAAAAATAAGATTATCTTGGGTATAGGTAACAGAATATGTTCTTTCACTGTGGTGCAAATATGGTACATGTGCGGCAAAGAGCTGCCGAGTTATAACAGAAAAACACATATCCCCTATGATGTACTGGTGCAAGAATGGTATATGTGTCGTGTTACTTATCCCGGTCTTGCACCGCAAATAATTGTATTTTCAAGACACGCCGAGTACATCCCCTCTCTGCAGCCGTAAAACGACCATGTTTGTGTACAAATTAACGAGTGCGTAGTATAGCCGTTTTGTAGCCAGTACTGTTTTTGCAGCAGAATACAAAGGTACCGCGCGTTGTAGATCGTGTTGTTTTTATGCGATTTTGTAAAACCAGCTGTTATTAAATTATTATGGAGGTACGTGGTGAAAGTAAAGGACTTAGTGATAATGAGAAAACTAAAAATGAGGAAAGTGAGACAGAGGAGAGTGAGCCATTTCAGAGTTCGGGCAGCGAATACCAGCCATCCTCGCCAAGGTCGTCTTCTGAGCATGAACCCATAGAATACGTACAAGAACAAGAACAAGAACAAAACAAGGGATGTGTTAGAAAAAAAAACTTGATGTGACAAGTTGGAAAAGGAATGTGCAAAAAGTAAAAAGGGCCAGGGGAGAAAGCTATAAGTCCGTGTCATCTGGAAAAATAGTACCAGGACGCAAACAAGGCAGTGACTGTAAATGTGAAAAAGGGTGTTTGAAAAAGCTTTCTCTTGATGAAAAAAATGAAATATTTACTGCATTTAATGGCCTTGCAGATCATGAAAAACAAGATTCATACCTATCAAGTTTAATAACAGTTAGAAGGATTAAAAGACGCCGTAAAAATGTTTCGAATGTCAATTCACAACGAAATTACACTTACAAGTATAAGGTAAATATTTTATATAAATTATTAGATAAATATAAGATAAATTTTTTGCATATTTTTTTGTCATTCATATTTTATTTGTTGTAGCTGAGAAGGGGTGCATTCGAGTTATCAGTCTGTAAGCAAGCTCTATGTTTAATCCATGGAATCGGAAAGAAGCGGTTAGAACGTATTGCATGTCATTTGACAGTCAGTGTAACTCCTGTCCAGGACAAAAGAGGTAAACACGCTAATAGGCCGAATAAGATCCCCGATAATTTGAAAACCCAAGTTCATGAGCATATTGTAAGCTTTCCTAAGCAAATATCGCATTATTCTCGAACAAGAAGCAGTAGGCAATATTTGTCTCCCGATTTAAATCTTACAATCATGTACGATCTGTACCTCAAAAAATTCGAACCAGAAACCTACAAACTAAAACAAGACAAACTACCGTTTAAACCTAAAATTTCCTATGATTTTTATGGTCGTTATTTTCGGGAAAATTTTAATATCAGTTTTGGCCATACAAGGAAAGACACGTGCAAGAAATGTGACACATTGGAAAACAAGATCCAGGGAGCGGATTCAGAAGAAGAGAAGGAAAGTTTCGAAACCCAAAAAAGACTACATATTCTCAAGTCTGAGTGGTTCTACAAGGAACTAAAAGAAAAATCAAAAGAAGCAGAAGATAATGACCATGTCGAAGTTTTGTCGTTCGACTTCCAGCAGAACATGCCGCTTCCCAAGGTGCCATCTGGGGATGCTTTCTATTTGCGTCAGCTATGGGTTCAAAATTTTTGTATACACTCGGCGAAAAAAAAAACTGGACATTTCTTTATGTATGATGAAACCATCTGTAAAAAAGGGGCCAACGATGTTGTAAGCTTTTTACACTATTATATTGAGAACATACTTAGTCCAGATGTAAAGGTTCTATACTTAATTAGTGACAACTGTTGCGCCCAAAATAAAAACCATACCCTGCTTCGATTTTTAGCAACTTTATCGTATGGTGGTAAATTTGATATAATAGTACATCGTTTTCCTGAGCCAGGGCACAGCTTTTTGCCCTGCGATAGGTTTTTTGGAATAATAGAAAAGAAAAAACGGCGTATAGATAGAATATTTTTACCTCAAGAATATATGGAGATTGTCAGGTCATCTTCAAGAAAATTTCATGTCATTCCTGTAACCCAAAATATGGTATTTAACTACAGTGACCATTTGAAAAGTTTTTTTTATCCATCCCCAAAATCTGACAAAAAAGAAAAATTTGCAATTTCCTCCTATCGTGTATTCAAATACTTCAAAAATATAGGTGGGGTTGCATGTACCGCCTCGGCTAGCACGGATGCTCCCCTAATAAATTTTGTTTTGTTGAAAAACAATGCCAACCCTACATTTACTAACTTGGAACAGGCCTATTTAGATAAGTTAGCTTTGAAAGATCTGAAGTATAAAAACGTAATGGTATTGGCCAATGAATATGTAGGCAAAAATGACATGCACTTTTACTTGTCTCTTAAATCCGATAAATGTTTTGAGAACCAAGATTCAGAGGTTAGTGAATCCGATAATTCTGATGTAGAATAAATGTTTATTGACTACAATGTTTTTATTTGAATGTATTTTTGACATGTACCTACCTAAATCTACAGCTGTTGTATTCGTTTTGAATTTGTTGCTTTTGATTTAGGTATCATATTACCGTCTTTTAAGTTTTTATTTTTCAACAGTTCCACTTATTTCTTAAATGTTATACTGTTACTTAGTTAAAGCAATGTTGAGAATAATAAAGATGCAGTTTCATACAAACGTATTTTATTTGTTACTTATCCCTTTCTTGCACCTTCTTATATAGCACAGATAAGAAATAGATTAACACAAACCTTTTTTGCACCACAAAACTTTCTTCCTAAATTTCTAGTTTATTTCTACGAGTAACTTTATTTAACATACATAAAAACATTTAACTTTTCTGTTTCTACCTTGAATAACACTAAGAGCCAACCTAAAAAATTAAAAAGTTTTTTACCTCTCTTGTAAAATCTAAGAAATGTTACTTGTCCCCTTCTTGCATCAGAGTCTTCAATTCTCAAATGTTTCGATGTTATTTTCCTTTCCGATATGAAGCAATAATTTAAAAATACAAATTGACGAATTGCAGTAGAGGAATAATTATTATATTGATGAGTATATTGATTTATAGCATTGAGTATATATAGTATAAAGCTACACCTATCATGTGCATAAACCTCGTTTATTAGTTTGATTGCCAAATTATAACATTTTTTGTATAATTTATATATTCATTTAACTTGAAAACTGTTGCCACGAGGTGGAGTCACTCAGTCACCGCTTAATGTGTTGTTTTCCTTTCATTTTCCGTTCCCCCTGCCGTGGAACGGGTCCTTCATTCAACGCCCCTACGTAGCCCCGTATTTGACTGAAAAGCCGTAATCGACCTTGACAAATACATTGAAATGCCCTAAATGAATATACAACCTTCTTTCACAGATTTCGCCCTTAGCATACCAAGTACCCCGTTTATTTTCTCATTTATTTTCCTCTAGGTGTGAAAGCAATCCGCTTTGAGTTCAACTTGTTTCCCTGCAGATAAAATGTGTGTTTTTCAAATCAATTTTCTATTGAGTAAATATGCTTTCTGGTATATTCTAACAGACTAATTTTGTAAAATAATTAAAAATGCGTTTCTAAATAATTAGCTAAAATTTTCATAGAAACGAGACTCATGCCTCAGCTAATTTTATTTGATTAGTGTCACTGTAATCTTATTTAATCTGCATACTCAAAATACAAATAATTGACTGATCTAATCAATAGGATCTAATCAATTGAATTAAGTAAACCGAATTTGTAAATCTATCTAGCTACTCTCCACCGTGACTCAATATCTTCTAAAAGAAATTGGAATCACCTTGAAAGAAGAATACAAAAGGCCTTCATCTCATACATATTCTATGGAGCTCTAGTCTGGTGACCCAAAAGTCAACAAATAACAGCAAAACTGTAGCTGAGCCTAGTACAAAGAGTTGCTTGTCTATGATAAGATAAGACCGCCGGTCGTTCGTCGCTAACGTCTTTACTGTGTCTATATCAACTATATTATATGTCTTCACAGACGGACCAAAGAGAAAATAAGGTTCAAAGAAAAAGGAAATAGTAACAATATTGGTAATAGTAATATTGATGATAAGTATGGTAATATCACACTTGCTAGTGAGGGCTTCGCAAGTGAAAAACTATATGTGGGGTAGAAGATACTCACAGTGCAATAGCAATAATAAAGAAGCTGATAAATTGGCGAAGAAAGCAGCAGGCCTATAAATTTAATCCTTACCAATTGCAGATGTACTACAAATGATAATGATACAAGGAAAACACCAATAAGAAATTTAAGAAGCTTTGGGTTAAAACGAGTAGTTACCAGCTGGCTAGAAAGATTCTAAAGTATCCCAGAAGATAGCGAAGAACTATCTAGCAATGTCTAGATGAAATATTCGATTCGTAACAGGGATCCCAATTTGAACTTTCCTGCTAAGGAATTACCTCCACAATATGAGGCAAAGTGGGCAATTACAATTACATTTTGAATTACAATATAATTAAATACCGCTATCGGAAATGTTATGGCGCCATTATGATATAATACATTAGCCATTACCTATATAATACGTAGTAATATATTTTCAATAGTTACATACATAATTAAATTTACAAAAGACATTTTAATTACTTCAAAATGGGCCTCGCGAATCTGGCACCATACAGAGTGACAGTGACAATGTGTATCGAAGATCGTGTGTTCGATTCCTGCCCCGTCCAACAATTTTATTCCATAATAATACTGATTTTAGTGTAATTTGATACATAGAAAAATGTTATTATAATTAAATACTTTATAAAAATTATTCGAATTATTGCTAATTAAATGATTGCTAAGGATTGTTACGTTGTTATCGTACTTCGTAATATATCAAAATGCTACTGTGTTCGTAATAATTCCTAACAAGAGAAGCCTTTATGGATATTCCGATAACGAAGACATTTATTTCCACATATTTCCAAGCTTTTACTGTCATTTGAATGCTCCTGAAAAGGTCTATAGCCAGATAATAACCTATAAATAACAACAGTCTAATACCGTAAATCTTTATACTTATATATAAACCACAGTCGTTGTTAGCTTATTCAGCTGTAAATGTTTATTGCCAAGTTAAGCCACTAAAATATATTTAACAGCATTTCCTTCATTCAGAGGAATACTATATTATGATTATAGAAAGTGAAACTTTAGAAATATTGTTATGTTAGGTGGCCAGCAACTGCAATATATTCATAATTATTATTATCTTGATGATACATTTGGCAGTCAATTAATTTTCAATTCATCTGTTGTTACACAGATTCCGCGGTAGAGGGCAATGTGGCTCCTCATGCTCGTGACAGAAGAATGGAACAACTTTTTACAGTATGCAGTGATAGATTTATTTGTTTCAGGAAACCGAAGAGACTCCTGGTCACATCTTTATTCCACAACTTTATTTCTTGTTTCGTTATGCTGAATTCTTTTTCCGATCTATTATTTATATCATCTATATAATTTGGCATGAATATTAGTAATTAACATCCTATTCCTATTTTCCTATTTTAACCGAAAACCGTTACGAGTATCAAGTAGGAGACAAAGTCTATGTAAAGAATCCCAAATAAAGGATAAACTCCAAAATAAATTTAATGGACCATTCCAAATAATTCAAATCTTTCAAAATTCAGAATTATTGCGGAATATCGAGACAAATCAAAGCACGAAAATAAATTTCGTCAGAATGAAACCTTATTCTGAAGATTAACGTTTATTTTCAGGTTTCTTCTGCTGATCGGAGCAGCAGCATTCAATATGCAATATTACCTATCAACAATACAGTCGAAGTGTATTATCATGAAGACACAAAAATAGAACTCTCAAATGACAAATGGACATTACTGATACACAAAAACATTACTTCCTTACGAACAGCTTTCGACCATAACGAACAAATCCTAAGTCAACTCCTAAATACCTTTGACCCTGCAATACATAACTTTAACGTTTCTCACGTAGTCACGAAAGCCCATGTTAACCTATTAAATCAAATTTCCAATTCTATTAAAACAAAATTCGAGGAAGTTTTCGCAGATACGAAACATTACAAACACGGTCTTATTGATGGAATAGGATCCATATCAAATCAATCACCGACAACTTAGACACCTCTGACGGCGAGTGCTATACAAATTGCATAAGTAAATTACACTGTTTTTTCTGTCTCTGTTTTTTTACGTATTTTTTTATATTTCTATGATAGAATGAAATTTTTTTCACATTTTTTTCAAGTGTTTCGATTATGTCTCCAGCAGATACCCAATGCATGTCCCAATTAACTGCTCCACTGTACAGTAATTCGCCGTTAATGAAATCACATTGCATTTCATAGGGAGTTTACTTTAATGATTAGCTGATCCGTAATTCGAGATTAATGAATTGGCATCGAAAACTGAACAATTCGCGTAACGGTAACATTGATTGGTGCTCTGACAGCAAGCACATAATATATATGAAAAGCAAATAAAGCTTCGTTAGGATATAGAACCGAAGAATTTGTTTCAATAATAAACGGTAAATGGTGAAGTTAAAACTGTATATAACATTGATTATTTATACCTCAATTTATTATTAATACTATTATTAATACCTACTATTTTCATAGTGACGTTTTTATGTGATATTAGCTCTGGGAGACATTCACATTCATAGAAAATCCATGAAAGACCTTTTCGTCGGAAAATATGACATTATTCCAAAAGTTGTCGGGCCTAACGACAAACTGGTTCAAAATTAAGACGTTGTTCTTTATGCCTTGGCTACAAAAATACCTTCTTTGCTGCCGCATAATTTCGTAACTCTGAACCCTTCACCCGCCGCCTCACAGGTCCAGGAAACTCTATTTTGAAATAGGCCGTCACTGCTGTTTCAAAGGGATTCGTTCTAAGATGGTATAGGAAGAGGTTGTCTTGCTCCACAGTGCTTATTTTACGACGCCCTCCGCCGTGGACGTAACGAACGTTTCCTACTAAATTCCATTTTTGTTTGAGTTTGAATGTACAACTCTTACTCACATTTAGCTCATCTGCAACTGCCTGTAATGATCAATCATTTTCAAGCAATGTAACAGCTCGCATTTTTTCTGGTTCAGTTAACCGCGGCATTTTAAAACTTGAAAACTAATAAAGTGGTTTGTAAATTACGGAGTTAATTACTGACATTTGTTTGAAGTTTCAAATAAGTGTCAAAATTAAATATAAAAAGATCACATTACAATATCAAAAAAAATCGTGCACTTTCAAATGGCCGCCAGCGTACCTAGTCTACTATTCATAGTTGTTATATTTGAACATATTGATATATAAAAGCAACAGGTATAATAATACATAGATGAAACCTTATATAAATTAAATAGCCAATAGACCGGTACGGACATTTTCGTATTTCTTTTATTAGAACTAAAATCGAGAGATTTTGTTATTAAGAACGGTGAAACAAAATTTGGTATTCATGTAAGCTGGGACCTAAACGTTTGTGTATTTTATTTATTTTTGCTAGCAAAATGCTGCAAGGTTATCAAAAAGCTGATACGCGAAATTTACCCCATGTGAATGTGGAAATGGTGTACGAGTTTTTGGCTAATAATGCAAATTTAAATGAAGCTCAGAGCAGCGGCGTTAAAGTACTCCGGTAAGTAGGTATTTAATATATTTCTGCATTTTTTTTAGTTGAGCACTAATAGGTAGTATTTTTTCGTATTTCTTTGAAGAATTTGATTCTATTAAGAATTTTGAAGGCTTTATCTGTGTTTTTTTCTATCTCGGTAAAATATTGTCGACTTTATATTGTTTTTACCTAAGTACGCCTATCGAAAACCGCGAAATTGGGTCGTTTTGCAAGCATAATGAGGTTTTATTACACCTTTATGAAAAGAAAAGTAGGTACCTAGGATATGTTTTCTTCTGAACTTCTAGGACGTATATATATATATAATATGTTTGCAAACCAGTTCGCTTGTGTAGTATTTTAATAAATTCTGCATAAATGACTGGAATGCCAGTATACAGTCTAAGGTTCCTTTTTATAATATCAATAAATAATTCCTGTATGTTGCTCTGTTCGATCTTGGCAGTAAGCTGGTCAGCTTCACTGTTAGTATCAAGTATCTACAATATCTAGTAAAGAATATCCAGTTGGGGTACAAAATTACCCCAGTTAGTATTACGAAGGTTAAAAACTTTAGCAGAATTAACTAAATCTTGTTTTCCAAACAATTTAAAAACTGTTTTATGTATTGCGTGTCAAAATAGTATGTCATTTTGGCAGTTTGAAAAAGCAGATAAACTTTTGGGTGAATATATTTCCGATCGCTTTCGAGCCGTCCCAGGTTTTAAAAAACAAATATTTTAAATTCGATCAGTAAGTAATACCAATAAATCAACAAATCCACCTTTATTGATTTTTTTTGTGTTTATATTCTTAGAATCGTACAATTTGTACGTATAAGTTACACAGACCAATATTTTTACCGGTATTACGAGTCATGTGATATATACACCATCGTACTCTTTACAGGCAGCGTACTCCTGCATATTATGGAGAACACAATTTTTTCTTCTTCAGCTTTTCAACTTTTCATCTTGTTGAATTGCTGCATCTCAGAAATTGTGATTCTTAGGGAAAATGGTGTAAGATTTTAATTTTATAAATAATGGCGTGATCTAAACTTTTTGTCCAACCTATTTTGATGATAAAATTTACTTTTCGACTCGATAAAACGACTTTTCACATTTAATTTATAATGGTGTACCCAACTTTCCCAACAAATATCGTTGAATCTTTCTATGCACGAATATTTTAAATAATTACATTTGTCTTAGTTAATTTGTAATTGTTCATTTCTGAAAAACTAAATGTGTCCTCTTGATGTCTCAAGAAATTGAATTATTTTATAAAATTAATCTCGAAAAGTGACTCAAAACGTTTAAGAAAAATCAAGAATTCTTTTTATAAAATATCAATATCCATGCGCAAAATAAATAATATCCATGGCGTGACGGTTTCTGATTTTTCCAGATCATTTATCGATGACCAGCTGGGTTCTTTGAGATTTTCGAATTATGGAATTGTTTTAGGAATATTTGATATGTGCAGCTACTATAAATAATGCGAAGCAGCTTCAAAGAGCTGATGGTAAATAAATTGAATATCAAGGGTAGGTAGCGGAAAACACGAAAGAGAGCCATCGCCCTCTACTTTCACAGAGAAGCAGGATGCTCGACTATTTGTCAGATTTGATTGTATGATATATTTTATTATGCAATAGAAACATATTTATCTATATAGCGAACATATCAAGTTAGGTAATTGAGATGGATTAATGAATTAAACAGTGGCCTCAAATATAATAAAATATGGATGGCAGGCTCGCGGCGCGAAAAGTCACTTATGAATCGTTTATAAAGGGGGTTTGATGATCAACAGCTGATACCTATCGCAAGTGAAACATTAATCTCTAACTCTCTGATATCCAAAGTCGACAAAAATCGTTCTGTGGAAAAGTTTTTATTAAAAAAAGTATCACTGTGTAAAGTGTGTAATCCTTTTCTTTCAATAAGAAATTAAAATTAATAATAATTAATTAGAATGGCTGTAAGAAGAAGATAAATCGTACATGAGCTTCAAGAAAAGCGATTAATATTGTTTAATTTTATCCCAAGTCAAAGCGGCATTCGATATCTCTGTTTCTCTCTCTCTCTCATATCTGTCATATGCTTTATCTCACTTGCAAGACGAAAATATAAAATGTATCGTGACACATTGTTATCTATTGTTAAGGAAGTCTATTCACATAAACAAACAAACACTTACTTAGTTACTCGTATTTCCATATACATTGTAGTTAACTGTCAACCAATCACGTAACGTTAATTTATGCTTTTCATATTGTCACTATAGATTATGATTTAAAATATTAGTTATGCTCCACTAGTGTGTTTTGCTACGAGGCTGAAAGCCTATTCTCCCGCTTTCGGATATATTTTATTTTATATCTATGAATAATTAGCCATAGTTCAATGAGTTTTTTTATATTTGATATATCATCATAATATCATGAATATGATGCCAAAACTATTATTGTCATCTGATTTTTCCGGCGATTTATATATATATATATATATATATATATATATATATATATATATATATATATATATATATATATATATATATATATATATATATATATATATATATATATATATATATATATATATATATATATATATATTGAAATTATTGTTTTTTTATGTAAGCTCTTACGTTGGTGCCCTAAATTGTGATAAATGAATTTATATTTTAGTATTTTGAAATAGAGATATTGTATTGAAATAGTATGGTAGAGAAATATTTAATTTGCTTATTGGATACTTACTATTACTACTTCCCTGTTGAATCCGTCTTATTTTTTTTATGGACGCGTTATATGAACATAAATTTTTCAATTTAATTGAAGGATCATTTTAGAGTCATGAGCACTCTCTTATCTTAAGAGCGGGTCCAAATAGGCTTTAGTTTTTTTTAATAAAATTTCTTAAAATGATTTGTTGATAATGAAAGTTAACGATTCCTCATCATTGAATTTAAGCTGTATGCATTTTTTTAATTAATATGTTAAATTAATGTGAAGCTCAAAGCTGTATTAGTTATATTGTTTAGTATTTTAAATTTATTTCCCTGAAATTGCCAAACAAGAGAGAAGAAGCTGTGATTGCATATGATTATGTTTATTATAAGATATTGTTATTGTGAAACGGAATTGAAAAATCACTCTCATGCGGCTGAAGAAATATTCACCTCAAAAATCAACATAAATGGACATTATTACACAGAGTGTCCCGAATTGCAATTACGACAATTTATGCGCGTATTCTACTTCGAAAAATAATACTAGTTTGCTATAAAAACTATATGCGCGAAATGCTCAATTTGGTCAAAAAATCAAATTTGTTGTACGCTACTTTTTTTCACAAAATAAAAATGTTTTATATTTTTCATTTAATTTGAAATAAAAAAACTTTCCGTACGGCACTGTTTTCGAGTAAAAAATCAAAAACCCATTTAATGCACCTGATAATCAATCAATGGAATTCCAATAAACATTATTAGGCTATGTACTAAAAAACAGGGCAATACGTCTTAGTTACTAGATGTTCACGGGCTTTTATCGCAGGAATCGGTCAATGGGTCATTTAAGAAGAGAAAACCGCCGAGAGCTATTAAATTAGAGGGTGAAAATTGGAGGTAGGGATGAAAATGCACCCTTTTCCGTTTTTTGCAATATATTTCGCAAACGAAGCAAAATTTGGATACGCTTTACATAAAACTTTTTGTAGAGAATTGAATTTCTCATCGAAATATTTTATTTAAAAAATTTAAAAAAAATATGACGAAAATGTTGAAAAAAAATTGAAAAAATTTTTACTTTTTCGCCTATAACTATTTTTAGGTCATAGATAGATATAGACATAGCTTCATAGAAAAAAAGTAGACTACATTTTCTTTAGAATGCTGGATCGAAAAATTTCTTAGGTTAAAAATTTACCGAAATATGTCCACTCGAACATAGCTATTTTTTCATAAATAAAAATGCCATACAGCTTCCAATATATACCATATACATGAGGACATATAGACATATGGACATATGAACATGTGGATATATGAACATGTGGATATATATTCGTAATTATTGCACGATGTTTTTTAAAGTACTTGTTTAGAATATCACTGTTTATTATCGTTTAACTCGGCTTTCTTTAGTTTATCTACGTTAAATCTACTATCTATTGTTTAAAATTTAGTGGAAAAAAAATTTAGTATCTTACAACATCAACATAACATTCAACATTAACACATATGGACATATGGACATATGAACATGTGGATATATGGACATATTCGTAATTATTGCACGATGTTTTTTAAAGTACTTGTTTAGAATCTCACTGTTTATTATCGTTTAACTCGGCTTTCTTTAGTTTATCTACGTTAAATCTACTATCTATTGTTTAAAATTTAGTGGAAAAAAAAATTTAGTATCTTACAACATCAACATAACATTCAGATTAACAGCCAAACATTTTGACAAAAAAATATAGCGTCGCTTTACGCAAAGGTTTATACCGGTGCGGTGGTCGTAGTAAAATTTAATTCGCAATAATTAACTCGGAACCAGAGAAGTAGGTTTTTAAGGAAACTAATTTAAATTAAAATCAGTAAATTCGTTCATATAGTCAATCTATGTTCTACTAATATTAAGTTTGGAGCTATTTTCTTAAGTGATCGTATAAACTTTCAAACTTTAAGAGTACACATGAAAGTTAGGAATTAAAGTTACTCGATTAAAAACTTGCGTGATTTACTTTTTGATATTGACGACCGAGTTGACGTCTAGGTGCGGAGCAGTCTCATCAATATTGCAACATAAAATCATAAACTGTAACTAAAACTTTGAAGAAGTTTTTCATTACCTACTTCTTTTTAAGACGTTTTGTACATTAATGGATACAAAAGTAATTAATTATATAAAACTACTTTAAATAGAAAGTTTTCCTATAAAGTATTTAGTGTAGTATAGTAAAATACTTATTGTAGAAAATTTGTAAATTCAGATGAATATAATTTTTTTGGGCATTAGAAAAATATGAATTTCTTCTCTTATCACATCCTATGATATATTTTCTTACATAGATAGGTATATGTATTCAATAAAATATATTATAAATGGAGGACTGAAATGTTTAACCTCTTTCGCTTCGTAATCATGTGACGCCCTGAAGTGTCACCAGATTTACTGCAAATGCAATTTATGGTGACACTGCGCGAATAACCGACATGTATGCACCGCCTATTGGATTTCCGACTTACCAATTGACTAAGGAATGATTGACTTGAATGGTTGACTAAGGAATTTGAAAGTTTGCCCATTGCACAGCCTAGTTTTTCAGTTAAAAATTCGAATGATTTCATTGATTATTCAAGAATATTCAATTGCAAGATTGTGAAATTTTGATTTCCTTTGATGTTTGTTCATTATTTCCGAGTGTAGCAATTCCACAGACCTTGGACTATCTTGAGGATTCACTCGAATTAAACAACTATAGAAAAGAAGTAATAGAAGAATATATAAACCTTACAAAACTTTGTATGAAACAAAATTGCTTCCATTTCAATGACAAGTTCTATGAACAACATGAAGGAACCGCTATGGGTAACTGTTTATCGCCTTTCATTGCTGATGTCTTCATGAGTCGATTTGAAACTGAAGCAAAAGAAGAAGTCGAGTATTTTCCTAGGATTTGGCTGAGGTATGTGGATGACATTTTTGCCGTGTTTGACACTAAGATTGCGGATGTAGAAAACTTCATTTCCAAATTAAATAGTCGTTTCACTTCTGTAAAGTTTACATATGGACTAGGAAATAATGGAAAACTTCCATTTTTAGATATATTAGTAATTAAAAATAGTGACAATAGGTTATAATTTGATATATACAGAAAAGATACCAGTACGATCAGATATATCCCTAATGACTCTCACCACTGCTATCAACATAAAATGGCAAGTTTTAATTTTCTTGTCCATCGTTTACTAAGTTTCCCTCTCAGTAATGAGAGGTTTGAGAAAGAAAAAGTATTAATTAAAGATATAGCTGTGAGTAATGGTTATCCTAGAGATATAGTTGAAAAACTAATTAGGAAGCGTAAATTTAAGGACTTCGTAATTCTACGACCTTTCAAAAGGATATAGAGACTCCAAAATATGTATCCATCCCGTACGAACCCCGGTTTACTCGTGGTTTGAGTAAAGTCTTCAAAAACGTGGGTATAACAGCGATTCATTCGTCGAGTAATAAATTATACCAACTTTTAGACAATCCAAATGATAAAATTGTTCACTATGAAAGGTCTGGGATTTACGAAATTAGTTGTAATGATTGTGATCGAAAATATGTTGGACAAACGAGACGATCAATTAACACCAGATTTAAAGAGCATATGGCTCATCTAAAATATGGAAGAACAGATAACTCTAGTGCTTCACAACATGCTTTTAACAACAATCATAGAATAGATATTAGTAATTTTAGATTAGTTAGAAATGTGACCAATAATAGACAGTTGGAAGCATTTGAGAGCATAGAAATTGTAAAATGTAAAAGTAGTATAAATAGCGACAAGGGACCTATACCGTATAGCCCGCTTTACGCATTGCTTAGCAACTAATCATCGAAGTTTTCACCATAAATAGTATAAATAGGGTAGATTTTTAGTTTAAAATTAGTTTTTAATCGTCTCCGGATGATGCCAACTTGGTTGGCGGAACGCACGTCGAGCGAAGTGAAAGTGTTTGTAGAAACTACTCCGAGTGTTAAAATCCTCACCCAAATCCTCCGCCTATGAGCTTAGATTTTTTTAAATTGTTTTTCTAATTCCTTACTACATATTCTGAGTTCATTATTATATCAGAATTTTGTCCACCTAGAAGTCGCAAATTGACCACTCTGTGATGGCGACAGTAAATGCAAGAAAACCATCCATCACGCCGAACCCAGTATCAGATGTTATTAGATAAGGAGATTTATTTTTCCACGCCTTGGCACTGTATTAGCGTAATGGAAAAATAATCCAAACATTATAGGTGTTAAGCTCATTTGACACGTTAACATTATAAGCCAGAGAAATTGTGACGCTCTCTTCTTCTTCTTGGTTTTTATCTCGAGCGCCACTGTCTGTCTATGGTGCAGACAGACACAGACACAAAAAATATAATAGCAAATTTGTTGTCTGCTTGAATAACCCCACCAAATGGAGCGATCAACCATATGACAGAAAACATAAACAAGAATTTCTCTGTAAAAACTCCGTAGACCAAAAATATAGTCTATCAAATTTAAGCTTTTGATTTCTTCGCCTCATAAATATGTCACAGATAGACCGTAAGTAGGTAACAGTATTTAACGGAGTAGAATCACCATCATAAAGGTCCATATTCAGACAATTAAATCTCGAAGAACGATCTGAACTTAAAATAAGTGAAAATTAAGAGAAATACCATACGTACAATCTAGTGGTATGGGAAGAAATATTAAGGTATGTATAATTTGTTTAATATTGTTGATATGCCCTTTATATTGTTCATGGAAAATTAAATGCAAATAAGAGAAGTTTCTATTATTCTACTTCGTGTTGTTCTTCTGTTAATAAATTAATTTTGTACTAAAAAACTCGCCAGCCTTAAAACCCGGTATAGTTATTTATGTTTCAGCACGCAGCTGTTGAATTTTATCCTGCTATAAGACCCTGGAATAATTTCAGTCTGACTTCCGACATAATAAATATCGCCAGACCGGCACTAACACACGTTGAGGATGAAGGTGGTAACATATGGCTGCTGAGATTTTGTTCAGGAATCTCAATTTCTAATACATGATTCTCCCGCTGCTCATTTTAAATCCATTTGAGTATGTTGTTCATTTATCTCACTTTGAAAGGATCTGAAAACCAAGAACCACCATCGAGAAGAGGGGGAAATCATTGCCACTTCATTACAGTATCTTTTTGTAAGTCTAATAGTTACGGCGGCAAAAGGTGGACATTTTTCCCAAAAAACAGAAACCCCAATTTTGGGATTTTTTCGATTGTTCCTCGATATTTATTACATAGTTATAATAAATTTGTAAATCCAAAACATACCTCCACAACACTTTTATGTAGAGCAAATGGCCCGTTTTTGTATTGTGGTACCTCAGGTAGGCTTAATCTACGACTTTGAGATCTTTAATTTTTTTAACACGTCATTGTGTTGCCACTGTGGTTGGAAAAACATTAAAAACAAGTATACATTTATTTTTAACATTGGAAATGTTTATGTTTGTACATGAGTATATGGGGGCCAAGTTAGAAGTTTTCGTTCAAGGCCAAAAGACAGCGGTGTCGCGATGACGCAATACATATAGATATCGCAGCGTGCGGCCTTCTAGCGGCGTGAGAAGTACCTACTGGGGAGTGGAGAGTATTCAGTGCAGCTATATTGAGAGAGGTGGCGCATTGCTAGTAGTGATGGGAATAATCGGGATATTTTCATAATCATTATTTTCATAAATTGAATAATTCGAGTGTAAACGAATGCCCAACGATAATTAAAATAAAAGAACAAGTGTCGGCTACTTACAAACGTATGTTGAGTATGTTCTAAACTAACTAACAAAACCGCTACATATTATTCCTTTCATAGAGGCCGTCCAAACAGCCCATAAATACTATACATAGTTATCGAAACTGTCTCGCCCTGAAGGCAATTAAATACGTCTACCGCAATCTCGATAACATAAACAATAAACATATCGCTCAGCCGGAAAGGTCCTATACTAAAAGACACAGGGCGTTAGCGTTTACACGAGATATATATTCGAATTTATTTAGGATGAACTAGGATGAACAAAATCCTAAAATTCGGTAAGAGTAAAGTTTGTACTTTTTGATCACCACGTATAAAATTTTATATTGTCGAGAAAATGTTTGTAAAAAAATTGTTTATAAAAGTTGCTTTTACTTGCTCTTTACTTGCCCAAAAAATAGTAATGACGTCGACAAAAATCATATTTTTATACGGGGTGGTCACAAATTACAAAATCTCAAAAAATGTTTAGTTTTCGAAACTTATGATGATTTTACCACAATTATGTTTTTATACGGGTTGATCAAAAATCACAAACTTTACTCTTCGACAAAATTTCATATTTTTTATACGGAGTGGTCACAAATTACAAAATCGCAAAAATGTTTAGTTTTCGGGAAAACGCTATTTTTTTAAAAAGTTTTTTCTCGCCTAAAGTAATTTCGACAAAAATTATGTTTATTATACGGGGTTGGTCAAAAATTACAAGTGGTCAAAAATTACAAAATCTTAAAATTTGGTATGAGTCAAATTTGTACTTTTTACCACGTATAAAAAACTAATGATGATTTTGCCACAATTATGTTTTTATACGGGGTGATCAAAGATCACAAAGTTTACTCTTACCAAATTTTATGATTTTGTAATTCATAACTACACTTAACCACCCTGTATATACAACACAATTTTTGGCAAAGCCATCATCATTTTTAGGCAAACAAAAACTTTTTTAAAGAATAGAATTTATTCGAACACAAACAAAAATGAGTGTAATTTTTGACCACCCCATGCAAGATAACCCGTTTAAAACGACAAGACCTTCAGGGTTAAACGAACAAAGAAATGGTAACATAACTGCTTTTTATTTTTATTCAATTCACTTGAGAAAATTTTACCAGTTGTGTCTAGTATTTTCAATATGCCTGCGATACTTGCGTAATATGCAAGATATGTGATTTTTTGTTTAACTGCAAATCCAATATAAGTTGGTTATTTAAAAATTATGTTTATTATTTGTTACTACATACCTAACTCGTAAATTGAGATGTGTATTATATTAGTAATACTTAAGTTTTTCAAAAATAAAATGCAAAAAAATTATGTTTATATTTATATATAACCTTGTGGTCCTTGTGTGTATAATAAACAGTTAATAGACCTATCCAGTCAGAGCAAGCGAGTAAGATAAATACAACGCAACTTGTATTGAATGAGACAATAACTCGGTGCGTAGTACGTTCTGCGCATTCTTGTGGCAATGTATGATAGTATCCATACTCAATATTATATTAAATTATTAACTATCATCTTATTCTAAATTTATAAAATGCTAAGGACCCAATCGTACCCCAAACATTATTAATAAACACGTAATAAACACTTAATAAACATAAGCATGCTAAAGCCAATCTGGAAATTGCCACAAGCATGCACGCGCACGATATTATTTGACGTATTCGAAACAACTCAGGATCGGTATATTATGTTTCATATATTTTGTTATCATTTCCAATGTCTCCGATAGTTGCAAGGATTGCGAAATCTGTGAATTTTATTATTAAATTTACCTTCTAAAATGTGGTTTTACTGTTTTTTTTTTGGGAAAATGTTCTTCTTTCAGCTGCTCTAACTCGTTACAGATTTGACTAACAAAAAAAATGTATACGAAAAATGCGAGGAATTTTGTTTGCGTTAACTTTCCCATTTTCGACGTTGGATCAACTGCTGCAGAGTTATTTTCAGAAAACTCAGTTTTGTATCTTCTATTTAAGAGGGTTGATAAAAAAAAATTATTGGTATTGCGTGTATATGGATCTCCACTATATTAAAATCAGTTCCCCTTTATTCCCCCTTTATATTTAGTCAAGAAGATTTTAACGTAATGCGCTACATGTTTAAGGTTTACCATAACTCGATTTGTGCTCACGTAGTAATTCGTATGAATTTAATACATACCTACATTTACGAACGACTCCTCCTGCTGTAATTTCAACTGCAAACAAACATTAGAATTTACTGAATACTATGATTACAAAGTGAAAATATATAGGGAAACCCTTCATAGAAATACCCTCTTATTATTTAATCACAGGCATCCGCTCAGCCGATAGCTAAACTAAACTCAGGAATTGGATGGTTGTTGTTCCTAAAGTTACAAACATTAAACTCCTGGCAATTTATAAGAGATTACGGCGCTCAAACTCAAAGCGTCGTCGGTAAGTTCACAGTTTACATAAAGGAAAAAATGCCTACGTGTCCGTGTGCCGAGCTGAGCTGCAGGATGTGAAACAACGGAGAGGCGGTAATCAATTCTGTTGCATGCAAAAATTATTATTGGAGCCGGCAAGCTGCATACACAAGGTATCCGTATCGTGCCGGAATCTCCTATATGAAATATTAAAATAATTAATGGTACATTTTCCATGGCACATTTAGCTAATTTCAAACTGCGAAAACTTTTTTTTGTCAAACGGAACACTCTTTATGCTGAGTTATGATAAGTTTTCGCAGTTTGAAATTAGCTACATGTTGCATGGAAACTGTAACACTTGGTATATTATTTTCGATTCTATTTATATTGCAGAACTTAGACCACTCTATGTTCTTATGTTGTGGCAAACATTAAATTTAGATATAATATACCATATGAAAAAAGTTATAAAGCCCCTTCCAGAACTTTCCATCTGTCATTTTTTTTACATATTATACATATTATACATATTTTACATATATATTTACATATAATTTTTTACATATTATACTTATATACATATTATACATATTTTACATATCATTTTTTACATATTATACTTCTAGATTAGTAATTTTGGTTGTATACTATTATTTATCTTAGATAACACCTACTAAATCTATGATATATAAAATTCTACGGTGCATGTAGCTCCATCTACCTGCTTTCTTTTCTATTTATTGATTTATATTGCTAAGTTTCAAATCTCTAAGCTTATGCAGTGTAGATTTCTATACATCTAAAGAAATGGAACATTTACATAGAAATGCTTTAAAGCGTTCGATTTTCAATTGAATAATTCATATATTATAACCTAAAATTATATATAACTACACACATTACTAACATGTGCATCTACTAAAGAAGATTTAACGAATTTGACTATGTTGTGAACTTTTATATAGTTGATATCAATATTGGTAAGTAAGTTTGCATTGAGTGATCTTTGTAGAAAAGTTGGTTGTCTTTATATATTTATATATATATGAAACTTTGAATAGCTAGCCTTACTTTAATCTGATCAGATAAATTTATAGAAGTACCTCGTTAAACGTTGTGATGTTTTAAGGCCTTTCAGCTTGTTGCATGGATCTGGATTGCACTTTTAAAAACACCTCGTTGATTTATGCTACATGTTGAGTCTCTCTGCACGTCGAAATTCTTCGCTAGATGATCTTGCTTTCACACTCCTAACCTTTTTAAATTCTCGTAAGTTGAATTAACTCTAGTTATTTAAATATTTTAACTTTTTACAACAAAATTAATTCTTAATAAATTTTACAACATGCTTCTTCCAAATATTTTGGTCACATATCAATAAAAATTGTTTTTTTCATTGTCTCACTTCCTTGGTAAGCAGGAAAATGACTACTGGTATCCTGTTTTTGTATGTACACTGTACATACTTGATTGTTATTTTACTTTATAAGTTTGATTTTAGCACTGCCACATTGATTTTTAAAATGTCTATCACATATTAACGGTTATTTAAAACTTAATATTAATGTTACATTACAATGCTTTGTTAATTTATACATTTCTCTGTTTGTTTAGGGTATAATAATTTTCTTTATGAAGTTTGCCTTATACTTAAGCTGTCATTGGAAATTACCATTTGGATATATATGCTTACTTTTGATAAATATACTACCTTTATTTCTACTCACTTTATAATATGAAATATGTCACAATTTGCTTCATTTAAATTATAGCTACTCTGTCAAATTTGAGTACGTTGCATTTAGTGGTAAATGTAGAATATTTGATTGAATATTGTTACACCTAACATGTTGGTCATGTTTTTATCGATAAATATCACATAAATTTAATTAATGATTAAATCTATGTATATATGTAAGTTTTAAAATGTTTTTGACTATCTTTATTTATTATGTATTTTAATTACATGGAGTCTTTGCTAATATCATGCAGTGAACGTCAAATTATAAAAAGACAAAAAGATTTAAATTTAATGTTTTATACGTCTGAAGTGCCGTAGATAGCGCCCTCTACAATGTGCATGAAAATTATGAATATATTAAATTTCTCCCTCCTTTGCACCGCCAAATGTTGCGCTACATTATTTCATTTTAAAGGGGTGCTTGGAAAAGTTGAAAAAATCAAGTTAACATCCTGTAGGATATGGGTTATTTTCAACATTTTGCTAAGGTCATATTCAGCAGGTTGTTATATTATGACATCAGGAATTGAGAGTGACTCTATGAAACATCATTATTCATTATGAAACATCCTGTATATTTACGTTTATATTATATCCTAATTTATGAATATTATATTGTCTTATGGATTGGTAAACGTATTATTTTTAATATAATTTTGATTGTCTTATATAGATACTTGTTTCAGCATAGATAAGTAGTTATTAGCGACTATCAAAGACTTTACTGCCAAACCTTGGAAGTCCTTAAATGCTCTCGATTGAAATGACCGTAATTAACCGAAAGGTCTAATTAAGCCGAGTCATCTAAGGAGATACGATCTTGTTACTCAAACAAGAGACGTATAAAGACATGGTCACAAAAGTAGCTCTTCAACTGCGGCGGCTTGAGGATACTAAAACTTAAAAAGCTTCTCAAAGCGTCCGAAAGTAAAGTGTTCTCTTAAAAGCACCCGTAAAGCAAATACGTATTCAAAAATGTTTTGTATTATATATTTCGTATTTATGCCGCAGTATTTTTAGTTATATACACAATATATATAATATATTCAAGCATATAATTTTATAATGTATAAACATATAATTTTTCAACGTCACATAAAAGCAATATAAGGCTAGTAGTCTATACTCTATCCAACGAGAGAATGGACTTGCTTTGTGCATCGGCGACTAAAGAGGAGGGACTCTGTAACGAGCTACGCAGGACCGTCATTCGATGAAATAAATTCGTAAGTAGGTGAAATAAATTTTATTTTGAAAACATGAAAACATTTTATTTATTTAACATAAATGTATGAGCGTTATGAAAGTAATATAAACCCTAAATATTCCTCAAATAGACATTTTATGATATTTTTACTTTTTTTAATTTTTTTTAATATTTAGCTACAACAATAGTACATTGTTTCATATAATTATAAATTTAAATTAGGTCCGTTACCTGACCGGTTCTATTATATTCTGCTAAAATTTTTTTCATTGTAGTTTATCCAATGCCCGGTTGTTTGGTTAGTGTTAAAACTGTCTCTTCGTACGACATTTGCGGATTGTCTTCCTTTAATTTCTTATATAAATTTATTATAATTATTTTTTGACTTTGAAGCACGACCTAAAATTAAAAACAAAAATAAATCATTGACCACGGTTACTGGTGGGGAATAGTATGCGTATTAAATAAAACATATTTATTATTATATTTCTTTACCTGGCCTCTTTTATTCTTCTTAATTGGCGATAATGGTGGATTTATCTCGTCTATTATAAGCTAATCTATTATAAGCTGCCATTCTTATAATAGATTTAAAACTTATTTCACAACCGTAAACAACACAACTAAAATAACCGTACTTGCGAGACTACAAATACAAACTGTGAATAGGTAGGCAGTAGGTACTTTATATAATTAGGTACCAGGTAGGTATCGGACCCAGGCGCCGGCCCTGGCTACCTGCTGAGCCAATTAAGACGTTGAGGGCGTTGAACTAATGTTCTAAGGGGCGGAGATCTGACCAAAACAGACGAATTTTCGCTCGAGTGCAAGTCCATTCTCTCGTTGGATACAGTATAGTCACAAGTGCCATTTTGGTGAATTTCTTCTTAGCCCGTATCGAAAATTATGATTTAGGGCTCATGCGATTTGGAATAACATCTAGAAACTTTCTGAAAAATTTGGGAAATTTGAAAAAGTCGGGCCGGTGAAAATTACAAAAGTTATAAATAATTTAGTAAAAAAAGGGAGTTTCGTTTTTTGCAAATATCTCAAAAACTATCAAACTCAGATATCGGAAATCGAAAAGAGTTGCTTAAGGAGCAGGAAACATCCTAAAAAGCTATCCCACCTCCCGGAACTCCACCACAAATATTTATAATTTTAAGTAATAGGTGAATATAGGGTTAAAAACGGATGATGTGACTTCCGCGAGCGCAGACAGATTAGGACACTTTAACAATACAAATTATTTAAAGTCATTAAATACAAATAATGAGAAATAAAAAAATTCACATACCTTTTGGTTACTTGAGTAAATGATAATCCATTTGGAAAAAAATCCGTAATTTTTTTATTAGATATGCTTTTATTAATTAACCCGTTTTCTCAAGTTTTAAATTAACATAAAAACCCTGACAAACTAAAAACCTTTTTTCACTCCTTGGAGCTATTCTTGAATGTCTTTAAAAGAGGTCTCATTTGGAAAAATTAAAAAAATATTTCCACTTTGTTATTAACAATAATTATTATTATTAACAATTATTAATAAAAATTGAATAAAAGTGACAAACATAGAAATACAAAAATTCTTAAAATCATATAAAAAATAGATTTTTATAACATAACATACTACATATGGTTGTCTTTATTATTTTTAGCCGCATTGTAAAAACATAACACGAAAATTTATTTGTATTTATTTATATATTTTTTATTAAATAAACAAATAAAATACGAAGAAAAAAATTCACAATATGGAAGAGCAATAGAAAAGTGGATTTAAAAGAATGATTCCTTAATATTAATATTTAGCAACAAAAACAAAATGTTATTTAACAAATGCCCTTTCAAGCAATAATTTTTTTAAATAAACATTTTTTTTCTTAAAAATCAGTAAATTTATTGCTAATTAGAATTACAATGTTACTATCAAGATATGAAATCTACTTTACTATATGGTTATTAGAGGCGTATAAATGAAAAAAAACAGACATCTGACATATGACTAGGTTTGAGTGAAATGCAAAAAACGTATAGAATGTAAAATATGTGGTTTTGTGGACATTGTTTAGAATTAATATTTAACTAAAGGATGTGTTAGAACAGACAATGTAAAGCCAGGCATCTGTTATTTTAGAAAATGTTTTTACATTCGAAAAAAAAATGTCTGCTGTTGCAACTAGGGAAACGAAATGACTCGCTTTGAAGCTGAGAAATGTTATATACCTACCTATAATTTTGTACTACTTTTTGTACTTGTACTTGAGGTACAATAAAAGTGATGCCAGTGCAGTATACTTAATTTACTGTTAATTTAGATTATTTGCATACTTCGCCATTTTTATACTTTTATGCTAGACTAATAAGGAAATTTTTGCCTAAAAATATGTATTTTTTATCCTTGACTATTTTTAAGACAAAGGCTTTCCTATCGAGCTCTCAGCAAATCAACATCATCAAAATCTAACTTTGATGAATTATTTGCGGACGATGGGCGCATTTGTCGCATAAATACGCAAGAGTGAAAGATTCTTATTTTCTGTCTAAAACACGCTCTCATATTTCTCACAATAATTTGGCACTGACCCAAATTGAGGTCATTTTTAGCCCATCTTACCCCATACATATAAATATGATAGGTACTTTCCTTTGATTATATTTTTTTGCTGTCATTGGAAACTTGATCCAATGATTTGAAATATGTTTTATTGCCTGTTGTATTACTTCTGATATCGCCCTGCTTACATATGGTTGACTCACACTAAGATTAAATGATTGTCCATCCCCCAGCTGGTATGAACCATTTCCAAAAAAGTTTAACGCTGCCAATACCTGAGATAAAGGGCATACAATAAATTATTATTGACTAAGTGAAAGGACTTACCCGTAAATGCACTGGGAAGTTTGTTACATAAGCTCCTTCATCCATAAACAGACATTTCTTCAATTAGCTGTCACTGTAAATTTACTTAAATGGAATTGTTGCCTAAAATTCCAATTTGCCACTTCGAACGGGTTTGATGTGTTCCTGAGATTTATGTCTGTGACAAAGTTGCACATATTTGGATATTTTATATAGTTACATGTGATTTAGTTTTTGTGTATATTTAACTTGAAATAACTAATCAATTTTTAATATTATTATTATGAAGAAACAAATATACATATATACTAGTAATATAAATATGTAGGTAGGTAATTATTAGACCTACCTACTCTGTAACTCTTCAAATAAAAGTGCTGGTATTGCCATTTTTTTTTAAATAATATAAAAACTATTATCCAAACAATAAGCCATATAATGGTACCTAACCACTCTTGTTCTAGTTCACACAATAAAGTTTTACTTTACAACTGCACATAATCACACTTTCACTTTAAACTTCAACAAACGGCGTGTTACATTTTTAAAGAATCCATCTAACCACCCTTTTAAAGTACACGTGACTTGGTTAATTTTAACATTAATACAATTTAATTTGGAACAACGAGAATAGCGGTTCTGTTAAAAATTTCCGTTAATTGTTTTAATGGATTTTCTGGTCCGTTTATTTTTAACATTTCCAATGAGAATAGACCCGTATATTGGCTATTTTAATTCCATAACAAACGTGTCGTGATAATCGAGAAAAGTGATTTGTCAATGTTTGGTAATACTTTTTTTGCTACGCCATCGATTTGGTTAAACCATCAAAAACTGGATTCAAATGATAATCACAAGAGTCCTAAAAACGAATCAATATAATATTATTATTCCTGAATCCGATTAAGGAACATTAACTGAGTTAATCGAGGATTTTGACACATTGGTGGCTCAACACATTACACGACAATATTCGAGAAACAATCGTAAAACAGTACAAACTTAATACAAGGAAAACAGCAAAGCATACATACGACCAAGTTTGAAAATTAAGTTTGTTATTAAAGCTGCAATTGAGCATATCAAAATGATTACGGCATACAATGCAAATTAAGGAAAGGGGTGAATATTTTAATATTTTGTACAAGTCCTGAGAAGATTCTCAGGCCAGATAAAATATAAATTAGCTACCTAGTAATTATATGCAATATCAACCAAATATATTCTCAAAAGCAAGTCTACTCACTCCAAAAACGAGATCAAAGGGAAGCCATGAATTTAACATTACTAATATTTGGATATGACATGAATTGAAGGTAACAAACCGTACGATGAGATAATATATTTATTCCAAATCTATTCTCAAGCCACTCATTTCAAAAATATGCGTGTGTGCTTATAACCACACAATAGAAGTGAAAACTTCTAATTTTAGAATTTTAAAATATATACTGTTAATGTCCGCCTGTATTACCACAACCCGCAATACACCGTACCCGTTAATATACGTTAACCGTACACGCCCGTACCACAGATGCTTCAGGCAACCGGCGCTAGATGTGGCCCCACTGTATGTCGCTCCAAAATACCTACTCATAGTTAGCAAGTACTGCGGCGGACAATCACTTTGGCAGTCGATCCAATTCAATTAAATTCGATACAGAGGAAAACAATTGGACGATAACCCGA
Organism: Tetropium fuscum; assembly: GCA_964058915.1. Taxonomy (NCBI): domain Eukaryota; kingdom Metazoa; phylum Arthropoda; class Insecta; order Coleoptera; family Cerambycidae; genus Tetropium; species Tetropium fuscum. The sequence continues at coordinate 1,511 of CAXKVY010000190.1, read as the reverse complement.
CCAGACGGGGAACAAGGAAGAAGAAGTGGTATTCACTTCAAAAAGCATTGTTACGGTGTGTTGTATAATGTATATAATATTTGTTATTTAAAAATTATTTTTTAATGAAAGGCTCTTTCAATTGAAAACTAAATTCTAAAGTAAATAATATTTTTCGTCTTATTTTATCTCACTCATTTTATCTTATTTTATTCTGTGAAGGCGAGATGAAAAATGATTGGGGTAGATTATTATATTCCAGATTTGATCACCTCACATTTTGAGGCATTCGACGGACATATTACACTTTTTTACGTTTCATTAATTCCATGTTATTGCATAGAAAATCTTTAACTGGAAACTTTCCAATAAAATATTGCTACATTGTTACGAACAACAGAATACATAAACCCTTGTCTCCTTTATTGACATGCTACCCTGAACTTTAAAACTCAATAACACTCGATGTCTGAAGATTTCATCCCAATAAGATCAAATAAAAATTTTGAGCTGTACGTTATCTGTTTGGATATTTTTCTAGCCGTGGTGGAGTGTGCTTCCTTTATATTATACAATAGAGACAACGATCCCGGGCACCTGTCCAACAAATGGAGTTTAATATCAGGATCCGGTCGATGTTGCGTTGCATTAAAAGTAAAGGAACTGGGACGTAAAACGGAAAAATAATAGGTTAGAAACCAGCGGATTTGGCTGCGACTTGTAGACTGGCACGGGCGACCTTAACCTTCATCGCAGAAATGAAATATCAGACATTGTTTAGTTATTTATTTTTCTGTAATATGATACGCAATATGAATATGATAGTAGAATTATGAAAAAAATTCGCTACTGTTTTATACATTTTATTATAATTTTTATTTAAGGCTATATTTAAGACTTTATTTAAGATAAATATATTTTATAAGTTCTTTAAAGTAAGTAATGAATGTGTTTCTTTAAGCAGGATAATTTTATACTTATTTTGTAATACTTTCTATTACAAAATAAGTATAAAATTATAATACTATAACATATCTAACTACATCTATTTAGTCTCTTACAAACACCTTATAACACAGATATATGTGGCTCTTAAGTATAAAGCTATAGAAAACGTAAACAACAATAGCTTATTTAAAAATATATATTATATATCAAGACTACTGAAAACATACTTACATTCAAAACGTGAATATTTTTGAAGTGAAAACTTCCTTAGGCGCGCTCAGCACTTTTATTTTTATGGGTGTTGAATGAGACTGGGCCGTCACGCGTCACGCTATGTAACGCTCCTTCGGGTAGGCTCGAGTCGACTAAGTGAGAGAGGATCAGTCGGCAGTGCGAGAGCGTAGAGAGAGTTTGTGGGTATTGAATGAGACTGAGCCCACGTTCGTCTATGTAACACTCAGTTGAGTAAAGTCCATTCGTTGACTAAGCGAGAGAGAATACTTGAATCTAAAGTATTGACAGCATACTTTAACTTCCATAGGCCTATTGTTTCATTCTTAGAATATAATAGCAGTTAAGAGGTC